>CM076579.1:1142569422-1143144422 GCA_034641835.2 Pinus albicaulis | reverse complement strand
ATATTTATATTTTATTTATATTTATATTTATATTTATCTATTTATTTATCTTTTTTTTTTTTTAACCTCTCACTTTAATTAATTATAAATAAATTATAACTAATAAGTTTACTAAATAATTATAACTAATAAGTTTACTAATTTATTAACTAAACGAATAAATTTATTAATTGTTTTAATAGTAGGAGGGAACTAGCCGTTACTTATTAAAAAACATTTTAAATTATTAAAAATTCAAACTAGCCGTTTAGAAAATGGCTAGTTTAAACATCTCTACATCTATTTAAGCTTATTGATTTGATCTGATCTCTCACCTAGTCCTGATGATGAACCACACTGGTTGGTTCGAAACGCGTCGACAATGTTCCATTATATGTGATTATTACCGAAAGAGATTTTACAATTTTATATGGATCACAGAAGCATAGATTCTTAAAAAAAAAAAATTATTTTTTTTCTTAAATTTTAGGTTTTTTTTAAATGTTTGAATTAAAATTTTTATTTTGTTTTTATTTTTATTTTTTTATTCCTATATATTTTTAAATTTTAAGCTTTAAAATGTTTTTATTTTTTAAATTTATTTTTTTTCTTAAATTTTAGGTTTTTTTTAATGTTTGAATTTAAAAATTTTTAAAATTTTATTTCTATTTTTAAAAATGTCAAAAATATGACACAAATTTTTTTTTTTGTTATTCCAGCATCAACTGGTTTTGTTTTGAGGGTGTTTTTTCAATCCTTTTTTCAAGAAACAATTTTCTTTTTAGCATAATTTTATAAAATGTTGAAATTTGACCTGCAAAAAGAACCAAGTGCGTTCTAGAATACACTTTTTTTGTTTTTGGGGTTTTTTTTCATGTTTTTTTAGTCTTTTTGGGCTAGAGTTCCCATTTTGAGGTCAGGTTACCTATTTCATCGGTAACAGTGTTAGATGTGACTCCAGAGTTAAACATTATTTGAATCCCGTTAATCACAACAAATTTTTTGGGGACGGCACTCCACCCAATTGTAGGCTCAACTGTGCATAATCTTTCTGCAGTTAGCCACCCCCTAGTCCTTAATCAACGTACTACTTCTAGGAATAATTTGACTCACAACACTTTTCTTCTAAGAGAATGGATGAATGAATGAATCTCATCCTCCTCATCGTCCATTAAATAGATTTAAAAATGGACAGGGGTCTGCATAGACACATTCCAACTTTTATTTCTTTATTTTAAGTTTTACTTAATTCAATATTTCTCTTAATTTAACTATTTCTTATTTTATTCCTTTTTCTTTTTGTTAAATTTACTTATTATAACTATTTTTAGGTTTATATATATATATATATATATATATATATATATATATATATATATATATATATATATATATTATTTACTAATTTATTTATTTATTATTATTATATTATCTTCATTATTTATTATTTCTCTACTATTATTATCTTTTCTTTATTTTTTATTTTTTATTTACTTATTTTTTAATATTATGTTATTTTATTTTATTTATTATTATTATTATTACTATTATTATTATGGGGAATTACATACTCCCTCTCTTTAAGGAACTTCGTCCCGAAGTTAAGTTGAATCATTTAACATTTTTATTTTATTTAGTTATTTATTACTTCATGTTTTCCCTACACCCTCTATTGAACTAGTATAACCAGCAGACATCGAATTTTTTCACAACATCCAGGAAATTTTAACGAATCTTTGTCCTTTTTCCCAATTTTCGGAACTAGACATAAGTCTTGTTGGTCTATACCATAGCCAAGGGTTGGCCCTAAGGCTCACTCGAAGTCTTAGACCTCATCTGCCCCAAGGCAGGTATCGGGTCCCAATACTCAATGAATTCAAGCATCTCGCAAGATTGGCCCACTCCCTCCACACTCACTAAGGTGCATAGCCCTAGGCATCAAATTCCTTACACCCCCACTAGACTTCAACATCTAAATCCAATATCAGACATTTTGCCTCCAATATCAGGCACTTGGCCTCCTCAAGATGGTCCCATAGCCCCTCAAGAGCTATACAAGACAAAGGAACCATTGTCATATGTAGTGTTGATTGAGTTTGTCCCTAGCCCATATGGTGCTACATATTCCCCCTCACGAGTATGGGATCCCACTAGATCATCAAATAAACCTAGCCCCCTCAACCACTAATGGAGCTCATGTCAATAACCACACCTCAACATGCATCCAATGCATTAGTTATAATCATAACATCCTAGAAAATAATCCACATGCCAACTCTTGTGTATCAGCATGATAACATAACATCATTGTTAATCACCACACTCTAGACAGTAAATAACTGCAAGCTCATGCATATCATAAAATTTGCATGCAATTACCACATGATTTACCTTATGAAATACCATCATAAGTTATAACATCAACATATTTGTACATCAAAGATATATCATGGCATCACATAGTAGACTAACCACATGTCAATATAACCTCACATCGTATCCATCGTGATCATACAACATCATTATCATAACAAATAAATAAATAAGAACTAAATGTGCATAATTATCCTCTCATTAGAACTATGTTTGATTACCACATGTCATCATATCATGAAACCTCATATCAACCTTATACTCAACAATCCTGTGTTGACAAAAAAATAACTGAAACCATAGCCTCATATATAGTACCATAGTGTATCAATAAAATTTAAGAAATAAGGCATGATTCAATTGTTACATAATTTTTTTATTTTTTTAATTCCATATAGGACAGGCATCACGACACATTAGTATGCTACAATTGTGGTGCAATTTATTTATTTGCAATTTTCACCATATAGAGTCTTAATCTCTAAATAAATTATTACTAGCCTTGTCATCATTCCTTAAATAATTGTTTCATTTCTAATACATTGACTCGTTTAATCTAAATACTTAACTCATTAATGGCATACCCACTTCTTACTCTTCAAATTAATTGTTTTATCATTAGTCTTTAAGCCTTAACTTATCACAAAATGTATCTCCTTTAATATTTACCTTCAAGCATTTTCTTAGTCTACCACTTGTCAACTTACTCCTATATGAACATTTTGGTTCGTAACTTCCCATCTTGCCCTTTTAAGTTTATATAGGTCATCACTATGACTCTTAAAATCACGTTGCCCAATTTGTTCATCAATATCCTTAAGAGAACTTTCCACTTGAGAGAGAGGCCCTTTAGTATTATCACATAAATTATCCCTAGACATTATTAAATTTTCCTAGTTCCATTCACACCTTAATGCTATACACCTTATATAATTATATGATCTTTATTTAGCTACTCCAACCCTATAATTTCATGTTGTTATTATTCATTTTAGCACTCTACTCGACAATCACTAATCTTGGACTTACCATGAAAATACTATCTCTATAGGTAATTCCAAATAGATGTCATATTTTTCTTCATCACTAGTGAGCATTTTATGGCCTTTGTATAACCACAAAACGTGTATACTTTGATCTCAACGATTTTAGAGCTAAAGAACCAATCAATCTTCATACTTAATATCATGAATTGACTTAGTTATTTCCTTCATCTCATAAAAGCGTAAAATTGTTGCACTTGGATGTGTTATTACTATATCACAATTTGGGTAAAAGATCTTATAAAAGAATTCAATGAAGTGGGTTGTCAAAAGTATTATACTTATCATTTACTATTTTAAAGCATAAAATAATTATAATTGCTTAATCATACATATATATGTCCATAATTCACATATCTCCCAATCACTTTAATTACTCTTTTTGTTCATCAAACCATTCTATTTTGATAAATAATCATGAGGGTTATCATTCATTTCATCAATAGAAATCTTGTAGGGTTATTCGTTTCTCTTTATCCTTACGATAACTAACTTACGATTAGAAATCGTGAATTTATCTGTATGGAACACATAGAGAAAATGATTTCTTATTAAACTTAAATAAGTCAAACACTTAATACCCCATTACTTTCACTAATTAGCCATATATACAATTAATAATTTTATAAAACAAACAACAATTTATTATTAAGTAGAAAATGTTAATTTTTACATAATTTATATACATTTAAAAACCAATATAATTTATAAATACACTTAAAAACCTTTCTAATTTTATCAAAGTATATTTACTCAAAATATTATATACATAAATGTACAAAAATAATTCTTATTACCTTCTCATTCTCTAATAACCACCATAAATTCATCTTATATTTTTTTTCTTAATTATTCACATTAATATGGTATCAACATAGCCATATCTTGACAAAATTAAAGTTACTCTACCATATATGTATTGCTAGAAAATTAGATTAGAATCTCTTAATTTATCTTAAACTAATCTAAATTATATATTAATAATAATATAATAATATTATAACCACTTATTTACAATTAAATAATTTAATAATACTACATCCAAATTTTGTTCATTTATTATACCCTCTAAGTATAATTAAAATTTAATATAGATTTCTATCACTATATTAAATTATTATCTTTACATGTCTATAATCTTACATTTCAACTGTTTCTCATCTCTTTATAATTTAATTTATAAATAAAATTAAATTAAAATTTACAATTACATTTTATATTTTATAGTTTTTTTTTCAATTAATAATTCCAAAAAAGTCATTGATTTATTAAACATCATTCAGTTTATCCAATAGACAGATTTATGATCATATATATGTAACTTCAAATATCCATACAATTATGTGAATAACATTTAACTTACTTTTAATTTTAAAATTAATAAATTATGTAACAACACACCTACTAATTCTGAATATTAAAATGAAGGCACAAGTTTTTTTTGTTTTTTTTTTAATTCATAATTTCATACATACAAAACATGTACATCATTTCAATACTCTTAACAAAATTTCCTCCCATAAATAATCTCAACGCACAATAATCACTTAATGCTAAAAACAGGAAGCGTCGATATTAATATAGCAATCTAAAGTTAATGAAATAAATTTTATTCAAAATTTATTTACATATTTAAAAATAAATTTAAAATAATAATAAAATTTTATTTAATTAAAAATAAATTAAACGTTCAAATTCCATCAATATTAACTTCATCTATTTTTACTATTCTCCAACCAATATCTTAAAGATTAGTATCTTCAACATATGCAACTCCAAATTCCTTCGTGTTAATTTAATTTCCATTATACTATTTTTTGATGCTCTTACAGCTAAACAGGAAATCGTTCACATGAATTTCAAATATGTTTTCTATTTTGTTGGCAGAGATATATATAATTCAATATTTATTGATAATTTAGACGAGGATAGATTGATCTTTACTTTGATTATTTTATCGAATGGTATCTGCATCACTAAAGTAATCTGTTTTCTTTGTTTTCTAGCATTTACATTTTAGATTTATTAATTCGCTTACATTTATTCATTGTTTTCATGTATTTTATGTGAAGTATATGAATTATTGTGTTTGACTTTGGATAAAAAGGCGTGTGTTCGACTCACACTATGATTGATTTTTCACAGCATTTCATTATAGCATGCAGAATTATTGTTGGGTATACGATCAAAGTCCCACATTGACTAGAAGTGGAGAGGATCATGGGTATATAAGGATGGACAAATATCTCCATTGGTATGAGGTCTTTTGGGGTAAAGCCCATAAGCAAAGCCATGAGGGCTTAGGTCCAAAGTGGACAATATCATACCATTGTGGAGATATGTGGTGTCCAGAATCCTTACAAGTGGTATCAGAGCCATGCCCCGAAGTTAGCAAAGTGGATGAATCCTCGAATGTCGAACGAAGGTGGTGGGCCCCAGTAATATCACGATGGGATCCATGGATGAGCTCGGTTAGATAGACGATATGCTCCGGATTCTTCATGGACGTGTCCTGGTCCCAACACGGTGAAGAGGAGTTGACCTGGGATAGAGCAAGCTCTCGAGGTAGGTGGTGCTCCATGTAAGGCGTGTGCTTCCAACGCATTGGAGCGGAGAATCCTGGTTGGTAGAGAGTGGACGGATGGATAATCGTTTGAGGGGAGGCTCGATGGTCCTTTGTTCGAGGGGAGGATTGTTGGGTATACGACCAAAGTCCGACATTGACTAGAAGTGGGGAGGATCATGGGTATATAAGGATGGACAAATATCTCCATTGGTATGAGGCCTTTTGGGGTAAAGCCCATAAGCAAAGCCATGAGGGCTTAGGCCCAAAGTGGACAATATCATACCATTGTGGAGATATGTGGTGTCCAAAATCCTTACAATTATTGTGTTTGACTTTGGATAAAAAAGACGTGGGTTCGACTCCCACTATGATCGATTTTTCATAGCATTTCATTATAGCATGCAATGTTTATTCCTTAACTTGTGCATGACCATGCAACAACCTTGACCTTATAGTCAACAACCTTGACCCTATTGTCTTGAGATAGTCATCACTTTCAAATATTTCTGAGATCATGGATGCATGAGGTTATATTGTAAGCTCACACATTAGTTCTCTCTTAGTGTGTTGGCTCTAAAATCAGACCTAGGAATTCGCACACAACTTGGAACACTTTTATTGAAGAATAAATATATCAATTAAGAATTCATACACAACTTGGAACACTTAAATAAATAAATCTTATTGAAATATAGATTAGTTCACACAATAAAGGTTAAGTAAAGGATTCTTTTGTGAACAATAATTTAACATTATTCGAATATATAAAGAGAAGAAATATATATAAAAAGAGAGGTTGGAAATTGAGAATATTTGATGATATAGGTATTTAATAGTTGTATATATTTCTTTTAAATTTTAGGTTTCAAGTGTTTGAATTTAATTTTGATATCACATGTAACAATTTATAATTTAAATATACAACTAATTAGATCAGCTATGTAATTTATAATAAACATATAACTATTTAACTAATTAGCATAGAATTTCTAAAAACACGAGTAGAGACGACTTACTTGTAGCGACAATATTTGTTACTTGTGACTCAGAAGTTAAACGTTATTTGAATTTTGCTAATCGTAACAAAGTTTTTAGGGATGACTCTCCACCCAACTGTAGTTTAAACTGTACATAATCTTTCTACAGTGGGCCACCCCCAAGCCCTCAATCAATGTACTACTACCAAGGAATCTTTCATCTCACATCAATTTTCTTCCAAGAGAATGGATGAATCAATGAATCTCATCCTCCTTATTGTCCATCAGATAAACCAAAAAATGGAAAGGGATTTGCATGCACACATTCCATGTGTCAACATGCCAACTTTTATTTCTTTATTTTAAGTTTTACTTAATTTAATATTTCTCTTAATTTAATTGTTTCTTATTTTATTCATTTTTAATTTTTGTTAACTTTAATTATTCTTACTATTTTTATGGTTTACTTTTATATATATTTATTTAGAACTCCAGTTTATTATTTACTATTTTATTTATTTATTATTATTATATTCTCTTCATTATTTATTATTTATTTACTATTATTCTCTTTTCTTTATTTTTTATTATTTATTTAATATTATTTTTTTGTTTATTGTTTATTATTTATTTACTTATATTTTGATATTATATTATTTTATTTATTTTTTGTTATTATTAGGGGCCATTACAACGGTTTTAATCCTCTCTTATTTCTCATTGAGAAGATGTTTTTCAGTAGCACGATATGTATGGTTCTTAAAGAGGAAGATCATATACTCATCAAACACCTTCTTTCCTAAACTTGTTGAACAGCGAGATTTTATCTTAGGACCACAAACTCGCCATGCAAATTTACCCTTAGTTTGAAGGTATGCAAGAGATAGATTAATGTCAATTATAAATGAAGGTATTATTATTTTTTTATCTAAATAATATTAATTATATTAAAAGCATATGGTACAAATGGAGTTACATGCAAGAGAAGCTAGAAGCGGGGAATTCGGTAATGAACAGTCAACCTCGGTCCCATGTTGTAGCAAGAGTGAACAAGGGAATCATGAGAGAAAAACACAAGAGATTACCCAGAATGGGTAGAGTTCTCAATACAACATTTCTTTCCTTTTTTTTTTTGAAACTTTGACGTAGCCACCATGGGGCGGGTGGGCTGAAACCACTTGAAGATTGTCGATGATCAAGGGAGGAGTCTCCTTGTCCGATTCGGAGGAGGCAGAATCATAAGTGCATTTCTGAGAATTTGAGGAAGCATTGGGCCCTCCAGGATCTGCCAAGTTTGTATCATTCTCTTGCATCGCTACCTCCTTATCAACTTCAATTTCCTCCTCATCCGAGCTGAAGGAATCAGACTCCTCCATGGAGGGTGGATCACTTTTTCCAGCTTTTAGATTTCGGTTTTTTAAGTCCTTTCTTCTTTTGGTTAAGGAATACGGTACAGGAGTTCTGTAGATGCCCCATTTTATGGCAGTGATGACATCGAAATGCAGTGTTCTCATAATCCAAGGTCTGAGTCTAAAGGAAACCCCCCACTTTGAGGATGATTTGATCGGGAAAACCTTTGCTTAAGTCAATCTCAGCACAAAATCTGCCATATGTGTATATGCCTTTCTCTCCCTTGGAGGTATCCATAGCCAGAAAGCGACCTAGAGAGTTTTTGATACTTTGGAATACAGAGGAGTGTTAAAGATGAGCGGGTAGATTTGGAAGCCTAACCCAAATGAGAAGTTTGGTGATGACTGTAGTGGAGGGTTCGAAGTCTGGGAACCAAGGGGTGAGGAATAGCCCTGCTTTTCCCTAGAACCATGCACCACCAGTTAGGGATTTTTTATAGTCCTTGTTAACAGAAAACACAACAATGAAACAGCTCTTTGAGCAGAAGCAAACCCTGTAGTTATCGGTCCAAGTGGAATGAATCCATTGGTATAGATCTGTTGTGTGAGGCCATATTCCATTGAATCGACAAATAATGGAATATTCTGCAATTTGATGTTGGTTTTCTAGTTCCAGGTGGGAAATTTCTATTGAGGGAACATCCTTCGATTTATCCACCAAAAAAGGCTTGGGGCTTCCGAGGGTAGAGAAGTGTTCTTAGGAGTGTGCATGGACAACATCCTTGTAAGAGAAGTATTAGGCAAAAGAAGGTTGTCCCACAGCCCCCCCTCGCAAACGAAGGGATAAAACCACAGAGGTGTCTTTTTCAATATGATAAAATGAGAAGGGGAGAGATTTCTCAATTTTTTTACCTCTGTAAAGAAGATGTTTAAAGGCGCAAGGAATACCCAACTTGACTTCAAGAGCATGCGAAAGGTCTTTTACCAGATCTATTGAAAACACCTAGAGAAACATAGATTTGTCGGATAGAAGAACTGTTTCAATCTGAAATGCAATGGATAGGCAATCAAGGGCATCCTGTCCACTGGATCTCAATTGGGGGGTGAGAGTATCGAGCTTTGCAGACTCGCTCTCCTTTCCTTTGGCATAAAGGCTCTCCTTGCACCAAATCTGAGGGATAGCGTAGTGGGACGATGAGCTATAGTCTAGTAGGGGTCGGTTGAGATAGTTGCTTGTCTTCTCGTGGAGCCTCACCATGCATCCAAGCGCGTCCAAGAGAATCACCTTGGGGAGGGGAGACCCCCCGAACTGGTTTGCAGGGTGTCCACTATCATTCAAAGCGCACAAAGCTTCGATATTGTCTGCAAATGAGAGATCAAAAATTTCTATGCGTTGGCCGCCCTCCGTCTTAGCATTTCCTCCAGGACTGCTTCTCGCAGGTTGCAGTTTGGGATTCTTCAACGGTGCCCCCGGTTTCAGTCTGTAACAGGCTGCCGGGATGAGAAGCGATCTGTCGGTGGCATATGGAAGGGGAGCGCTACCATCCTTTACGCAGTGGGTAAGCGATGGTTAGAGAGGATCATGGCCACCATTAATTCCAGGATTAGGGGATCTGCCGCTTCCCATAACGTGGAGGACTTCATTCGAGAGGGAGGGGCCTTAAGAGGGCCTTACTCCATCCATCTTATTCCCAACATGAAGACTGGTGCCCTCCTGGCAAGGATTATGAAGCGAAGGAAGCCGAAGATGTTTCGAGCCGCCATGGCCCAAGGGGTCGAGCTGCAGTGCGGCGGCGAAAGAGAGAGAAGGAGCAAAAAACCTAGCCATCACTCAAAGTAACCCTGCAAATGTCAAGGTATTATTTAAAATACATGCATGATATGATATAATTGAAATAATTATATATTATTAAAGTGTAATGGAACGTTACATACCACAAAAAAATTGTTAGTATCGGGGCATCATGAATTATCCATACAAGTGTGCCATGGAATTGAAATTGCCTCTACCTAATTGGTTTGCATATGTCATACATAGTGATCTTGGCCCATAACTTCATTAAATCATTAACTTAGAGGCTTGATATATACATTCATATCTTTAACTTGGTACTTACCTAATTGTTTAAAATTACAAATAATTACTATTATGATATATACATATAAGTAAATAAATAATTCTAACATATTATGAAACAAACAAGACAAATTAAAATATTACAATAATCAAAAAATTAATATAAACAAATACATAGAACAATCATTGTCAACATAATGTGCTCCCTCTTTATTGACATCCAAGGAGGAAGGTTATTGTTGATAACAAAATCGGCTACATTGAATAAATATACTTGAGCTCTCTAAATGGATTAACACCGTCAACTGCCAATGAAATCCTAACATTACGAGGTTCATATTTAAAATGCAAACATTTGTCCTCAATTTCCCTAAATGCACAACCATCTACAGGAATTCGAAGAAAACCATCTTCACTTCTCTTTTGTGCATGGTAATCCATGAAATTTGTTATACTTCCACACCTGAACAATCGTTGCAAACATGGAATTATGGGAATATGGCAAAGAACCTTTTGAGGCACCTTTTTTATTATTTGATCAGTTTGATATCTAATGTTGTGACATTTCGAGCAATTTGTTTTCAATGCATGTTGTCCATAATATATAATATGATCAATAATACATGCATTTATAACTTGATATTGCATTCCAGTTTTTGTCATAACATCACATAAATCTCGGTATGTGCAAGGTAACTCATTTGGTAGTGGTAATAGAAATTCACCTAATTATCTAGTACAACAACAAAAATTACTAGTTAGTGTAAACAATATTAATCATAAATATTGCATTATTATTTTACACATCAATTAACACTAAAAAAAATGGGGCAGGGAATCAACCTTTCATGTGATGAAAAATACTACAATCTACCTTAGGATCTATGTCATACAATTGTTTGACAAACCATTCAAAACCTTTAATTTCAACAACAATAATGTATTAGAGAGAATATTTTCTCTTGAGCCTTCATCATTTTATGGCGTTGCCTTCTCTAGCACGAGTTCATCATCATAAAAAACAAATTCATTCTCATTACCAAACACGTCTTGTATCAATTGATTTTTCCCATCATATGGAACTATGATATTGATGTCATATTATTACATAGGATCATTATGTTGAGGCTTTTCAATATTCGCTTGATCTTCCTCAACTTGTAGAACATCATTTCTAGCATTAATACTTGATGCAATATTCAAATCATGGTACCTTGGGGGTACCTTTACTTTATATTAATTTCAAACAATCATGTGAAATAATTATTCTGTGGAACAAGTATTGTAACAATAAAAAAATTTACAAATATGATTAATATAAGGAAAATATATATAATGATTCATAAATAGCAGCTCAGCACCTGACAATATTCATTCCCCCCTTCAATGTGTCCATTCTTCCTATAATGTATATCAATTGTTTCATATGAAATTCTGCACGAACGTCTGCACCCACAAGAATTGCAAGGGCAATAAAATTTACCATCATCGACTCCTTACAGATTAGTTGATCCCCATATAATGTTTTTTAACATTATTCCTGTAACCACAAAACAATTATATAAAACAAAATATGGTTTTAGCTCACAAAAAACACCTTATAACATTTCAAAATTATTGTAGTTATAGCAAAGATGTCGCGACATCTCTTACATGTGGGATATTTATATATTTATTTATTGTCACAATTATGATGTTAGATGACTATTAAAAGTAAAAAATGATCAGTCAAATAAACATTCAAATTAAGCTCACCGTGTAGAAACCCATCAGTTGTCGCAATTGTGACAACTGACGTTTTTCGTCACAATTCCAACACCAAACATAGTTTGCCTCGCTTGTGATGAATAGCATATGTCGTCGTAATTGTAACACATTATAAATAATATGTCACAATTATGATTCATGACAAATATATCACCGTAATTGAGAAAAATGCGGGCACCGAAACTAAAAAATGACATTTTTCTTGACCTTTGGGACAATATGGGTCTTACCGTCATACTATGTCGTCAAAATTTAGTCCTATATGTCGTAGTGGTTAGCATCAGTAATTCCCAAACCCTCAAGATATAAGGACATTCAAAAATAAAAAGGTGATAGTATTGATTCATTGAAGTAGTACCTATAACTTCATCAATTACAAATTGGAAAAGTTTCTTAATTGCTTTGTATATCCAGAACCAGAATTTCAAGAAATGATTGAAAATGGAGGTACCATAAATTTTTTAGGGAATTTCCATAATATTAAGGTTAATATGGGGGAGTATTTTTGTTAGTCCCATGATTGCAATTCAAATGGGTGGTGTTGATGTGGTATTAGTGTTAAAAATTTAACTAGAGAGAAATATTTAATGATAGAAACATTACACCAACAACACAATACACAAAAATAAACATAATTCACAAAATGTTTACCTTGGGAAAACCCTAACTTTGGGGAAAAACCCAGTTAATGGAATTATGTTATTCCCACGGAAAAAACCCAACTAAGCTGACCAAGTGAGCCTTCATCGGTCACTAGCCAAGCCCTTACAATAGATTCCTCACCTAGCCTTTTAAAGGTTTCATTCCCTAAATTCCATAGCCACAAAACCATGGGTACACAAAACCTTGTGCCAAAAACCACCATTTTTTCCTCAAGAAACTTTGACTCTTTCCCCAAGTCAAGTTTAATTAACAATCCCCCCTTAAACCTTGATTTGGTGTTCCTTTGACCAAAGCTGGTCAAACTTGCCAAGTGGATTAGCATTTCTCACTCTAGCCCTTACCGCCCTCAATGTTTATACATAGGGTATCTACATGCCCCCATATCACCTAAGTCTAACACCAGAATTTACCGACAATTTCCCAAGGGTACACATGCCTTACCAAGTCTTACAGTAGTATGCCCATTTACTTGCAATTTAAAATTTGACTCCAATAAGTAAATAAATAAACCAATGTTACAAAAGTTATTTAAGCCACCATTCTCTCACGCGATACTCTCATCCCTAGATCTAATGTATGATCTCCATTACCATGAGACATACCGGTCCGATCTCAAAGCTTCACTACATTTAATATTCACCCTACTTATGCATCCTCTCAATACTAGTTATAGAACACTATAAAAGCACTTCTACAAGCTACAACCTAATTTATGAGTACTCATCAACCTCATCGGTGTCTATAAGGATTTCAGGAATAGATAAATGAAGCATTTTGTGTTTTCCATCATCTCATAACTTTCTCATACTGGACAAGATTTGACCATTCTGATGAGAAATCCTCAACTTGTTGGTCATCCAAGGCAATAAACAAAAGTGTGTTGGGATTTATCGTAGAAATACCTTGAGAAGTAACCATTAGAGGAAATTTTAGCCTAAAAGTGGCCTCCTAAAGAAAAATAATAAAATAATAGTTAAAATAATAAAATAGGAGTTATGAATTTTGAAGGGAAAAGAAGAAAACTACTTTTTAATTGTATTTTTGACATATCTTCTTAGAGGTTTACTCAAATTTCAAGTCTATACATTCGTTGGATGGAGAATTAAATTATGCATCCAACAATTACCCATCATGCATACTTTCGAGAAGACCCACATTGATAAAAATTGAAGATACATTAAAACAACGTATTGAACACATTTTTTTAATGTACATTTTTTTATTAATGTGGGTATTCTTGAAAGTATGCAAGATGGGTACTCATTGGATGTGGAATTCATCCAATGAGTGTCTACACTTAAATTTTCAGTAGACCTATAAGGAGATAAGCCAAAAATACGATTAAAACTGTATTTTTTCTTCTTTTCCCTCCAAAATATTTACATGTACCTATTTCTAAATTTAAAGGATTTTGATTGGTTTACACATTATGACGTGGAAATTACGTGAAAATTTCATGGGAAATTTTAGGCTAAAACTTCCTCTAATCTTCCATGGAAACAAAACATGAAACTAGGTATCACACTGATTTGTAAGAATCCATCCGCTACTTATCAATAACAAGCTTCACCCAAAAACTTTAGACCTCGTTGACTTTATGTATGAGTTTACTTTGAAAAATGAAATTATAATGTTTTCTTCAACATCTGGGCACTTATGGCCACTATCGCCTCTTCGTTGTTAGAGAAACTCCTCCTTGTAGATATATGATCCTTCAAAAACTTGTTTGTCTTCAAACTCGTCTTCGCCCTTGCCATTGTGATGGGGTTGTAGGTTTTAATCCTATACAAAAACAACCTGCAAATGAATTCTTAAAACAGAAAAATAAACAATGGCAAAAGCATAAAACAAATATACAGAGATTTTCCCCTAGATCCCAAAACTGGGACTACCAAATTGATTTTCATTATATTCCTTTCAATATTACAATAAATATATATATAATTTGAAGCATTCATAAACCCTAATCCACTAATCATAGATTAGAACATAACCATATTTACGTTGACCAGATCTACAAAATACCATGGGAAGAAAACCATCATGCCCAAAACCATGTGAAAACACCATGCACAAAACCATGGGTAGGTCCTCCCTTCGTCTTTGGGTCCACCCCCCATCCTTGAGTCTACCCAACTATTATTGGGTCTGCATAAAAATAATTCTCGGGGTACTGCGCCCGGCACGACGTACGACGCGTGGGACTAGTTGTGGAAAGAATATAACACACACCCAACAGGGGCCTTGTGCCATAACTCTTAGCCTCTTTCCTCTGGGTGGGACATTAGAGGAAATTTCAGCCTAAAAGTGGCCTCCTAAGGAAAAATAATAAAATAATAGTTAAAATAATAAAATAAGAGTTATGAATTTTGGAAGGAAAACAAAAAAACCACTTTTTTTTTAATTTTATTTTCGACTTATCTCCTTATTGGTTTACTAAAATTTCAAGTTTAGACACTCATTAGATGCGGAATTAAATTCCACATCCAACGAGTACCCATTATGCATACTTTTGAGAGGACCCGCATTAATAAATAATGCAGATACATTAAAAACACATTAAAACATGTTTTTTTAATGTATCTGCAATTTTTATCAAGGTGGGTCTTCTCAAAAGTATGCATAATGGGTACTCGTTGGATGTGGAATTTAATTCCGCATCCGCACCTAATGAGTGTCTAAACTTGAAATTTGAGTAAACCTATAAGGAGATAAGCAAAAAATACAATTACAAAAATTAGTTTTTCTTCTTTTCCCTCCAAAATATTTACATGTACCTCTTTTTAAATTTAAAGCATGTTGATTTGTTCACATATTATGACATGGAAATTACATGAAAATTTCACGGGCACTTTTAGGTTGAAATTTCCTCTAATGTGATTCATAAATAAAAATGGATTTTTGGCACCTTTCCCCAATGTTGGTTCCCACATACTACAAAAAATCATGATGGTTCCCTTGACACCTCACTTGGCATCATCATCTTGGTCATGGCTCCATGCTCAATAGATATACAACGCACTTGTTTATCCTTGAAAATCTACTACACCTATTTCTAACCATAAACTACTACAATGTAATCATTTATTGTGATTGTCTTTAATGCATCTATTGGAGCTTCAACTTGAACGCAATAACTAAAAATTCAACTTGCCTTTTCATTATGAATCTCCATTTCTTGTCAAAAAGCACAAAAATCCATATCCAAATCCATGTCTTTGTCCATATGATTCACCATTACTTCATTTTAATCATATCCTTTACCGCCCTTCGATTCATATGGTGTAATGAACTCATTGAAATCCATATACCCATCACCATTGATGTCCATTGTTCAAATCATGTGAAAAAATTCCTCTTCATCAATTCCCCACATGAGTTTGTTGAAGGACTCTCTCGTCCCCTATTGGTTTACCAACCCATTTTCGTTCTTAAAAAAGGTTTATAAAACCATCCTTAGCTCCTCTCTATCGACCATGTTATCTGAAACGTGTAGGTTTTAACCATGTATAGAAATTACTTGCAAGCGAATTATTAAAACAAAAAATAAATAATGGAGACAACATAAAAAAATACACATATATATTTTCCCCTGGATCCTAAAACCAGGACTACTGGATTGATTTGTCATTATGTTCCTTTCAATGTTACAATACATATATATACATGCCGAAGCATTCATAAACCCCAATCCATTAACCCTGGATTAGATCATAAATGTAGTTCCCTTGACCAGATCTACAAAATACCATGGACATAAAACAATCATGCCCAAAACCATGTGCAAAACCCATGAAAAAAACCATAGGTAGGTCTTCCCACCTATTATAGGGTCCAAAAAAAATTATCGGGGTGCTTCCCCAGACTCCATGCAAGGGGGTTACCGCCCCTTTGCAAACCCTCCAATAGGGGGGGTTGTCACCCCCCCTATGACCCCCCTGCTGCACCCGACGAAACGAACAGGGCTACGTGTGACTAGTTGTGGAAAGAATATAACACACACCCTACATTCTCCCACTTGTTGTTTTCTTTTCCGCATAGGGAGTCACAGGAGAGCTTAGTCATTGGTCCAGATCTGCAATGCCCATTGATTCTCTACACCAAGAAAACTTCTCAGTGCTCACAAATTTTGTCAATGCATCTGCAACATTCTTTAAAGTGTCCACCTTTACCAGCAACATCTTTTTGTCTTCAACCATAACCCTCACAAAGTGATACTAAACATCAATGTGCTTTGTCTTTGAATGATAAGCAGGTCTCTTTGCCAACAAAATTTCACTTTGGTTGTCACAGACTATCCTTATAGCTCATTATATAAACCCCATACTTGAACACAATCTCTACAACCAAACTGCTTCTTTGCTTGCATGAGTGGATGTCATGTATTCAGGCTTTGCAGTTGAAAGAGCCACTACATATTGTCATGTTCTCATCCAACTGGCTGCTCCTCCAAATAGGTTAAACACATACCCACTTGTAGATCTTCTCTTATCTAGATCTCCTTCCCAGTCTTCATCAACAATGCCATGGATGTCCAAAACTATGTCCATTCATAGTCTTCCTTGGTAGCACAAACTATAGTCACTAGTTCCATGCAACTACCTGAAAAATCACTTCATTATTGTCTAATGCTCCTTCCCCGGTTTTCACATAAACCTGCTCAATACTCTCATTGCATATGCAATGTCTGGTCTAGTACATATCATTGCATATATCAGGCTACCAGCTACACTTGCATATGGAATATGGGACATGTCCTCTTCCTCTTCTTGTGTCTTAGGACACTGTTCAGCAGATAACTTTACACCTGCAGGAATAGGAACCTTCACCGATTTACTATCTTGCATATTAAACCTTTACACTAGTATCTTGACATACTTCCTCTGGTTTAACCAGGGTTTCCTCTTTTCCCGATCTCGTTTAATTTCAATTCCGAAAATACAGTTTGCATCACCAATATCCTTCATGTCGAACTTGGAGGACAATTGGGTCTTCAAATCCTGGATAATTTCTTTGTTATTTCCAATCAGCAACATAACATCCACATACAAGACCAAATAATAAAATACACATAGTGATCCTCTTTGCTACTGGTGAAGCCAAGTCCCCGTATATATTTATCAAAATTTTTATACCACATTCTTGGTGACTATTTTAACCCATACAAAGACTTTTTTTTAATCTGCATACTAGTTCTTTCTTACCCTTCACCACAAATCCTTCAGGTTGATTCATGTAGATCTCTTCATCTAGATCCCTATGAAGAAATGTTTTCTTCACATCTATCTATTCTACCTCAAAATCAAAAGCAGCAACAACACATAAAAGTAATCTAATAGAAGCTACCTTTGCAACAAGAGAAAAAATATCACCAAAATCAATTCTTGGCACCTAGGAATAACCTTTTGCTACCAACCGAGCTTTGTATTTCTCCATCTTTACTTCTATATTCATCTTCTTCTTAAACACCCATTTATTTCCAAGTATTTTCCTTCCAACTGGAAACTCCACCAGATCCTAAGCCTCATTTTTGTCCAAATATGTCATTTCATAAACCATGGCCTCTTTCTAGAGCTTTCCATCCTCTTAATCTACTGCCTCCCTGACAATTCTAGGATCATCATCAGTAATAGATAAATAAAAATTTGAACATGATGCAGATGGACTATACCTTTAAGGTTTTCTTCTTTCTCAAATTGATCTTCTCAAATCTAGAGTTTGTGGCTCTTCCTCCTCTGAATATTGTTCTAATGTAGAGTTTGATTCTTCTTCCTTTAGCTCAAACTCTATCTTCTTCAGTTCCTATGGTAGGAATTCATGTTTAATAACATCTTTCACCTCTCTAAACACCACATCTCGGTTTTACATGATCTTCCTTGTTTTTCAGTTCCAAATATTATAACCTCGTAAACCATCCTTATACCCAATAAAGATGCACCTTTCATATTTACTATCCAACTTGGTTATTTTCTCCTTTGGAACATGTACATATGCATCATAGCCAAATACCCTCGGATGTGAAAGAGAGGGTTTCTTACCAGTCCATACCTCATGTGGAGTATTATCCTCCAACATAGATGAAGGTGATATTTTAACCAAGTAACATGCAGTCTCCACTACCTCTACCTAGAATTCTTGTCTTAACCTGACACCATTGAGCGTACTTCTTTCCTTTTCCATTAATGTCATGTTCACTCTTTCTGCAACTCCATTTTGTTGAGGTTTGTATGGAGTATTCTTTCGTCATGCTATACCACACTTCTTACAAAACTCTTCAAATTCCTTCTTACAGAACTCTCCACCATTATTTGTCCTCAACACCTTTATCTTATTCTCTATCTAGTTTTCCACCAGGGCATTAAATTATTTAAATTTGTCAAAGACTTCAGATTTCTTCCTAAGGAAATACATCCATGTATTCCTTGAGAATTCATCTATAAATGAAACATAGTACACAGACTTACCCAATGATGGAACCGACACAAGTCCAAACACATCATTGTGCACAAGCTCTAATATCCCTTTTTCCCTCTTAGCACCAGAGGGGAAACTCTCTCGATTATGCTTCGCATATACACAATGTTCGCATAAATCGAAATCCAGAGAGAAATTAGACATACCTTATACCATACCATTACCATGAATTATTCGAATGACCTTCTCTTCAATATGTCCAAGCCTTTGATGCCACAACATGGTATTTTCTCCAGAGACCACAAGGTTTTTAGCTCCACTTTCAGGAAGCACAAAACTATTGCACCCATCAATAATAGTGCTACCCAGAAGCTTGTACAAATTTCCAATCTGAACTCCCTGCATCAATACCAGTGCTCCCCAAACCATATTTTAGGTATCCTTCTCGAACATTGTTTTTACACCTGCATCATCCATCTTGCTTACAGAAATCAGATTTATGGCCAATGCAGGAATATGCAGAACACAAGAAAGTGTTCTAATCCTTCCACCGTGCAACTTCAGCTTGAATTTTCCACGTCCAAAAATTTTTGCCTTCCTTTCATCTCCTAGGAAGACATCACCACCATCATATTTCTCATACCCACAGAACCACTCCCTATGGGGAGTGAAGTCAAAGGATGCACCTGATTCAATCAACCATGCCTCATGATCTACATGTGTACTTGAAGAAGAATCCAAGTACACATCCCCACCTTCATCTGAGGTGGTTTTCGCCTCTTCGGAAGGAGCATCGTCGAATCCCTTTCCTTTCTTAGGAGCTTTAGATCTACAGTCCTTTTTGAAGTGCTCTTCCTTTCCGCATTCCCAACACACCTTCTTGGAGATTTTGATCTACCTCTAGATTTAGATCTTCCACTTAAGGACTTGTTTTTGTTTTTGTTCTGAGACCAACCTCGTACATACAAGGCATATCCATTCTGGAAGTCCATAGTTTTTCCTCTCATCTCCTCCGACAACAAGGATGAGACAATTTAATCAAACTTCAAGGTAGTTGTATTGCTAAATATTGAAACAACTAGGCTATCCCACGAATATGGTAGAGAACACATCAAACTGATGCACTTATATTCATCTGAAATTTTAATATCAACATATTACAATTGGCTTACCACAGTATTAAAGGCATTCAGATGCTCTGTCACCGGGTCTCCATCCTTCATCCTCGGGTTAGATATATTTTTCCTTAGGAACAGTTTTTTCACCAGAGACTTAGATTGGTACAAAGTCCCTAACTTGTCCCACAAATCCTTCATCGTAGCTTCCCCATATACATTCAAAAATACTAACTCTAAGATACACAATTGTATTGTTCTCTTTTCTTTTCGATCCAACTTTTCCCAGTATTCATCTGAAATTTTCGTTGGTTTAGCACTCGTATCTACCATGATCTTTGATATTTATACACCAGAAAATCCTCCATCTTGAGCTTCCACAACTCAAAACTTTGACCATTAAATTTATCAATCTCTATATTTCCACTATTCTCCATCTTCTTTCACCACAAGAATTGATCCCGCGGATCTCCCACTGAACAGGGTCTACCACAGGCCCAAGAAAAACCCCTCAGCAGCAAAGGCATCCCCTTGAAACCAAAAAAAATCTCATACCAAATGTAGGTTTTAACCCTATACAAAAATTACCTGCAAACAAATTCTTAAAAAAAAATAATAATAATGGCGACAACATAAAACAAATACACACAAATATTTTCCCCTGGAGATTCCCAAAACCGGGACTACCAAATTGATTTTTCATTATGTTCATTTCAATGTTACAATACATATATATACATGTCAAAGCATTCATAAACCCAATCCATTAACCTTGGATTAGAACATAATCGTAGTTCCCTTGACTGGATCTACAAAATATCATGGACAGAAAACCATCATGCCAAAAACCTTGTGCAAAACTCATGCACAAAACCATCACAAAGTAGGCGGACCCTATAGTGGGCGAATTTTTTTTGGACCCTATATTAGGTGGGCAGACCTGCCTATGGTTTGTGCATGGGTTTGCACATGGTTTTGGGCATGATGGTTTTCTACTCATGGTATTTTGTAGATCTGGTCAAGGGAACTACGGTTATGTTCTAATCCAGGGTTAATCGATTGGGGCTTATGAATGGTTTGAAATGTATATATATATATGTGTGTGTGTGTGTGTGTGTGTGTGTGTGTGTGTGTGTGTGTGTGTGTTGTAACTTTGAAAGGAATATATTGAAAAATCAAGCTGGTAGTCTCAGTTTGGGATCTAGCAGAAACTATCCGTGTATATATGTTTTATGTTTTATGCTCTCGCTATGTGATGATTGACGGTATGTGATTCATTTCATTAGTTTCAATTCTACTTCTTCACCCTTGTGAGCATCACCCGACACAATAAGTGCTAAGTGGGCTATTCAAAAATCATGATAAATTAGTCAGTTACGACTACCTCTCATGGAAATGGTCATAGATGAATGACTTACTTAATGTAGTTAAATCCCAAGAAATGATATCTAATAGAATGCACTGCATAAACCCCTCAATACTTAAATACAAAGAGTCAATGGAGCTCTACTTGAATGGTTCATGAGGCACAATACTTGCTAAGGTTTTTCAAATGGGGTAGCAAACCAAGTGGGCTTGACTGTGGGAAAAACTCCACAGTTAACCGTGCTTGAGCCAGAGGTGATCTGGAATGGGTGACCTCCCAGGAAGTGTTGGTTATCGAGTGAAATCCCTGGAAGTGATGATTGATGCTATGTGATTCATTTCATTAGTTTCGATCCCACTTCTTCACCCCTGTGAGCATCACTCGATGCAATGAGTGCTAAGTGGACTCTTCAAAAATCATGAGTTTCAATCCCACTTCTTCACCCATGTGAGAGCAATGAGTGCTAAGTGGACTCCTCAAAAATCATGAGAAATTTCAATCCCACTTATTCACCCCTGTGAACATCACCCGATGCAATGAGTGTTAAGTGGACTCTTCAAAAATCATGAGAAATTAGTCAATTACGAATACCTCTCATTTAAATGGTCATATATGAATGACTTACTTAACACAGTTGAATCCCAAAAAATTATATCTAATAGAATGCACTACGTAAACCCCTTAATACTTAAATACAAAGAGTCAAGGGAGCTCTACTTGAATGGTTCATGAGACACAACACTTGCTAAGGTTTTGCAAATGGGGTAGCAAGCTAAGTGGGCTTGATTGTGTTGAACACTCCATAGTTAAGCACGCTTGAGCTAGAGGCGATCTGGGATGGGTGACCTCCCAAGAAGTCCTGGTTATCAGGTGAAAGCCCTGGAACTTATGATTGACACTATGTGATTCATTTCACTAGTTTCAATCCCACTTCTTCACCTATGTGAGCATCACCCAATGCAATGAGTGCTAAGTGTACTATTTAAAAATCATGATAAATTAGTCAGTTACGACTACCTCTCATGGAAATGGTCATAGATGAATGACTTACTTAATGCAGTTGAATCCCAAAAAATGATATCTAATAGAATGCATTGTGTAAACCCCTCAATACTTAAATAAAAAGAGTCAAGGGAGATCTAATTGAATCGTTCATGAGGCACAATACTTGCTAAGGTTTTTCAAATGGGGTAGCAAGCTATGTGGGCTTGATTGTGGGGAAAACTCCACAGTTAAGCGCGCTTGAGCCAGAGGAGATCTAGGATGGGTGACCTCTCGAGAAGTCCTAGTTACCGGGTGCAAGCCCTGGAAGTGATGATTGACGCTATGTGATTCATTTCACTAGTTTCAATCCCACTTATTCACCCCTATGAGCATCACCCGATGCAATGAGTGTTAACTGGACTCTTCAAAAATCATGAGAAATTAGTAGCGAATACCAAAAAATGATATCTAATAGAATGCATTGTGTAAACCCCTCAATACTTAAATAAAAAGATTCAAGGGAGCTCTACTTGAATGGTTCATGAGGCACAATACTTATTAAGGTTTTGCAAATGAGGTAGCAAGCTAAGTGGGCTTGAATGTGGGGAAAATTCCATAGTTAAATGTGCTTGAGCCAGAGGAGATCTGGGATGGGTGACCTCCCAGGAAGTCCTTATTACCAGGTGCAAGCCTTGAAAGTGATGATTGACGCTATGTGATTCATTTCACTAGTTTCAATCCTATTTATTCACCCCCGTGATCATCACCCTATGCAATGAGTGCTAAGTGGATTATTCAAAAATCATGAGAAATTAGTCAGTTACGACTACCTCTCATGGAAATGGTCATAGAATAATTACTTACTTAACGTAGTTGAATCCAATAAAATGATATCTAATAGAATGCACTGTGTAAACCCCTCAATACTTAAATATAAAGAGTCAAGGGAGCTCTACTTGAATGGTTCATGAGGCACAATACTTGCTAAGGTTTTGAAAATGGGTTAGCAAGCTAAGTGGGCTTGATTGTGGGGAAAACTCCACAGTTAAGCACGCTTGAGCCAGAGGCGATCTGGGATGGGTGACCTCTCGGGAAGTCCTGGTTACCGGACACAAGCCTTGGAAGTGATGATTGACACTATGTGATTCATTTCACTAGTTTAAATCCCACTTCTTCACCACTATGAACATCACCCGATGCAATGAGTGCTAAGTGGACTATTCAAAAATCATGAGAAATTAGTCAGTTATGAATACCTCTCATGGAAATGGTCATATATTAATGACTTACTTAACAAATTTGAATCCCAAAAAATGATATCTAATAGAATGAACTGCATAAACCCCTCAATAATTAAATAAAAAGATTCAAGGGATCTCTACTTGAATGGTTCCTGAGGCACAATACTTGTCAAGGTTTTGAAAATGAGGTAGCAAGCTAGGTGAGCTTGATTGTGGGGAAAACTCCACAATTAAGCGTGCTTGAGCTAGAGGCAATCTGGGATGGGCGACCTCCCAGGAAGTCCTGGTTACTAGTTGCAAGCCATGGAAACGATGATTGATGCTATGTGATTCATTTCACTAGTTTCAATCCCACTTCTTCACCCCTGTGAGCATCACCTGATGCAATGAGCGCTAAGTGGACTATTCAAAAATCATGAGAAATTAGTTAGTTACAAATACCTCTCATGGAAATGGTCATAGATGAATGACTTACTTAACGTAGTTGAATCCCAAAAAATGATATCTAATAGAATGCACTGCGTAAACCCCTCAATACTTGACTAAATTAATGTTTAGGTGTTAAAATATGGTTTATAATTGATTTATTATGCATCATGGTACTAACAAATGATAATATTTTGTTTTCATTGATGAGCTAATGATTTGTGTTAAATGATTTGCACAACAGGGAAAACGCATGCATGAAGGCGAGGCATCGCATGCTGGGCATGCTAGGGTGCATGTTCAACAAATTGGTGGGTCAGCCAAACTTGGCAAGGGGCTCCCGCACAAAATAATGAAGGTCGGCCCATGACTTCCCATGCCTACTCAAAGTGGTAAAAAAAATATGACATTTGAGCGACGTAACTGACAGGAAAAGTCATAACGTGACGTGCACAATTGGTGGATTGGCCCGACATGGTAAGGGGTGCCCATATAAAATAAGTAAGGTTGGACCATGACTTCCCATGAATAAAGTTGCTACCAGGAAGTCTCATAATGATTTTTGGAAATTTAACTAAATTAATGTTTAGGTGCTAAAAGTCGGTTTATAATTGATTGATTATGCAAAATGGTACTAACAAATGATAATATTTTGTTGTCATTGATGAGCTAATGATTTGTGATTATTTATTTGCACAACAAGGCGAATGCCCGCACCCTGGGCACACTTGCAAGAAAACTAATTATTTTTCATGAGGGTTGCAGAAGTCTCTTGAGCTAGTCATAATGTGACTTGAGATGTGATGTCGCCATTATTCTCATCGTGATCATCATCATTTGAAAGTGTTATCAGTTGATTGTATAATTTATTTTTTTGCAATATGTATTCTTTGCAAGTTTCATTAAATCTATTTCCAAAGGGTTACGAAAGTATCTTGAGCTAGTCCTAATGTGACTTGAGAATGGGGCCAACATTGAAATTTTTTCAATTTGTACTTGTATGCACTGAAATACGTACATGGTTATGGAAGATGCATGCATTGATGATATGGGAGAGTTTTGAGACACACGACTCACAAAAATAATTTGACAATCAAATGACATTATTATAACATATACAAATGTCAAGGAGATGAAATTATTTATTATTATTTACTAGTTGCAAGCTTATAATGTACTTCATAGTCTAGAGGTTGAGAAAACTCCTTTACACCCTTCCATTTGAGAAAACTTGTTACCCTTCATCTTCATCTTTTTCATCATCACCATCATCCTTTTCATCTTCATAAACATCATCATCATCGTCATCGTCATCATTGTCATCTTTTTCATCCACATCATATTTAACAATGCTGAACTAATGTATCTTATTTTAGTTTTCCATGAACCCTCCAACACAGATCTCTTATATTCAAACAATGTATTATCTTGATTCATTGTACTATTCAATTTATTAAATAGCTAAGAGAACTACTCATGTGCATTTAAATTCAACATGAACACTTGACATATGGTTGGTGTCATCATATTTATATTCTTAATTCTTAATTATATTAATGAATGGATTTTTGTTTTCCACATTGTGTATCCATGTTGAACTAGGGGTTCTTCAGATTTTTAATCACAAGATACCATGGGATTTCATCAAAATAGTGTTAATGACACCATTAAATTTATATTCACATTCAACACGTGAAATACATGAATAATTTCAACAAAAATCATAGTATATATATAGGTGGCTTATCAATACCACATGCCCAAAAAACTATAACCTATTTCATATGACACTTATTTATATAACATTTTTTTAAAACGAGTCATTCCTCTTAGGTCTGGGTTCCCTGTTTTTTTATCAACCCCTTTTCAAAAATCAGCGCTTACATTTTTCTCCGTATTGTCTTACCGTTTTTCGCCGCTCCTTCATCATTTATCTTCATGCCTCCATAAATTTAGAAGCCATGGATCATAATGACCTGGAATGTTCTCTCAGCCCTGAGACAGGACATGTCCTCCCCATCCAGTTTGATTTCATGCGGAGGGCTACAAACGCCGAATTTTTTCCATGCTCTCAGGACGTCACAGTTGCGCCATCCACCACCCTCGCCCATGATACATCAACCACTCCCACTCCTTCCAATCTGAATTCTTCCCATGATGATGAAAGGCCTTGGCTCTCATCAAATCCTCCTCTGCGCAAAAAGAAGAACATCAGGGAAAAATCAGTTGCTGCGAAATTGGTGGTGGGTATCGACATTCCCGTCTCGGACATCCAAAATTACCTGGAAAAGGCATTGGTCGAGCGATTCTATAGAAGGATGGCTTCAAAAGAGTCTATTCTCAGCTGGATGGAAGAACACTGGAAGTCGCTTCTTGGTTATACTCTTGTTTTCCATCAACTTTCATAGGGATGGGTCCTTTTTAAAGGTGTTTTGATGGAGGATAAACTAAAACTTACTAATCGAGTCTAGAATTAGGGTCTGGCAAGGTTAATCCTAAAAAATTGGGATGTTAGTTTTAACGCTGATCGCACTCCTCAACATTTGCAAAAATTTTGGGTTATTCTCCCTGGTCTTCCTCAAATTTTTTTGGCAGCGAGATATTCTTGAGAAAATTGGAAACAAGCTTGGAACTTTTGTCTCCCTTGAAGAATATTGGGACACTAAAAATGACAGGCGGTGTGCTAAAATTCTAGTAGAACTTGACATCAGGGAGGGCCTTTACGAAGGTATTGTCCTCGAGATGCATGCCAGTAAATGGACGCATAAATTGGATTATTGGAAGCTACCTTTCTGTTGTTTTTTATGCTGGAAAGTGGGTCTTCTGGCTCAGGACTATCATAATCCTGATCTTTCTTGTCCATCATAAAAAAAGGTTTGGAGAAAAAAGGATCATCAGGATAGTGATCGGGATATCCCCCCTGCTTCTCCCCAAGTAATGGTGCCTCTGGAGGATATGCATGCTTCTCAGTCCGAAAAAAATGAGGCCGCCTCTTCTTCAGTCAAAGGTAATCCTTTTGAAGTCCCTGCGATTCCTTTCAATTGTTCCGAGCATGCTCCTAATAATGTAAATATAGGCAGTAATGTCTTATCCCCCTGCCTCTCCCATGATTCTTCTCCTGAGTTCAATGATGTTGATGCGCCCTCTCCCATTGCGCTTGTTCCTTCGTCGCCTCCCTATCTTCCTCCTTCCCGTAGCCCTCTTATCTCATCCCCTGCCCACCCCTCCCATAGCCCCTACACTGCTAAATTACGCTCTCGTGCTCCCTCCCATATTACTCTTGATCACGCTATCAGAGGAGGCCTTGTAATGGAACTGCATCCTAAAATCACTCTAGTACGAAAATCCGCGCTATCCAAAACTCAAAATCAGGCCTCGATGGGCGTCCACACTAGAAAACAAAAGTCAATTCTAAGGGCTCTTAGAGCAATGAGTTCCCCTAAAAGGGGCCTTAAATGATCATTCTTTCTTTAAATGTTCGAGGTATTGGGGGTGCCCCTTCCCAGCTAGCCCTCAAACAATTGTGGCAAATTTTCACTCCTGATGTGTTATTTCTTCAAGAAACAAAATTGTCTGGTTCACGGGCTCTTGATTCTCTATCAAAATGACTAAAAGATTGGTCCTTTTTTTTTTGTTGATGCCTCAGGTCTAGCAGGGGGCCTTATCACTGTTGTTTGCCCATCCATCTCGGTCCTATCCTCCGTTATTTTCCCCTCCTATATAAAAACTTCCATTCTTGATCCACATACAGGCCGCTCCTTCTCTCTTTTAAATGTGTATGGTCCCTGTAGCGACAAGAGGTCATTTTGGAGGAACCTTTTTTCTACAGATATCCAGGACTCCCATAATCTTATCATGAGTGGCGATTTAAATTTTATGCTCACTCTGAACAAAATTTGGGGGCCCTCTGCAAGGACTGATCCTCTTGCTCCTTTTCACCAATCTCTTTTTCACACACAGAGTAGTAGATGTCCAGCCCAAAAAAATGGAACCTACATGGCGAAACAATAGAAGAAATGATGATGCTATAGAAAAAATGCTAGATGTTTTTTTAATATCGGAATCATTATTGACCTCTCGTATCCAAGTTAAGGCCCGTGTTGAGACTGGAGGCCTCTCTGATCATCGGCCCATTGTGTTATCTCTGGAGGTTCCTGAAACAAAGTCTCCTCCCCCAATGAAATTTAATCCCTCTTGTCTTTTGGAAGAAGATAATAATAACCTAGTGTTTTCAACTTGGACACATCTTGCTCCCTCTCAATCGCTTACGTACATGCAGATGTGGGCAGAAAATATCTCTAAAATTAAAAAAGACACAAAAGCTTGGGCATGAGCTTTTAGAGCCAAACAACAATTTTCTCTAAAATCACTGAAGTTGAGATTGATGATCTATTTAAGCAGAATTATTCGGGTATTTGGTCTGAGAGCGAATTGGAAACTTTAAAATCTCTGGAACTAAAATGGCATGATTTTCTCAAGAAAGAAGAAAAATTATGGCACCTTAAAAGATGAGCGATTTGGATCAAGGAGGGTGACAATAACACTAAATTTTTTTCATCAATTTTCTACTCACAGAAGAAACAAAAATTCTATTTTTGAAATAAAATCCCCATCCGGAGCCATGGTTTGACCCTTTGACGAAAAATAAAAGGCACGAATTACACATTTTAAAGATGTTTTTACAGCTCCTGAAGGCTGCCCCATTCAAGAAATATTACATGTTTTACATTTGTTTCCTCGTATCATTACTGATGAAGTGAATGAAGCTCTCACAAAAGAAATGGATGAAAAAGAGCTTGAGAATATCCTTAGAAGCTTCCAAAAAGGAAAAAGTCCTGGACCTGATGGTCTAACGATTGAATTTTATCTTGGTTTCTTCGATTTATTAAACAATGATATTCTCTTCGTGATAAAGGAATCACAAAGATCTGGTAAAGTCCCGAGTTCAATAAACTCGACATTCATTACTTTGATTCCAAAAACATCCTCTCCCACATCTTTTGATGAATTTCGCCCTATCTCGTGTTGCAACCTGATCTACAAATTAATATCCAAAATTATTGCTCAGCGTTTAAAGTCGATCTTAAGTAGCATCATTTCGGAAGAACAATTTGGATTCCTATATAAGAGACAAATTCACAATGTTGTCTCCTTAGCTCAGGAAACCCTGCACACAGTGCATCTTAACAAAAATCCATCCTTTGCCTTAAAGTTGGACTTGTCAAAGGAATATGACAGAGTTAATTGGACTTTCCTCAGGCTTTTACTCATCCATATTGGCATCTCAATTGAAGTTGTAGAATGGATTATGGGCTGTATTCAATCTGCTACTTTTGTTGTCTTCATAAATGGCTCGCCCTCCTCTTTTTTTCGTGTCTCTAGAGGCCTTTGACAGGGATGTCCACTCTCTCCCTTTTTGTTCCTGCCGATTGCTTAAGCCTTAAGTCATTTATGCAGACATGCAAAAGAAAGCAGAGGTCTTAAAGGAATTCACGTAGCAGGTGTTGAGTCCCTCACCCACATCCTTTTTGTGGACGATATTCTCCTTTTTTGTGAGGCTACTGTTGAGAATGCCTGTACTCTTCAAAATATTCTATCCCTCTTTCAAAAAGAAACTGGAATGCAGATTAACATTGAAAAATATTGTATGGTTCACAATAGCATACAGGATCTCATATTATCACAAATCAAGCTTTCTCTCCCCTTCCCTTCTTGTGAATGTAGAAATTATATACACTATGCATTTATATATCCGGACTCTCCTGATCTAACAATATTTATCTTCTCGCTAAATACAAAATCCTTCCACTATAATTCTTGCAGAAATTTAATCAACAATTGCAAAACACATGAAGCAATAAAAACACACATAACACAGTTGTTTAACGAGAAAGCCTGAAGTTGAAAACCCCAACTATAATATATTATGTATCATGGAGATCATATGAAAATCTCATACAAACATATAAAGCTTATCACAAGCTCTCAGTATAGTACAATCGTCATACACTAATCAGGCCCGATCTTGCAAATCCATGCACCGATCTTTGCCACCTGCTAGCCTGCCTCCACTGCGCAATCCAAGCTGATTACAAATACCAAGTCGATGCAATCCCACTCTCCTTGACTGTGTGATTATCATTGGCAACTCCAATGTATATGTAGATGCAATTCATGCATCACTAATAGTCACAACAGATAGTCTATCTTGCCCTTTCACCTATCTCTGCACTGGTCTCCACTGAAACTGCCATGCACTGTAGTTAACTAATGTATTCTTCAGTTGATTAATGAGTTATTATTTAGTGAATTAATTAATAATTAATTCACACCACCCTCACTAGTGTATCAATCAGTTAGACTAGATACAACTAGCTCAACTGTGTCTAACTAAGTTAAACTAAACACAACTCCACCAACTACTTCTACAACTCCACCAAACTCTGTCACATGACTTCTAACTAAAGTCCTCCATGCAATAGCTCCACTAAACCCTCAGGAATAGCATAATTCCTTCTATCAGCTGTTGTGCCACATCTGTGCACTTAACTGAAGTGCTCCAAGAGAATAAGTTGCTATTTAGAGTCTGATTATTATTAAGATCTAATAATAATTGACATGCATCTATTTTTAGATTGACGATCTATAAATAGACTTCGCCCAATATTCTAAAAATAGAATCTCATCTATTTTTCACATTTGACCAACCATCTACAAATAGCCTCCTGCTACATATAGAATATGCTCTCACCATGTCTAAAAATAGACATACACCTAAAAATAGCCTGTGTGGGCCCCACCTAGTTTAGGTGATTATTTTCCAACTAGGATCACGGATGATGTTTCAGGATGCCTCCTTCACTGTTTCTTGTTGCAATCTTCAACACTCCCTCTCAAACAGAAAGGACTGTCTTTGCATGCGATATGCAACTCCATGCATTCACCCTGCAACCTTGTGTAAGTGTCTCCCGCAATACCACAACTGCTTCCGCAACTGCTGTTGCAACACTAGGAAGCCATCGAAAGGTTCCCACAAATTGATCATTTTAATGCATCTATCATCAAAGTCTTCGACTTCTTCTTAGCTACTGCACATATCTTTAGGAACCACTGCGTTGTTGAACTCTGCACCCATGCACTTTGCACTTGCTGTCAACTCTGAACCACGCTCCAGTATCTAACACTGTCACTTTGATCTGCCTGCATCAATCCAACTAATCATGCTACTGCTGCTCTATGGGCTCCTCGTAGCCAGGTTTAATTCATGAGATCCACACCATCTCAATGAATCCTGCCCAGAAATATCCTATTGGGATTACCCATGCATGTCGCCCCACCTCTCACCTGGTGGTATAGCTGCATGCACTCCCTCTGCCCATCTGGCACGAAATTTCTCTACATGAGTGGTTGCTCCCACTCCATGATCCTCATCTTGTGGCTGCTCCACATCCCGAGGTTCACGCTTACCTGCATGCAATTCTTGCCCCCTCTCAAGCTTCAATTTCATGGCTTTCTCGCACTTCCCAACAGTAGGAAGCTCCGTAGAAATCCCATCTACATCAAATCTATAAAGATTCTTCTGCATCTCCAGTTGTGGCTGCTCCACAACCTTCTGAGACTGCTTCTCACGTTGCATGTTGAGAGGCTCCCTCTCAACCACCAAGTCACTAACCTCTTCTTTGCTCCTCAAAGCTTTGCATGCATCTTGTACCTCAGTGCATGTAGATTCTTGGCTCGCGCACATTGCAATTGCCCCGCCGTCGCAAAATTTTCTAACAAAAGAGCTGATTTTAAATCAACGATATCTCCCTCATCCGAGCTCCGATTCGATTGATTTTTTTTTTTCAATTTGGTTATTTTTTAGCAAGGAATCCAAATATTCTATTTTTTTCTGAAAATATTTCACCAAAATTTTCAGATATTCTCTGCAAACTCGCGCGCCCAAAAATTCTTGCTCTCATTCCATGTAGAAAATCTATAACACAGCTCTGATACCATGTAGAAATTATATACACTATGCATCTATATATCCGGACTCTCCTGATCTAACAATATTTATCTTCTTGCTAAATACAGAATCCTTCCACTATAATTGTTGCAGAAATTTAATCAACAATTGCAAAACACATGAAGCAATAAAAACACACATAACAACATAGTTGTTTAACGGGAAAGCTTGAAGCTGAAAACCCCAAATATCATATATTATGTATCATGGAGATCATATGACAATCTTATACAAACATACAAAGCTTATCACAAGCTCTCAGTACAGTAAAATCGTCATACACTAATCAGGCCCGATCTTGCAAATCCATGCATCGATCTTTGCCACCTGCTAGCCTGCCTCCACTGTGCAATCCAAGCTGATTACAAAGACCAAGTCAATGCAATCCCACTCTCCTTGACTATGTGATTATCATTGGCAACTCCAATGTATATGTAGATGCAATTCATGCATCACTAATAGTCACAACAAATAGTCTATCTTTCCCTTTCACCTATCTCTACATTGGTCTCCACTGAAAACTTCCATGTACTGTAGTTAACTGATGTACTCTTCAGTTGATTAATGAGTTATTATTTAGTGAATTAATCAATAATTAATTCACACCACTCTCACTAGTGTATCAATCAGTTAGACTAGATACAACTAGCTCAACTGTGTCTAACTGAGTTAAACTAAACACAACTCCACCAACTACTTCTACAACTCCACCAAACTCTGTCACATGAGTCAAAATTTAAGTCCTCTATGAATTAGCTCCAGTAAACCCTCAGGAATAGTGTAATTCCTTCTGTCAGTACTATGCCACATCTATGCACTTAACTAAAGTGCTCCAAGAGAATAAGTTGTTATTTAGAGTCTGATTATTATTAAGAGCTAATAATAATCAACATGCATCTATTTTTAGATTGACGATCTATAAATAGACTTCGCCCAATATTCTAAAAACAGAATCTCATCTATTTTTCACATTTGACCAACCATCTACAAATAGCATCCTACAACTTATAAAATATGCTCACCATGTCTAAAAATAGACATACACCTAAAAATAGCCTGTGTGGGCCCCACCTAGTTTAGGTGATTATTTTCCAACTAGGATCAAGGATGATGTTTCAGGATGCCTCCTTCATTGCTTCTTGTTGCAATCTTCAACAGTGAATGGGAATGTGGTTTTAAATATCTGGGTTTTTTTTTAAAGCCAAACGCATATACTTTCAAAGACTGGTTATGGCTATTTCAGAAGGTTGATAAACGAATCATGCATTGGAAAAATTGTTTTCTCTCTAGGGGAGGTCGACTGGTTTTACTCAAATCTGTTCTTCAAAGTATAATGTATTGGACCACCATTGCATCAATCCCAAAAGGAATTTTCCACAAAATTTGGAAAATTTGTTTCTCTTTTATATGGACCGCAAGCAAAAAATCTGAGGGGATCCCGCTAGTGAAATGTTCTACTCTCGCTCTTCCAAAAGACTTAGGGGGTTGGGGGATAAAAAATCTTCTGACCTTTTTCCTTTCTCTAGCTGCTAAATTGTTGTGGCAGCTGACTGAAAATCTGAAATCTCTCTGGGGTAGAATCTTGCATGCAAAATAAATTCCAGGCCAAACGTTGGTTTCTTGGTTCAGATATCCAAATAAATCCTATAAAAATGCCTCAATTGGATGGAAGGAAATGGTCTTGGCTTTCCCTCTCATCAGTCAATGGACGACATGGAGTATAGGGAATGGGAAACAGGTGTGCATTGGCCTAGACCCATGGTTAGGGTAGGGAGATGAATACCATCTGTCTCAAGGCTTACTTTTGACCCTACATAATAAACGCATTCATACAATCACAAACACAGTTGTTTCATCTCCACAGGAATGGGGTACCTGGGGTTGGAAGGATGCTCCCTCTTTGGGACTTCAAAAGTCCCTGGCAACATAATGGAACTCATTCATTGCGTTATTAGTAAGTAATTTTATTCACTTGGATCGTGAGGTTGAGGACTCACTGGTCTAGACTAAGAATGGTACTAATGGCTCTTAAACGGAAAAGTATGGGTACAAAGCTGCGATGGAATCCATGAAAAAAGGGGAAGCTCCTTTCTGGAAAATCCCACTGTGGAAATCTCCTGGCCCTTTAAAATCAAAATTAGTTCTCTGGTTGTCCCTCAAAAACCGTCTCTTAACCTGGGACAATTTACAACGTCATGGATGGTAGGGCCCAAACATATGCCCCCTCTGTGCTATTGCAGCTGAATCTTATGCTCATTTATTTTTCCTCTGTTCATATGCAGAATCTGTCTTGCAGCGAGCCTCGTCCTCAATCTCTACTCCTCGCCAGTCACCAGTGGATTCCTTCAAATCAAGATTGGTGCAGTGGTGGAAGGAGCCTGGGGTAAGCTCTTATTCTACCTTCCCTTCCTTATTCTCTTATGGCATTTGGTGGGCTCGTAACATGACCTTTTTAAATGACTAGTTCATTCCTGAAGAGCTAACTGCGGCAATGATTATATAGTGGGAATCTGAGCAAAAATGCCCGTCAAAATTAATCAAAATTCGTTCAGTGGTTACTCCTATTATCAATAAAAGCTCTTTGTGGGTATCCTTCGATGGGGCAAGTCAAGGCTCTCCTCCTTTGGTAAGCGCAGGTGCAGTTCTCCATCTCCCTCCAGTTTCCAAATTTCACATTACTTATGCCTCGGGCCATGGTTCTAACAATAAAGTTGAGCTTGCTTCTCTCTGGGCAGTTCTTTATGTGGAAAAATGCAAAAATATTACTTCTTTACGTTGTTTTGGAGACTCTAAATTGGTAATCGACTGGGCACAAAATCGGTCACAGATTCATTCGCTGCACCTTCAAGCCATTCTTTGTAGCATTCGGAGTCTTATGAAAGATTTCCAACAGCTCACTTCCAGGCATGTATACCATGAACTTAATATGGAAGCAGATGGTTTGTCTAAAGCGGCTCTCACGCTTCCTCCAGGCACAATAAAAATAGTGGATCTCTCGTCCAACTCAGAGGATATGTGCAGTGTATAAACTTTTGATGGGGTTTATAAATGTTCTACAGACACTATGGAAAAAACCTGATGATTGTTACATAAATGAATAGATTAGGATAGGGTGTTTAATCGGAAATACTCTTTTATGAAAAACATACAGCTCAAGGAGCTCTTGTAAAAAACCCCATTATAGGGGCCAGTTTGTTATTTTTATTATAAAAATAAAGATTTTTTTCGAAGGAAATATATATATATATATATATATATATATATATATATATATATATATCAAGATTAAGATTATATTAAAGTAAAATTAAATATGAGATATAATTTAATTTTATGTTATAATATTTTAATATAATTTAATTAATATATATTATAAATTTTTAATTTAATATAATTTATATGTTATAATTTAATATAATTTATGTGTTATATTATAATTTAATTTAATTGTATGTTATATTATATGTAATTTAATTTGTTTTTTGTATTTTGGGTTAGCCAATATAAGAAAATAAACTAGTTGTGTTTAGGCCGCAAGCTAGGCCATTTGCGAAGCATCTACCAAAACAACCAATTTTCCCTGATATTGTTTGAATTATTTAAGCCCGTAACGTGTAACCCGGTATAGCCAACCCTCCAAGGCAGCAAAGAGTTGAGTTGATTCTTTTTAAATTCGATCAGGGCACCAGGGTTTCACTAGCCTTTTAGAGTTCGACATCACATTCACAGTCATGGCTAGATGATCCTCAAATTCTCCGATAAGCATGTTATATCTCTTGGCATTTTTTTCTTGGAATTTTTTCTTGGATGACCTCATTATTCTGTAATGAGTATGTAGCCTATTATCACATATTAGGGCTAATTAGGTTCCCAAAGAGTTGTGTTTTTCTTGTAAAGTCACCAAGAACTTTGATTTAGATTCCTCCAGAGATTTAGCCTAGGGTTACTAATGCTAGATGAATACACTTGACGATGTTCAACCCATAGCAATGGTTTATCAATAGATGTCACCCATCCGAATTTAATTCCTACATTTATACCTTGACCTTGGAATGTGAAGCTCCCCCTATCGTCTATGGAATTATATTCCTTAAAGTATTGGCCTCTCGATTGTTTCTCTCTTGTTTGCCTCCCCCTGTAATCCTCTCTTCTCTCCCTGACCCTAGTCTCATGATGCCTAGCCCATGCAACTCCATTATGAGCAGTGACAGAGGAAGGGGAAGTTGCCCAAGCAGGGGAAGAGGATTTCGTCATCCCCCCAACACTTTGGATTATGCCTCTATTGCCACCCAGTTTTATAAAAACGTCCCTAATCACATCAAAATAAGTGTGGTTTCCATGGAAGAGGAGGAGAATTACAGGGGGCGTACATCCCTTTGGGCTCTATATAGTCTCTTGGCTCGTCAACTGAAATATAAGGAGTAGGACAAGTCTAAATTTGCTAACTAGATAGCATAGATTTCTGCACATCTCAGTCATTCCACCTCCTCACTAAAACGACTTTCCAAATACCTTAAATTTTCCTACCCTCCCAACCTCCCATATCCTGCTATGTCTCCCTCGTGTTCCCCTCTTTTCAGCTCGTCCCCTCCTTCCCATAGAGATCATCCTCCCTCCCCCCCCTTGTCCCAACCCTTATGGTTACTACATCCCAGAAGATCCCCCTAATTATTCCAGCATTGTGCATGTTCAAGAAAGCACTCGAGTACAAGGAGGCACTATCACAGCTACAATGAAGCTCTAGTGCGACATGCACTAGCCACCGATGACTTGGGGAGAAAAATGTTTCTAATTTACTTTTCATTTTGATTGATGAATATCAGAGTGACCATGTTTTGGATTAATGGACATTATAGTGACCTCACATTTTTTCTTTGGCCTAAGTGCGCATGGTTTGGGCCTGAGAATCTCTCAACATCATTACATTTTGGAAATATATTTACTTTACATTCATCAGTCATGGCACCGTGAGGCTCAACCCTCCACTGTGACTTGAATGGCTATATATTTCACATGTTAAACTCTCTAGAAAACTTAGACTTTGGTTTCCCCTCCCAAGGGCAGAGAATTTTTTATCACACACTTTGGTTTCCTCATTCTGAGGCAAACATGGATACTATGTTTGTACATTGTGTAAATTTTTCTTTGTTAATATAATGTAGAAATTCTTTCTTACAAATAAAAAAAATTCTTCTCTTCAACCTTCGATAAAGAAGCCAAGCTTCTCACTCATGGTCCTATTTCCACATGTCTGTGTTAGTGAATTCTCTTGAATGAAAACAGAATGTATCAAATAACTCATGTCCTTGATCCCCTATTCAACTAACTAAGTGTGCTTGTAAAACTATCTCCATGAATCATAGCTAAGTCCAAATTTTTGGTTATAACAAAACAACATAAAAACACAATTAGTTGAATGGAAATATATTTCACATGTTAAACTCTCTGGAAAACTTAGACTCTGGTTTCCCATACCAAGGGCAGAGAAAATTTCATCACACTCTGGTTTCCTCATTCTGAGGCAGAGATGGATACTATGTTTGTACATTGTGTAAATTTTTCTCCGTTAATATAATGTAGAAATGCTTTCTTACAAAAAAAAAAATCAAATGTCTTGTCTTCAGCCTTCAATAAAGAAGCCAAGCTTCTCACTCGTGGTCATATTTGCAAATGTCTTTATTAATGAATTATCTTGAACGAGAATAGGATGTATCAAATAACTCATGTCCTTGGTCCCCTATTCAACTAAGTGTGCTTGTCAAACTATCTCCATGACTCATAGTTAATTCTAAATTGTGGTTATAACAAAACAACATAAAAACACAATTCTGAGTTTGTGGACTAATGGATTATTGTAGTGTAATATACATAACCTTTAGGATTTTCCATCCACAATATTTTGTTGCAATACTTCCAATGTTCTTGTTAATAAAAGAGTTGATGCCTTCCTTTTCTTAAATAATACCCTTCTTCTCTTCTCCATGAACTACTCTATTAGTTGTGATGTGTCAATCAACCTTCCAAATGAATATTTAAGGGTTTAATCCTCTATGTTTCAGTGATTAAATTATTCTTCTTCGTGTTCCCCTTTCAATTACATAATGGTTTCAACTATGTGATAATTAACACAACTATCCATTTGAAAAGATCATGATCCACGAAAGACAAGATTCTCATTGAAATATACCATTGACTCACTTAGTACTACTAAATAGGCCTCATAATATACAACTAATCCAAGTAAAATCAATTAAAAAAATATTATAGCCCATCGTCAAGTCACCTCATGATGGTTCTCAGCCAAATGATGCCCATTCCAATTATGAAAACAACATGTACCATATTATGAAAACATATTTTTGATGATAAAAATTTTTGAGATCAAGTATTTTGTGTCTATGATTAATGAATGAATGTTAAAAAATAATTGCTATATGTTTTTTTATGTACATGACCTTGTTTCATATTATGTAAACATATTTTTTATGATAAAATTTATAGAGATGAATACTTTTTGGATTTACGAATGAATGAATGTTTGTTATTTGTTTTTTATGTATCTTAATGTACTTATTTCAGCGATTTCCTATATAGTAGATAGATTGGGTATTGGGGAATTGAGAGTGATTCGGTGGAGGGGCCATGAGAGCTTCCACCTTCACATGGTTGGCCCTGTTCATTAGAGAATAAATTAGGATTCGGATAATCTTGGATCAAAACACCCTCAATCCAACAGAGAAACAAAAAAGTCAATGTTGACTTCATTATTTCTTCATCGAGTGGAGGGAGGTTTGCTCCAAGATTAAACTACTTCAAAAATTTATTCTCGGAACTAAGAGGAGCTCATTTAGGTATTCATGCACTCAAGTCCTTTTAATTATTATTTATTCATGGGATTAAATTTAATATTTGGTCAATTTTAATCTAAGTTTGTCTCCTTGATCTCATGAATATGTGTAGGACAACACGTATCAATTTTAATGTTGAAGTGGAACAACTATCTGAAGAAAATAGTTCAAAATGGTAAGGATTTAGGTGAGACAACAAAAATTGTTTGATATTTGTGTTGTATGTCTTTTCCGAGTGGGAGTTACATAAAGGTTTATAAGAAATAATAAACTTTTCCATGAAAAAAAATCATGTAGTATTTGTCTTTCTTTGACCATTGTGTTTGTATTTGAGTGAAAGACCACAAACTATCATTTTTCATGCAGGGCAGTAGGAGAAACTTTTACTCTATTAATTGGGCATAAAGCACTAGTATGATTTTTCTTCTATTTTATTAATTATTTATCCCATCTAACTTCTCCTCCTTCCTTTTTTTTGCAGGTACTTTCATTCTCATATCAGGATTTGAACGATTAACTAGGAATGGAGTCATTTACATGAAAAAAACTCGTCAATGTATTGCTCAACTTTAGCCCACCAAGTGCTTGGCTACCAAGTGTGTGATTTAGTTTTGCATTTCATTTGATTTCAAGCAATTTTTAATTCTACTTTGAAAATCTTCCAAGACCATAGACCCAAATTCTCTTCTTATCAAATTCAAATGAGACTTCCAAGACCATAGACCCAAAGACCAACACACCATGATCAATTGAAGGGTTGGCCAACCTGATCAGTTGGTGGAATATAAGACACTTTTTACACAAAATAAATGTATTTTTACACTACCTCTTAGGGCACATACCCCACGCGGATGTTCACCAAGTATTTCCCTTTATGACTCTTCTTATCTTGGATTAACAATTCTCAAAGAACATTGGTCCTCTTCGACCACACTCGTCTTAGATACCCTGTCAGATCCTTAAAGAGTGTTGGTCATGAGACTACTACCTATCTTGGATTTATAATCATTAAGGATTATCGGTCTCAGATGCTTACCCAATCCTACGAACACCATTCTCTCCTTGTGGCCTTCATTAAGACTTACATTTGTTAGTCCTAGTCTAGTGCATGAAAACATACCCTAAGCATAAAAATTTAGGGTTTTATAGTGAACCCTAAAGGTTAGGGTTTCAATAAAAAGAAACAAATCACAAAGGTAAATTCAATTCAATGATTGATATTCCTAACAAGAATATTTATGATTCAAAACCCTAAACATAACATATTAATACAAGGAAATTTAAAATAATTTTAATGACATTTTCTTTTATCCTTGACATTTCCGTGTGATTTATATCATTATTTAGTGATGTTCATCATCAAGTAAAATTCCAATAAGATGATCACAATGTCAACACAATAACACCAAATGTTGGGTGCTATCAAGGGCCAAAACTCTCCTAGAAAGGAAAGCCCACAAAATCTCTTATTATAGGATCTATTCAATGAAGACTTCCAAGACCATGACCTTGAACCAAGACCAAAAATTCCAAGCGATTAACCAACCAGAACCCCAAACCAATTCTCTACAAAATGATGGCTAAGGAAACCCTAGGTCCTCTAACATTTCTGCACGTGTAAGATGCTCAAACATAGATTTTCCTCCTTCGTTGGCCTCTATAGAATTTGTTCTTCCTTCCACAGAATTCACTGGATCAGATCTCCATAGTGTGTATAAATTATATCACTAATATGTTATATATCCAATATTCTCCCGATCACACACTATTTTAACTTCATGCACAATACAGAATCTATTCCACCATTGATCATCACATGCAGAATAAAGCAGAGATCCTGACACACATGAACCAATAAAAATTCACACACATTAACACAGTTGTTTAATGGGAAAGCCTGAAGCTGAAAACCCCAACTATCTGTATATAATATATGTCATAGAGATCATTTAACAATCCTCATACAAAGCTAATCATATCAAGCTCTCATTACAATACAATTGCTACACACTAATCAGGCCCGATCTTGCAAATCCATGCACCAATCTTTGCCACCTGCTAGCCTGCCTCTACTGCGCAATCCCTGCTGAAGAATGGCTCTGAATGAACTCAAATTGCTCCAGCCTTGCTCACATGATCCTCATTTCCTCACAGGCATCTCCACTGAAATTTGTGGTCACAACAATGTTCTATGGTCTGGCCCGATAGTCACACTTGCTCTTTCACCTACCTCTCCACTGGTCTCCACTGAAACTGCCATGCACTGTAGTTAACTGATGTATTCTTCAGTTGATTAATGAGTTATTATTTAGTGAATTAATTAACTAATTAATTCACACCACTCTCACTAGTGTATCAATCAGTTAGACTAGATACAACTAGCTCAACTGAGTCTAACTGAGTTAACCTAAATACAACTCCACCAACTACTTCTCCAACTCCACCAAACTCTATCACATGAGTTCTAACTGAAGTCCTCCATGCAATGCTCGATAAACCCTTAGGAATAAGTAATTCCTTCTTTAAACTACTATGCCACATCATTGCACATAGCCAAGTCCTCGAGAATAAACTGAAGTTTAGAGTCCAAAATATTATTAAGGGCTAATAATATTTGACTGACCTATTTTTAGACAGGCAGTCTAAAAATAGACTCATGCAGTTGTCTAAGTAAAATTATCTATTTTTCCAACATTATCAGAATAATCTGCAACTCATAGAATATGATCGACGTGTCTAAAAGTAGACATAGTCTAAAAATAGACTTTGCGCCAAAAATCACCTTTGTGGGCCCCACCTAGTTTAGGTGATTATTTTCCAACTAGGATCAAGGATCATGTTTCAGGATGCCTCCTTCACTGTTTCTTGTTGCAATATTCAACACTCCCTCTCAACAAGAAAGGATTGTCTTTGCATGCGACATGCAACTCCATGCATTCGCCCTGCAACCTTTGCAAGCGCCATGCAACTCCATGCATCTTCTCTGCAACTCTTCCAAAACTGAAAAGGCTCCAAACAACTCAATCAATCTAATTCATCTATCATCAAAGTCTTCAACTTCTGCTGGTACCAACTGCACATGTCTTCAGGAACCACTGCGCTGTTGAACTCTGCACCCATGCACTCTGCACTTGCTATCAACTCTGAACCGCACTCCAGTATCTGACACTGTCATTTTGATCTGCCTGCATCAATCCAACTGATCATGCTACTGCTTCTCTTTGGGCACCTCGTAACCAGGTTCAATTCATGAGATCCACACCATATCAATGAATCCTGCCCAGAAATCTCCTCTTGGGATTACTCATGCATGTCGCCCCACCTCTCACCTAGTGGTATAGTTTCATGCACTCCCTCTGCCCATCTGGCACGAAATTTCTCTGCATGAGTGGTTTCTCGCACTCCATGATCCTCATCTTATGGCTTCTCCACATCCCAAGGTTCACTCTTACTTGCATTCAAATCCAACTCCCTCTCAAGCTTCAATTGCATGTCTTTCTTGCACTTCCCAACAGTAGGAAGCTTCGTAGAAATCCCATATACTTCAAGTCTGTAGAGATTCTTGGCTCGAATCCCAACCTTCTTGACTTGTCCTATTACTTTGTACCGAAGGAAAAATTTTCCTTCACTAAATACAACATCATACCCTATATCCTCTAACATTGTGACTGAGATTAAATTCTTCTTTAAACCTGGAACATGCACAACATCTTGTAAAAGAATGAGTTTACTTGAATCCCTCTGAAAGGTAATGGTACCAATGCTAGTCGCATTGTATCGTCCATTGTCACCCAACTCAACATGCAACTGGAGATCTTTCTCCACCAAGTCACTGAAAAGGTTCACCTCTCCCATCATGTGAAAGGAAGCGCCACTATCAAAATACCACCCCGATCCCAATGCACTAGACACCATGCATGCGATCAGTGAGAATTTCATCTCAAATTGTGAGGCAAGAGCCTCACTAACTGCAGCTCTAGCAGCCTGCTTGTTCTTCTTCTTCTATGGACAATGTGTGGCGAAATGCCCATGTTCGTGACAGTGAAAACACTTCACTTTGGACATGTCACGCTCTTTGCCATCCGCACTGGATTGAGAAGGATTTATCTTCCCCTTCCCTTTCCTTGCTTTGGCAACCAAAGTGAAATCCTCTTCATCATCATTATTTGATAATGAGCCATCTCGGTACACCGCCTTATCTCTCCCTATGGACAAGATCCATCACCTGCTTCCATCCTCGGCGGGCTCACCATCGGGACAGAGTCCTCGTAGCTATGCAAACTCTTCAGAAGCCTAAGGAGAGCCAAGCTCACCAAATCTTCTTCATCCACACTAACTCCTACACTCCCAAGCTCATCCCTGCAGTGGACAAACTTTGTCAAGTATACCGGAATAGTGTCATTCTTCTCCATTTTTATTTTCCTGAGCTTGTCTTTAAGCGCCAACTTCCTCTGGTCACTTCTGCTTTGGAACAATTCTGTCAAAGCCTTCCACATCAAGAATGGAGTGGCTTTACCATGAAGGCTGGACACAATGTGATCCTTCACACCTTCCAACAGAATCCTTCGACACCTTGCTACCTTCTTTTGCCATGCGTCAAGTGCGGCTGCATCGCTAGAACCCGGTTTAGGAATTTCAACATCTATGAACTCCTTCAACCCATTATCCTCTAGCACCGCCTCCATCCTGTCCTTCCATGCAATATAATTTGAGCTGCCCTCAAGGGCATACTCCAATCGCAATCCGTTGAAAGACATTTCAATGAATGCTCAACTTTGACACCAAGAAAACATTGTAGCAAATTCGAATTCCACCAGCACAAAACTCAACCGCTTCAATAATTGCAATCTCCTCCAATGATCAACTGCTCTGATACCATGTAGAAATTATTTAACTAATGCGTTATATGTCCAAGATTCTCCTGACCACACACTATTTTAACTTCATTCACAATACAGAATCTATTCCACCATTGATCATCACATGCGGAAATAAACAAGATCACAATGCACACATGAAACCATAAAAATTCACACACATTAACACAATTGTTTAACGAGAAAGCCTGAAGCTACAAACCCCAAATATCTATATATAATATATGTCATAGAGATCATGTAACAATCCTCATACAAAGTTGAACATGTCAAGCTCTCAGTACAATACAATCGCTACACACTAATCAGGTCCTGATCTTGCAAATCCATGCACCGATCTCTGCCACCTGCTAGCCTGCCTCTACTGCACAATCCCTGCTGAAGAATGGCTCTAAATGAACTCGAATTTCTCCAGCCTTGCTCACGCAATCCTCATAGGCATCTCCACTAAATTTGTGGTGCAAACAATGCAACACTATAGTCACAACTGATAGTCACACTTGCTCTTTCACCTACCTCTCCACTGGTCTCCACTGAACTGTCCATGCACTGTAGTTAATTGATGTATTATTCAATTGATTAATGATTTAATATTTAGTGAATTAATTATTAATTAATTCACATCACTCACTAGTGTATCAATCAGTTAGACTATATAACTAGCTCAATCCCAGGTCTAACTATTAAACTAAATACAACTCCACCAACTACTTCTATAACTCCACCAAAATCACACATGAGTTCTAATCAAGTCCCCCATGCACACCTGCAGAAACCTTAGAATAGCGTAATCTTCTTTTCAGTTTGTTAGAAGTAATATCCGTGCACTTAACCGAAGTGCCTCCAAGAGAATAAGATAATGTTTAGAGTCCAAATATTATTAAGAGCTAATAATATTCGACATATCTATTTTTTTTTTAGATCTTAAAAATCAAAATAGACTCCGCCCAATATGTCTAAAAATAGAAGTCCATCTATTTTTCCAACTTGACCAACCATCCACAAATAGCATCCTGCAACTCATAGAATATGATCGACATGTCTGAAAATAGACATAGTCTAAAAATAGACTTTGCGCCAAAAATCACCTATTTGGGCCCCACCTAGTTTAGGTGATTATTTTCCAACTAGGATCAAGGATGATGTTTCAGCCTGCCTCCTTCACTGTTTCTTGTTGCAATCTTAAACATAGTGTTGAACTAGCAGTCATGCCATCCTTTTTCTTCCTCAGAAAGTGATCTTTTGATTCAGATTTTTCTATCCTTCATACAAATACCTCTTTTAAGTCATGCTTCTTTCAGGATCTTCCATCCAATCAAATGAGTACTAGTTGTAGGTGACTTTTCTAGAACCCTCTTTCGGTAGCCTTGATTCAACTCAACTATATGAGATCAAAAATTAAAATGAACATCAAATTAAAGTTACATCTTTATGATGGCCCTTTTTCACGAACTAATCATCATCGATCTCGAACACGTATCCCTCTTGAACATGATTATCAAACCATCTGCAACCTGTTATCATATTTTTCCTTGTGGAGTACATCAGCTCCTCGGACTAAGTATCAAGGAAGCAACGTCCAAATGGAGTCATTATATCCTTCTTAAAGAGAATCTTATACATATAGTAGGATCGAGCAGAATCCATTATATTATGTCTTTATCAAGGTCTTTCCTTCAATCTTCATCAAATTATTTAGCGGAACATATTGTAGCTAGTCATCTAGCCCTGCTCCTCATTTTCAAGATGAGGTCCATCATGCTGCAACTAAACCAAAAATCTTCTTAAGAGGTCATGTTCATGAATTATTATGTATGTTATTATGAACTCTTCCATACATACACAATCGCACATTATATCACGAATCTATCAGAGTGCCCTAGGATCCATGGATCCTTATAGTTCCCTCCTTCCATCATGCTTTCCAAGACATATGATCTGCTCATCTTTCTTCCTTTAGTTTTTGTACCTACAAAATTCATTAACAAGTAAACCCAAGCGAAGTATACAATAACAAAATAATGATGTTAATGTTTCAATCTAAGGTTACAATCAGACTTAGAGGTTGTATTAATAGGGTTTTCAAGTGCCAACCCAAGACCAAGGGTTCCATATATAAATTTTCAACCTTATAATTCCTACTTGACATGAGCCCTAGATTGTGAAAAAACCCTAAATACCAAGGGTTAGGGTTTCTTTGAGGGAACAAAGTTAGGATTTCCATATGACTTGGGTGTTACTTATGTCGTTGAAAGCTTTCAGATATCACTACCTTTATCAGTAGATTTAACAACAAACTCTAGTACTACTAACCCCACAACATTTCATGTTGGACCTTTAATAAAATATACCATACATACCTCAAAATTACATTCCTTTGTTGTAGTGGCCTGCAATTTTGGATGCCATGGATTCTTCATTGTTTTTCCTCAAGCTATGCATGTTGCTTATCTTTTCCTACTTTAGTAACAATATATTATTTCTCTTATACTTGTTTATCGGTGATTCATAGATCTAGAGGCTTGAGAGTAGTGATATATCAATTACCTGGGAACCTTTAGAGGTTTTCAAAATGTTGACAATGACAAACTCGTCTTTTACTGTCAGCAATTGATGTAACTAGAACATTACTTCAAAGAAATGATTTTCATAACATCATGACCCTACATACTCACTCTGGACTGTTATCTTTTTCAAATTCAACAAACCTTTATGTCTCTACCAACCACTATGCACGGGTCACATTGGACTTATTGATATAGGTGTAATAATACTTCTAATGTCCGAGAATTTTCTACAGAGAGTTGACTTATAATGACTATAAACGACCACACAATTATACTGCACTTATGGTTCACTGTCACAAATATGTGACCTCACCTTTTGTATGTATTTATTCCTTCTTACAACATGGAAATTTCATTACTATACCTTTGGATTAGAAACCCTTGACTATTTCTTACAAGGCCACACTAAACAACGATTTAAAAAATACCATTATTGCAAATCCAAAACAGACGTACCGTTTCATTGTTACCATAGGTTGGCTCATTGTTTGCTTGGATTATGTATATATATGTGCCCAAAAACTGCACTGCTATACACATAATTTTTTCTTTCTTATGCCATTGTGCACGACTACGAGCAAGGTAATGAACCTTCTCTTATATGTGCAGAAACACGTATGCTTTTTCTCTGGTTGTAGAAGGAACTATATGAGATGATAGGCCTAATGTGCCATTAATTATAAGTCTCCCTCATGCACAATAATGTAATAGGAGTCTCGGCTCCTTAGCGTTGGTGATTGAGACTCGAATTGAGTCCTTTTGAAAAGTGTTTATGCTAAAAACAAGAGGAGAACCAAGATCCTTCCTTTCTAGCCTTCATTTGCACAATTATGCTCAGGATTTTGATGAAGAGTAATTCAGACCTCATACTCTAGTATAGAGAATACCTTTATATATCTTGTATAGATGTAGTGTATAAGTCCCACTTGAAAATGAGACTATGCTTCAGAATTTTAGTAACTTTGTCGTATCCTTAAAATATCCCTTCAACAAATTTAATCTTGAAACTAATATATACATAGGTGTAGGGATGATCTTGGTGCTTCTTCCAATGAGGAACTTATGCACAAGACTATATCACAAAGTTTCAAACGTATGATAGATGACCTGAGTCCTTTCTAGGGCTATAAATATGACACTTAATACCACAAAAACCTCAAAATTATTCCTTCAAAACTTAAATGAATTTACTAATATATAGTGACTAAACTATACATACCAGGGATGTGTAGATGCTCAAATATTTTGGAGGTTTTTTTAGGCCTTTTGATGCCACGTTTTATCTTCTCTCCTATACTAGTGAGTGTGGCCTCCTTAGGGTTGCTTGACAAGCCTTTCATCCAATACAATAGTTCTCCTTATGCTCTCCCTTCTACTACAGTAGGTTTGCAGCCTTGATATAGTGATTAAGGGATGATGGAGGTGCCAAAAGTCTTTGATCTGATTAGCAGAAGGTGCAAACTTCAATAGGACTATTAAATTGTCCCTTATATCCTTCTTCACATGGATTCCCTCCAGCTAATGTCCCTCTTGCACTGTATAATGTGACTTTGTCTCTATAACTGGGGCTAGAAAAGGTGCCCAAAAAATTGTTCTATTTTCCTCCATCAATTTAGCTTAGGATTTTCACTTTCCTTGAGAAGAGATGATGCCAAACTGACCTTATTTTTTCCCTTTGATCAAATCCCTAGCTCTAATACCCTGTTGTGAAATCTAGGGCAAACAATTAGGGTTATTATTTAACTTTATTTCTCTTTTTTTTTTTCCACAGAAAAAAATCGAACTTTCTATTATATAGATAGTTTCAGAACATATGCATAGCGTTTCGATAACATAGCCATTCCTTTCTTTCGAAAGGAAATGGATACATTGCTGCTTAAACACCTGTAAAGATGCTTAGCAACCAGAAAAGACCAAAAAAGGATCCAAACATAACGTCAGTGCATCTCCTTTAGCTCATCATCTCCCGGAAAACCGAAACAGAGATGAGAGTAGAAGGATATGAAAGCACTGAGCAAGCCCATAAGCTTAGAAAGCTCGATAAAAGGGCTGGCAGTAGAAACTATCCCAGCCCCCATAAAATATATTTATATCATTATTTATTTATGTTTTTTATCAAGAAAAAATCTAATTATAATATCACAATGATCAACACAAGAACACCAGATGTAGATTGCAAACAAAGGAAAAACCCTCTCCTAGAGAGGAAAATCCCCAAAATCTCTTCTTATATAATTTTTTCAATGTAGACTTCCAACACCATGACCTTGACCCAAGACCAAGACTTCTAAGTGATGACCCAGCCAGAACACCAAACTAATTCTCTACAAAATAATGCTTGAGGAAACTCTAGTTCCTCCAACAGATCTGCATGTGTGATATGCTCAAACACATATTTTACTCCTTCACCGGCCTCTACAAAATTCGTTCTTCCTTCCACATACTTTGTTGGATCAAATTTCATTTCTTCTTCATATGGATCTGTTGAAGCCTTGAAAATCCGTTGCAACAAAATGGGGGAAAACCACCAGGTTTGGACCTTAGAGAAAGTAATTTTCCATTTGGTGTAGTGGCTCTAACTGGGGATAAAGGGACCAGTTTCCCAATAAGGATAAAGGACTTGTGCTAAGGTCCAGACCAGGTGTTTTTCTCCCAAGTTGTTGCAACGGAATTCCAAGGCTTCAACATTTTGGCTCTAGAAGGAGCGCTATAGTGAATGGAAAAAATGTATGATCAATCTAAAAGCCAATCTAAGAGTCTCTCTCCCTCTAGATCCCCTTCAACTTCTAGACCATTATCGAGATCTAAATCCTAATATATGAAGTTGAACATCCTTATCCTAAGTCCCCTAGTGAAACTCAACCAATACTATCTTTAGATTATCACCATAACTCCCCAGAAGTTCAGTCTTTGATTGAAAAGTTAGAGAGAGTATCCATTTCTGCTAAAAATCCTAAAAATTCTCAAACATCTGAAACTAGCATTTCATCTTCTTTACAACCAAGGCGAATATTAACTCGATTAGAAACTCAGAAGATAGGAATTCCTCGTTTTGAATTTCCTATTGATACTTCTCAAAGGAAAATAAAGAAGATTGAGTCAGATTCAACCACCAACGAAGTCTTATCCAATAATCCACCTCATTCACCTCCATTACCTCCACTCATTTCAACAACTTCTATCCCAAGCATCAGTGTTAGTTTAACTATTTCCAGTACCCAAACTACTTCACCTTCAACTAGTTCTATAACTCAGATTTCCTCTTCTTCAAATCAAGCTCCACTCATCACCTCCACCCAATCTCCAATGGTATGCCAACCATGGAATAATCCAGGTGTTGTACAAATGTCTGCTCGTCTTCATCCTCTTCCTAAATACCCTGAAAGATGGTTACCTAAATTTAATCCTGATGATGGTCTCCCAGCTGAAGAACACATCCATAATGATATGTTAGCCATCAATTTGAAAGAGGTAATTGAAGAAGATGCTATAGTTATATTATTTCCATATACTCTTACAGGATCTGCAGGATCCTGGTATTTTTCATTACCTACTCGCTCTATAACTAGCCGGAATATGTTTGAAGAACAATTCTTAGCTAAGTTTGGAGATGACCGAACCACTGCATCACTCATCAACGACCTATCAAATCTCAAAGCTAAAACTGGAGAGAAAATAAAATACTTCAATTCTAGATTTAATAAATTACTCAATAAAATCCCTGCTACATCAGTTCCTGGTGTTGAGGTTCAAATTGAGTGGTATATTTCTTCTCTTCCATCTAACATAGCCATTTTTGTTGATAGGGAAAAGTTACCTACATTAGTAGAAAACATGAAGGAAGCTTTGTCAGTAGAGAAACATAGTATAGCACTTGAAAATAAGAGTTCTCAAGAAGCCAGGAAATCCAAGAAAGTCTCATTCAAAGATGATTCAAAGAAAAAGCCACCAAAATATCCTTTTGAGGTAGAAGGTCTTCAGAAAGTACTAAAAACCATGACAAATGAAATGGCAGACATCAAAAAACAAGTTGCTAAAAGTTCCAGTACAAAGAAGACTTTCAGGCCCTTCAAGAAAAATTTGTCTTCTTCTTCTCAACCGACCAACATTATATCTAATGCTGAGTCTGATCAAGACACATATGAGGATCATACAAAAGAAGAAGAAACTAAAGTCGAAGAATAATTTGAACTAAATTGCATGTGGGATTTCATCCTACCAAATGACGAACAACATAAAGCTTTACCCGTTAGTACAAGAAGTAAGAATACCACTGATGCAATGCAGCCTAATCCAAAACAGAAGAATTCAACTCTTTCTAAAGAAAAAATATTAAGTAAGAAGTCTACATCTAAGGCTACAAAGACTAATCCTTCTCCTTCAGATGTTCCATCTACATCAAAGACAATGGTAGTCTTTGACACCATTGAATATAATATAGTGGAAGATATGAAAAAGACCAAGGCTAATATCTCAATCCATGAACTTACTAAATTGAAACAACAACAGAAGATTTTTTTTTAGATATTTGAATGCAGTTCCTACTTCAGCCTTACCTTCTCCAGTAGTAGTCCAAGATGCAAATCATATGGGTAAACCTCCTTCTCCTTCAACTAAAATAGATGCCACGGATCTCATTATGATAGGTGATCGATCTATCTCTCATACTCCTCCATTCCTCTGGAGCTATGAGATATTTAATAAGAATGTCCATAATTTCTTAATTGATTCAGGGGCTTCCTCTAATATCATGACAAAATCGGTATGTGTTAAATTGAACATAACTCTTCAAAATTCTCATGTTCATATAGTACAACTCGATAGGACAAAAGTAGAGGTTGTAGGAGAAATAAATTATGTTTCCATTAGATAATCATCAAAACCTAAGGTTGCCCAGATAATTGATATTTTAGTAGCTGACATTCTTGAATTGTATGGTTTAGTATTGAGCAGGGACTGGTCTTAGAAACTTCATGGATATTTCGTAACAGACTAGTCACACATGTGGATGCCCTACAACGGAAAGCCAAACCAAATTCGAGTAGACTGTGAGAAATTCATGAAACATAAAGTTATTGATCTTGAAGGAATCAATGAGTCAGTAGCATTCAATAATAATATTATTGGAAATTACTCGGCATAATCATTTCTTGGAAACTTTAATGCCCAGCCATCACCCTTCTTCGATAATGCGATTATCTCTCAAATTGAAAAATTTTCCCAAACAGACACTTCTAAATGTAAAAATTTTGTAAATAAACCAGTAGTTAATTCTTTATTTTGAATTCTTTATTTTGGTTGTTCTAAATCAGAAGATGGTGTAGGAGCTGGTCATATTTTTATAATTCATGAAGGAGAAAAGACCATGCTAACCTACAGACTTGATTTCAATTGCACAAACAACACAGCAGAATATGAAGCACTAATTTAAGGTTTGTATAAAGCAATCGACCTTGACATTAAATATCTGCAAGTACTTGGAGATTCAGAAATCATTGTCAAACAAGTAAGAAATACTATCCATTTTCATTCTGGACATCTTAAACATTATCAGTCATTAGTCCAAGATTTTTCTTCTCATTTCTTAGCTTTCAATATCTCCTCTGTGCCCAGTATACAAAATGCTAGTGTAGATTTATTGGCCGATGTAGCATCAAAATTAATTCCATCTCAAGAATTTAGTCTCGATAGGTTTTCTATTGAGTTGATTTTTAGACCATCTATTCCTGATAATACTACTAATTGGAGAGTCTTTAATCATGATTCTGGTATCATAGATTTCCTCACATATGAAGGATCTTATGATAATCAAATTTTAGACGAACACGAACATGACATTTAGGTAAAGGAAGAACAAGATGAAAATCCAATACCAAAGTCAGTTGTCAAACTTGAAGACCTTTACAATTTAAAAGATAGGTTCAAAAGAGTTACTAATTCTAAAACTCAAAGTTCAAGTTTAAGATTTGAGTTAGTAAATCTTGAAACCAATGACAAACCACAAAATGTCAACTTAGGTCTTGATCTGTCTTCTGAAGAAAGAGTATCATTTGCCAAGTTATTAAGGACCTACAAAATTTGTTTTCCTTGGGATTATACAGATCTCAAAACATATGACACTTATGTTATTCAACAAACTATTCCTATGATTTCAGGTGAGAAACCAATACAACAAAAGTTGAGGAAAATTCATCCTAATCTTGAAATTCAAATTAAAGCAAAGTTGAATAAGCTCCTCAAAGATAAGATCATATTTCTAGTTAGACATTGAAAATGGGTATCAAATTTGGTTCCTATCAGGAAGAAAAATGGTGACATTAGGATTTGCATTGATTTTAGAAATTTAAATAAAGCAAGTCAAAAGGACAATTTTCCATTACCAACCATGGAACAAGTAATGCAAACTATAGCTGGTTCTGAACTTATGTCTTTTCTAGATGGGCTTTCGGGATATAACCAAATCCTGGTACACCCAGATGACAGATTAAAGACCACATTCAGGACTAAGTGGGGAACTTATGCCTATCAGAAGATTCCATTCGGTTTAATCAATGCAGGGGCCACTTTCCAAAGAGCCATGGACACAGCTTTTAGAGGACTCATTAACAAATCAGTGGTTATTTATCTAGACGACATCACAGACTTTTCTAAACAAAGAACCAACCATGCGAATGACCTAAAAAAAGTCTTTAAGTGATGTAAAAAATATGGAATCTCACTTAACCCGAAGAATTCCTATTTTTCTTTAGATGAAGGAAAACTTTTAGGATTCATTGTGTCCAAAAAGGGCATTTATATCAATCCTGAAAGAATCGAAGAAATTAAAAGGATTCCTTTCCTCGTCATAAGAAAACCATGCAGTCATTTCTTGGACAGGTAAATTTTGTAAATAGATTCGTCCCTGACTTTTCACAGACAATTTTGCCTTTACAAACAATGATTAAGAAAAATTCAGCCTTCAAGTGGGGACCTAATGAAAGAGAAGCATTTGATTTAATTAAACAATCTATTATCAATGCTCCATTCCTGACTACTCCCAATTTTCTTAATCCTTTCACTTTATATACATTCTCATCAGATACATCATATGATATCGTTTTGACATAGCTCAATGACCAGCAAATTGAAGCACCAATATCATTTTTCAGTTCCAATTTGCAAGGTGCAGAACTAAACTATTCGTCTGTTGAGAAATAAGCATTTTCTATCTTCAAATCTATAAAGCATTTTAGGCCATTTCTCCTCGAAACTCACACCAAGATAATAGCTCCATTATCTACAGTAAAGCAATTATTGATGCAAAGAGAAGTAGGAGAGAAAAGGGCTAACTGGGTAACTACTTTACAAGAATATGATGTAAAAAATATACCTTCTAAAATTATTAGAGGTCAAGGTTTTTGCAGAATGCTAACAGGAGCATCCCATTTATCATCAGAAGTAGATCCAGGTAATGATGTACAAGTGTCTGAGGTAAGCCTCAACAATGCTCAGTCTCAATATGTTGATCTTAATTTTATTTGAAAAATAGATATTCCCCCACGCAGCTCAGTTATAAAACAAAGCGTGCTTTAATATTGAAATCTAAGCAGTACGAAATGATCAATTATGTATTGTTTAGAAGGAACTTCGATTCCGTGTTATTATGATGCTTGAGAAAACTGAAGCAGATAAATTTTTGCAGGAACTCCACGATGGACCAGTTGGAGGAAATACAATAGCACATAAAATCTTGCATGCAGGTTACTATTGGCCAACACTTTTCAAAGACGCTCATGATTATGCGAGGAAATGCAAAGTCTGCCAAAGTGCATCTGGAAGACAAAGGAAACTAGCTTTTCCATTACAACCATTTGAGCAATGGAGATTAGATATAATTGGTTAGATCGTTCCTAACTCTTCCAAACATCATAAATACATCCTCACAGTTGCCGATTATTTTACTAAATGGGTGGAATCAATTCCACTAAAAGTAGCTAATTCTGATAATATTATCAAGTTCATTAATCAGTTTATCATAACTAGATTTGGTTTACCTACTGCTTTTATGTTTGACAATGCATCTTATTTCTCATGAGCTGTTATGATAGAGTTTACCATTAAAAGAGGTTTTAAACTCAAATATTCTGCTAACTATTATCCTCAAGGAAATGGTTTAAGAGAATCATCAAATAAAAACCTTATTAGAATCATTAAACGAATTGTTGACCAAAATCAAAGAAATTGGCACAAATCATTAACATTTTCTCTCTGGGCAAATTGAATAACCCAAAAGGCCTCCATTGGTACTACTCCATTTAGTCTTATTTATGGGAAATAATTTTTCCTTCCTACTAATGTAGTTATTCCTTATCTTTCCCTAGTCCAATTTATTGATGAATCACCCTCTTCTTCTTTGCAAGTAAGACAATTCCAAATCCTTAAACTTGAAGAGGGAAGAGAAAAATCTAAAGTTACTCATGCACATCATCAACATTTAGTTAAAGCTTTGTTTGATACAACTTCTATCACTCCAAAAACATTTCAAATTGGTGATGTTGTACTAAAATGGGATAAGGCACACGAGGAAAAAGGTAAACATATCAAATTCCAAAGACTATGGCTTGGACCATTTCAAATCATACAAGAAATAGGCCCATCAACGTTTTTAAGATCTATCAGACAAAAGAGATTCTTTGTATGTTAATGGGAAAATTTTAAAGAAATATTTCTCATAGGAGGTATCCCCTTCTATCCCCTGTATGTTATTGTCTTTTCTTTTCTTAGGAAAATAAAAGTTGAATGGTATATATTTTTGGCTTTTCAAATAAAAATCTCAGAGAATCTTTTTTATTTATCTCTTCTATAAATAAGAATTGTTAAGGAAACAATTGAAAATTTTGAATCTCAAATAGATTTTATTTCACTGAAAATTTTGATTTCTCTAAAGTCATTTATTCTTTCATAAACTCTCACTTTTATAAAGTGTGGTCACTCTACTATCAGCCAAGAAAAAAATATTTAACATAGTAAAGACTCTTTACAGATAAGCAATTTTAAACTCTAAAATTATCATCCAGAACCCTCAAAAGGGCCAGTGATTCACCTCATCCGGCAAACTTCACAATTTTCATAAAGTAATTCAAAAAATATGCTAAAGCTTAGAAGATAATAAGTCTCATCACGAGTTTGTTTACCATGTTCATAGGAAAATAGTTGAACTGACATTACCAATACTGCCTACCAAAACAAGGTAATGACTTGAGATTATATCAAAAGGCAAGGGGTCTCATCAAGAGCCAACTTGATAAGTTTAGTTACAACCAGTGAATGGCATTGTCAATATTTGGTTACCTAGCCAAGGCAATGGCTTTTAAGTGATAAAAAATACATAGAAAATATTTACAAAAAAAGAAAACAAGTTTCCAAAGAGATAAAGTATATAATATTGAACTTATTTTGGAAAAATTGTAATAGTAGCTGGATGGAACAATGAATCATTGTTGGGTAAAAGGTAACCCTGCCAAGGCTAAAAATTCCTATTGATATCAAAGGCCTCTACCTGTGATAAATGAGTATATATCTATAAAGCTAATCTGAATGAGCCACCTACTTTATCTTTTTGAACTTAGTAAAGATTGATATAGATACTCATATTTTCATTTTAAAGAGGAAATATTATGAATTATAATCAAGTGATATTTTATTACTTAGTGAAATATTATTTGTATTAAAATTCATTCCTGCAACTATTTTTATTTTGAAAATTTTTAGAAATTTCAAAAAATTGATTATAGATAACTGGTTCTCCCTAGTGAATCACCAATTTTTGTACTATACAACACCCCCCATTTATTATTAAAATAAATGGGGACCCTTTAAAAAATAAATAGAGTGTAAGAAACATTATTTCAATAAGCGTTAAATTTTAAACTTTAGGAATAAAAGTATTTTTTCCTTTCACTTGGATTGTGCGCTTAGTGCAAATTGCAAAGCCCACAATATAGCAAAGTTAAAACACATATAGAATCTGTGAATTGCGATAAAGTTCTTCAACCTTTTTGAATTATATAAAATCCCTCGTTGAAAAGCTTAAAAAGCCCTTAAAGTTATAAATCATGCCGCGCCTCCTTTAAATAGACAAACTTATATCATTTCAAAAGGAATTGTGATGAGCCAGACCCGATAAGACAATAAATAAACAAATAAATGTATCCATAAAATCCGATAAAGCGCAATACTTTTAGTTTTTATCACATATCGCGTTCCGCAACGTTAAACCAAATGGAAAGTTATATCCGCCATAATAAAAGTGCGATGTGTGATTTGTGCAAATTGCATTTCACATTTCACCAGTGGCGAAAACATATAGTATTGGTATCTGCTAAAAGTTGTGATTTGCACTATAACATTTATTATTCAAGCGCTTGAAGTGATCATTAATCAATCGATCTGCTATAAGGTCTAAGGACTTAGATCGTTGGATTAGAAATATTGTGTAAGGCATTTAAGAGATTTGATAAATGATTAAAGGGTTATTAATGACATTCAATGGGTACAGGGTTCAAAAGATCAATATCTTACTTGAAGCATGTTTTAAATTTAAAGCATCGGATTTTGATTTACGTTGATTTAACTCTAATCTTTGTCCTTTTCTCTCTTCATCTCAGATCTGAATTTATTCATCGTGTTTGAATTCAGGAAACTACCTAAGGAATAAATATCAACAGGAATGACAAAGAAAGTCAAATTAGTTGCCCAAGCATCCATTTCTGAAACTATAGACATGCCTCCACTATTTTCAAACACCATGTGCAATAAGGACAATGGAGTTTCTTCATGGGAAGCCATGTATAACGTGTTTGAGGAAGAACATCCAAAAGAACCAAAGAAAATAGCAATGGCAGATAAGGTTGTTCATCAAAACCTTCTTACTTTGAAGTTGCATGTTTGTTTACACAGGATAGCGGCAAGGCCCAAGATCTTGCCATACACTGATATGGTAAAATGGGTCATTGAAAATCTCAACATTTCATACAGGACATTCAAGAATTCTAAACTGGAGAACATGCGTTCATTCACCACCGAGAATTTGCGAACAATGTATCATTTGCCTATGTCACAAAAGATTTATGATAAAGCTTTCTTGGAAAGTTTTACAAGAAATAATTCAGACCTAATTAAGGTGGTGAAAGGATGGAAGGAATATCAAGGAAAGATAAAGCGGGATAAATTTTGTATGTACCCAATAACACAATTTCCATCACCTCACTGTTTTGTAGCGGGAATGTTGTGTAGTTTATTTTCTAGACCTAATACCACTAAATTCTCCATTGAGTGGGTTTCTTTAATTGACACAGTTTTCAATTCCACTATCATGAATTAGGCAAACATTTTATCTGATAATTTGGCCAAAAACATTATGGATTGTATTAACTGATAAAGCAGTAGAAGTGAAACTTCTGCTGAAACAAAAAGAAGATAAAGTTCAAGAATTGGAAAGACAACTGGAACAGGAAAAGCTTAATGCCAATAAGCAAATTGAGATGAAAATGTCACGGTTCCAAAAAGACTTTGAAATATTAAAGTTGCAGCATCAAATACATATTTCAGAGAAGGAAACATAGAAAGAGTCAGTGATGGATAAGCTAAAAACCCAGCCTCAAACAGAACATTTTATAAAAGAGGCACTTGAATGGAATGCAAAATTGAAGCAGCAGCAGGTGACTTTTTGTCTACAAATCTAAGCGACCAATTCATATTGTGAGAAAAGAAAAATTTTGATTCAACAAGTGGCGAACAAAAGACTGGAATGTGAATAGGTTCAAAAGAAAAATTTTGAGTTCATCCTCTAGAAAGAATCTGATATAGGAAATAAAGTTGATCTCCCAAAAATTGATAAGTTTCACAAAGATATTTTATTTAAAGACTGGGAAATGCAGTTAAGACAGGAAGAGAAGGCAACGTCAAAAACAACAAATCGAACAAATGAGATCATCAAGTCTGTTAATGAACAACTTCTAAATGTTGAACTTTTCAAATAATATACAGCCGAAGTGATCCTAGAGCTTAAACTATTGGAAACACAGTGGAAGGAAATCACAGAGACGCAGGCAGAAGCTATCAAAAAGATTACTAAGTTAGATCAAGAAAATTACTGGAACTTTCTGATCAAACCACATCATCAGTGCATGACTCTACGATCCTTAACTGATTCCACTAAAAATCATTGCCAACACTTTCAAATGTCATGTTTAAGGGCCAGTTCAGATCTGGGATCACACAGCCAGCTCAGTTGAAGCCGATGGTAGATATTTTCCACCTTAGAGATCAAATGAGAGAAGAAGATCAACCCACTTAAGCATGTTATTATCTTTATTTCTAGAATGTAGTTTAGTTTACTCATTACGAGGAAGGTTGTTTGAAAACTCCTCAAATTTATGTAATAATCTATTTTTGACATATTTAGTTTAGTATTTAAACTCTTCTCATGCATTTAGAGAAAGGTCCAGGATTTTTTCAAAAAACATTTTCAAAAGAATGCACTTCTGTATGTTTGTGAATGCCTTGATGAATTAATGGAACAGAGTCTGTTTTCTTTTGATATTGAAGTTGTTTAACTGAAGTTGCACTTTTGTACTCATTGTATTGCTTTAACGTGAAGAGGAGCAAAATAATATTATCGGTTTGAATGAGTAGAACCTCATATATATGGTATTTCTACACATTATATTAATTTTTACTTCTTGAATTGACAGCCATCATTTATCTGTATTATATATGAAAGTTGTTATCATAAGTAAATGTTAAATGCACTTTTGTATTGATATTTATTTATGGTTACTTATCTCATATATGATCAAACTTATGAATGTGATATATATTTCGCAATTGTTTTGATTAAACTATTTTGTCATAATAATTATTTTTACAAAAAATTCATATCTTTCAACTTTTCAATCATCTTCATTACCAATAGTTGAAAGTTATCCTTCTAGATCGCATTAAAGAATGAATACTCTCAGGTATATAATAGAATAGATTAAATCATTTTTCCATTTGCATGTTATAAACAAACACACCCTCATTATCCTTATTGGGAAACTGGTCCCTTTATCCCTAGTCGGAACCACTACACCAAAAGGAAAAGGACTTGCTCTAAGGTCCGGACCGGGTGGTTTTCCCCCATGTTGTTGCAACGGAATTCCGAGGCTTCAACAGGATCATATTGATATCACTTGTTGTGAGTCTTTAAAATGAGGAGAGTGAGTTCCTTTTATATGCTTCTTAGGAGGTGAATTAGGCCTTTCTAGGCCTACATGAAGAGGGTTGTTCAACCCATCACTTGGAGGCTTCTAGACATGAAATTTTACATTAAATATTTTTTTCTTCTTTTTGTTACATGGGCCCTCCAAGGGATAGTATATCATGACCTTGACTCTTGACTTGACAACAAGAACCCTAGAGAAATAAATGGGTACTTTGACCTAGAACCACAACATCATGGGCAAGAAACCCATTTCAATAAAAAAATAAAAAATAATTACAAATATATTACTAGTACATCAAATAATTACATCAAGTCATGACTGAAGAAAAATTATGAAGACCGGAACTAGTTACATTTCAATATCACCAAGGATTCTTTTAATGTTGCTACTCTTGAACGTTTTAGTAGAGACTATTACTTACTTAGAGATTTTGTTCAAGAGGGATAGTTGTAACTTTTTGCTTCTTTCATTGTAGGTTACATAACTGATACGAATTCAAGGTTCCTATACCATTGTATAGGTATGCATTTTATCAAGATAAATGTAATAATATTTCTTGCTCTCTTGTAAAGTTTATTCCTTGAAAAACCCAAACATTAACTCAATCACCTACAGTTCTGAGAAATTGAATCATTGTGATAGCACATAGTTCATATTTTTCTTTGATGACCTTTACAGGCTTTAAGTACTTCACTTATTTCATTGGAATGCTCGTCCTAGCCTTTCATTTTTCCAAAACAAGGCTCAAATCTTATTTAATTCTTTTTTGTTGTCCAATCAAAGTTTTGTGGCCAGATTATTGCAACTAGGGTTTCTTAGCGTCCCTATAATTTCCTTTTGTATCTTCTAGAAGCTTGGTTATAGGAAACTTGTCTTCCTCTTCTTTTCTTGAGGCCTTAGTGACCTTCTTACTTCCATTATTCAAAAGAACCAAGATTTGATACCATGTTGAAAAATTTAGGGCATTATGTGTATTATATTCTTCAAGTGGATTTCTCTTACCTTTGACATTTTCTTGTGATTGTTCTTTCTTTCAATTTTTTATTTTCATCAAGACAAATTCCAAACAAACAAGGACACAATATGTAGGCACAAGGCCAAAGCAAAACCGCTATGAAGGGGTAAAACCCAGTCAACTCTTTCTCTAGTAGATTAGATCAATTTAAGACAAACTTCACCCTTTGACAAAAGACCCATTCCATCCATCAAGTCAACCCTTACTAAGTTCTTGATCCTTTCTGCAACTTTTGTTATTTTCTTTTGCAAATTTCATTCTCTAGTATCCTTTTCTCTCTGCAATCAACTTCAGAAATTAGGTTCTCCATGATATTCATTTGTTGTATTGCACTCTTCTCTATAGAATTTTGCATGCCTCCTTCCTACTTTAGAAAAATTGCAGATCGAATGTTCTCTTGTCATATTGTAGATCCAAACGCTCTGTCACATTATAGATTTGAATTCTCTATTGTATTATCCAAACCCTTTGTTGTATTGTAGGTCCGAGCTTTTTGTCTCTTTAAATCGATTGAGATTCCTTTTCTATTTATAGTGATTTGTAACTGTACTTTGGGCCCACGTGAACATTTGTCTTGAGGCCGACTTGTTTACTTGTTTGGAGGTCGATTTTGAAGGATCTAGCAGCCTTTTGTAGAATAAAAGGGTTGACTTGGTGGAGGAGTTCCCTTTGACATAAAACCAATTTTATGACTTGATTTTGACTCAATAAAATAACCTAGAGCACACAATAGTTGTTATGACCTAATGACCATTGACACAAACATGAAACCAATGATTTAATAAGTCAATCCCTTTAAATAAAAATAATTTTATTTTCCTTTGACAAATCATGACTCAAATACAATTATGAAGACCAACACTAGTTACAGTGTTCAACACTTGGTCCTATATGACCTGCTTCCTTTCTCTCTACATTGAAGATATAGAGAACTTCTCTTCATAATCATTGAAACAAGGGTTTGCAAGATATTCCCACATAGTCCAACACTTGAAGTGGAAACATTTTGACAACAAATTCCTTGGTGATTTTTTGTCCTCACCTGGGTTCTAATTCCATGTTAATTTTAGTTAACATGATCTTTACTTATAAAAATTACTTCAATGTTCCATACTAGCCCAATTACAATTTCATTTCATTTCCAATAATAATCACATAAACCATTATCACATTGAAAACAATTGAAGAAAGAAAAATAAACAATAGTCAAAGTCTACAATTTTTCCCTCAGACAACAGCAGTCAAACTTTTTCCTAACCAAAAATTCAAAGGTTGGTCTAACTCTTCCGAAACATCTCGGTCAAAGGAGAGAGGAACTCAGGTTCTCTTGACAATGAAATAGCAGCAAAATAGTTAACTTTGGAGAAGTAAAAATTGGTCAAATAGAGGGTCGACCCTGCGACCAAATTGCCACCTCGAGCCTACAGTCAACGCAGGTTAAACCTACACCTATTTTCTTGATTCTTGTGCCATTCAATGCATCCTAGTAAAAAAGAGTCAACCCTCAAAAAATAATACCACTGTAAATTCAAATAGATGTACCTTTCAATGAAGGTCGGCTCATTGATTTGCACAGACTCAGACTATGTATTTTTATATGCCAATCTTGTCACAGAACCTGCAAAAATATTCTTGTCATCTTATTCCACTTACACAGGTCAATGAATTCTATCTTAATCAATGGTGGATATAGCTTTGAAGATAAGTCATATGTGCCTTTAAGAGATTCAGTCTAGGTCTCTTTTGCTCAGAATTAGAATAGCAGGCTCGAATCGCTTTTCAAGGTGACTGATGTTTCAATTTATGTCCTTTTGAAGTGTGTTTATACCCAAAAGAAGAGGAGATCTAGACTTGTTTCTTTATAAGATTGAAATTACTCCTTCTAGATTTCCAATTAGGCCATTATCCCATATCTTATTTGAGACCAATGAGAGAATTGATCCAAGCTTGCAATATGACGATCTAAACAAGGAACATGCTCAGAATTTTGATGTCTTTATACACAGGTGTAGAGTACGGTTTTTGGAATTCTTTCAACAAGACATAAGCTCAAAACGAGGCCATCAATACCCTTGATCTTGGATCTCTTTTATGTACAGGTGTATCATCTTTCAAAAATGATTTCGGCTCCCTTTGAAAAGGTGACAATGGAAAACCTTTTAGGGCTTCCAAAAGAGACTAATGCACACGCCTTCCAACTTGAGACTATGATCACTCAAAACTTGTCCAGAACGAAGGCTTTATAGATGAATTTAGGATCCTTTCATATGTAGTTGAAATTTATATGGCTCGATCCTCTTGTAACAATACTAATGCTTAGAATGAAACTCGATCTTGAATTTCTATGCACATGTGTAGAGGATCTCAGTCCTCTTGAAATCAAAAAGGAAGAATTTATTATAGGATTTACAATAAAAGTTTATGATTATAATACTTTAATAATAGTCATAACCTTTTTTAGGACTATTTGACATATTTCCAAGATGATAGATAATAAGAAGACCTTATGATGCCTTGCCTTGACTACAATAGCATGCAATTTTGAAGACTTCAAATCTTGTAAAATTACCTCATACCTTCGCTTACATTGTCAAGATGCTTGGAATTTCTTAAGCTCCTCAAATAGCCTTTCAGCCCGTCAAGATCAAAGTCCTTAAGCTCTCGCTCTTCTTGAGTAAGGATGAGGTTATGTCACAGAGAAGAGGGCTAGTAGAATGAACCCAGAACTTTTCTTTCTTGTTTGATAGGTTCGGTCCAGGAAGAGGTCTTCTAGTTATTCATTCATTAAGAAAATTGCTTATATCCCTCAAAAACCCCTTTCTCCTTTCTCTGTATACTATGGACCTTATATATGCAACTAGGGCTAGTGATTATGCCCATATTTTTGTTCTTCTTGCCTTCACAAATTCAGACTAGGGAATTCACGCTTCTTGAGATGAGATGGTGCCAATTTGATCTTATTTTCTACCCTCACTTCAAAGCTTGGCTCTGCTACCATGTTGATAAATCTAGGAGAGAGAGTTAGGTTAAATATTAACTTGATTTCTCTTTAATCTTTGACACTTTATTTAGATTTAGATCCTTCCATGGCTTTGGTTACAAATCAATGTGATGGGTCGATCATAGATTTTATGTGATGGGACAATCAAAGTGATGGTTCAATCATAGAGGGTGTAGAATACCATATATTTGATAAATTCCTTATATAAGTCAATTAACTATGTTAGGAACACCAAGAGCCTATAATCATATTCTCATGTTAATCTAAGTCTTTACACAATTTGTGCCCATGATAAGTCAACCATCTAATACTTTGTATCCCTATCCCACTCCACCATACACTACCAAACTCCTAATTTAGGTGCTAGCTACCCCTGCTTCAATGCCTGATCACAATAATTTGTGATTATGATGACAATTTAAGCACATGTGAGTAATGTCCATAGTGGGATGTATGAATTATCCTCCCCACATTGCGCATCAATGATTATAACCTTGAATTGGCTAGCATTTGTCTATCTCATCATCTCAAAATGACCTGACAAATGAAAATTTACAATTTATGTCATCATCACTTCACATTATCTCATAGATGATCCTTTCTACAAATTATATGCATGAATTTATGGACGGCCACCCCCTCTACCTATCCTATGATTGATTGTGACAACCAATGAATAAAGGATAATTGACAGATCTTTGTTGACAAGATCCCCTACTTATAAATTTTCCTTTATTCACTTGTTGTGACAATCAATCATAGGCTAGGTAGAGGGGATGACCTGCCAAAAATCCATGCATATAATCCATAGAAGGGTCATTTATGAGATAGTGTGAAGTGATGATGACATACATGGTAAATTTTCATCTCTCGGATCATTTTGAGATGACGATGGCATACCAATGCAATCCCATTCAAGGTTATAATCATTGATGGGAAATGTGGGGAGGACAATTCATACATCCCATCAAAGACATTACACTCATACAGTACTTAAACTGTAAGAATAATCACAAATTGTTGTGAATTGAAAACGAATGAATGTTAGAATTTTGCTAGACTAATATAGATTATAAAATGCAACCAATGTATAGATTAGTTACAATATATATAGTAGAAAATATTGGATGTGTGAGCATTGAAGCCTCCCATTGCACTAACTAGTGCAAATCAAGTTATGTTATTGAGCTTGTTCAGCTTCAAAAAAAACTAGAACATATGTCTTCAAAACCTTCCTAACAACTTCCTTAGTGATGTAGCATCACACACCACTAATTTTCCATGCGCTTTAATCCAGTTCACAGTTGTGGGTTTCTTGCTTACACAGAAATTGCTAGAAACACTCATTAACATCCATGTCATGAAACTCACTTTGAAGGGAATCCAAAACATTCTTCACACCCTTGGATACAATATTCATCCTCATAGCATCCTTAGTAAAGAAATTTGGTCAAATAATCTATGTAAATACTTTGTTTATTTACAATGTGGCCTAGTAACTTGCTATTCAAAATATCATTTGATACTATATAATCTATGCCTTCTAAATTTATATTTAAATTTAACAAAATAAATATTGAAATACTATATGTTATAATCCATTTTGATATGTGGGTGGCTATATATTTATTAGAATCATATGTTATTAGACACACACTCCCCCCAGACCTCCTAATCTATCTTTACTAACCATTAAGCTTCATATATATGGTTTTTCAAAGTTACATTAGTTTTAGTAGCATTGTCGATGGTTTTATTAGATTGATATATTTTTTAACTTATAATTTAATGATAATGTTAGTTTTAATATTAATATTGTTAGTATTTTTTTATGTATATGTTGAAAGAATCTGTTTTTGTGTTATGGTTAGTGTTTATGTGATGTTGCAAATTATCTTATCACAACAGCATGTGCCTAACCATTTGCTGATATTAAATATTCAAGCTTTACATAGTGAGGATTGTTTTGAGATAATGAAGCATACACAAAAAGGTTTGTTAATTTGAAATTGACCTTATGGGTGTTGGGATTCTTTCCACATTAATAATCCCTAAATAGAAAATTAATAATTTTCCCCCCTAACACTTTGATTGTATCAAGCCATAAAAGAACACATATTGTGGTTTGTCTTGGCCTAACAAAGCATACATCAAAAACTTTGTTCAATCGAAGTTATAATGTAAGTTTGCTTTAGCACGTAGGTATTATGTGAGTTATGTGACATTATCCTCTCTCATTACAATATTAGCATTGCAACACTTATGTTTCTACTCGCATTTATTAGGAACCTATGTGCTTATTATTAAAAGTTTAAAATGAGTCACTTTCCAAACTCTTAAATACAAAAGGAAGACGGTATAGTGCACAACAAAATCCATCTTATTACAATGGTGTATCATCTTTGCACCTACCAACCATTAAAATAAACTATAAACATCCTATTTTACATAGAAAACTTCTCATCATGGTATATTAATGCATCCATTAGACATGCAAACTACTTATGTGCCTTAGAGAAGCCCATAACTCTAGTTCCATAGAGAAAACGATGAAGAATAGTACAAGACAACAATATGCATCTAGAAATCAAGGACAAATAAGAGTAATGAATTGCATACCCAATTAAGAATTGGAATTGTATTGTAGAGGAAGGCTTCGCAATTTGTGTTATACAGACCATTTAAACTCTTGGTTTTTAAGCCACTTTAGAAATCTAGCAAAAAGTTCCAGATTTTTCGATCTAGAGCATTGCTTACTCACTTGAAACTTTGAGCAATTTCGATTTATGGATTATTGAACACGGTGGTTGAATTATTGAATATAGGTGTTCGTCTTTCAGGTTTGGAATGACTATGATGGAGCCACGGAGAAAGAAACATCATGTAAAGCAGTCAAATTATATATATTTTTAATGTGCAAACACTCATCGGATATTCGACGATACATGGGATTCGTCGCATATCTGACTCTTAGCCGACAAGAAAACCATCGAATATTTGACAAAATACTGACAAAAGAAAGAGTTGAACATGTGGCATTCTCGTCGGACAAAATTGTTATCTCATCGAATACTGTGACGCCCAACCGTCGAACCTGCTACTAAAAATCAATGGAACAATGCATCTGATATATAAAACTCTCATCAAACTAATTTAATATAATGTCGAAGATCTAACGTTAAACTGTCAGACTTGTTAATCCATACCGACGGACGCAAGTGTCAAAGAGATAACACTCGTCGCACAATCTAGGTCTACCATTGATTATTTGACGCCACACTGTCTGACGTCCCTACCAAACTAAATCTGGGTCCTATCGGATATTCCGCGCAAGTGGGCCTCTACCGATGTTTTTTTGTGTCATATATCCGACGGATATCAACGTCGCAAAAATAACTTCAAAGTGTCGAATATTTAATAACAATTGTGGCCATTTTTTGTGTCAGATAATCGACGTATATACCATCGAATATCTGACGTTTAATAAAGTGTCGATTATTCGACACATTGCTAGTGATGAGTTGCTCAACACAAATGTGTCAAATAGTTGACGTCTATAAGTCGCATATACGACAAATAGCCATCAAATTTTCGCCCCATTTGTACTAGTGTCATATAGTAGGGTTAGTAATGAGATGTAACATAAGGCCCACTTTCACATGCTTTAACTCTCGGTCTCACACAATTTTGAATTCTTAGGAAAAATTTCACTCATCAAGGCAGGATTATGATGCTTTTATTTGGAATGTGATGGTGGTGAACCTGCGCTACAAGCTTGCAAGACTTCATCAGATATATTAGTTTGATTGGGATAATGTGTTTGATTTTATCTTTGATTCAATTAGTGGGTGAACACCCTCCTCTAAGGCATGTTTTTGTCAAGATTATATCAAGCTTTGTCTATCTGGTTTTAGTTTGTATTATAATGTTTTCTTCTGGGGTTTCTCTGTCTCTTCAATTTGAGTCCTACTCAATTATGAGGAGGCCCTTTCTTGTGTATATCATCAGAAATAGTTTATTTCTTGATTCGAAATAATTCATAGTTTTCCCATATTGATTGGTGAAATTGCTAAACCGCATCAATTTAGGGAGGGAAATATTTATATGGACAATTTCTAGCTCTGACTTCGAAGTTTTTATAAGTGTTCTTGTCTTCTCTTTCAATCGAAGCTTGTCTTTCCTATTTGAGTCTACTTCAAATTGAGTAATTATATTGTAAGGGTAGTGGCCTATGCAACATTGTTTAAAAATGGAACTTTTGTGACCTAAAGGTGAATTGACAAAAGCATCAAATGGTTTCTTTGGAAGCATTATGCAACATGCTCAAGAACAAGGTCGTAAATTTGAGCAAAGGGAGTTCAATCGAGAGCTTCAAATCAAGTGCAATCAATCAACTCCAACTATGAGGCAATGAACAAAGAAGAAATGATGCATCAATGACCTAAAGACATGGAAATCATGAGCACGACTCAAGCTCAAGGAAAACAACTATGGAAGAAGCAATGAGTCTTCATTCATTCGATTAGGTTCTATTCTTTATAAAGTTATTAGGATCTTGAATCTTTTTTACAAAATCTATTTTTTTTAACTAGAATTAACAATTAGGTCGGTCTCGTAATCGCATGACATATGGTCGATTTTGACTTCTAACATTATAACCCCTAGATGAACCACGCACCCCTATCACGTGGTCGCAGTTAAACTTGGGGGGATTTGAACCTAAAATATTGTGGTACATTACACTTCATTTTCATGGAAATCGCCAATTGCACTGCGCCTAAGAGGATTTTACAAAATCTACGTTATTCAGAAAACATTAGGGTGTATTGCATAGCAATCCAAATAGGCTTTGTTATAGCTTGATAGTTAGTATTGTATTGGTTCTTGCTTTAACAAACTCATAACCATAACCTTGATGTAATTTTGTTGCAAGTCAGGAAGAAATTTTTTAATAATATAAAATGTCCCAATTACACTTAATAATAATAAAAATAAAAAATAAAAAAATAAAAACAAATATTTAAAAACTATGAAAGAACTCTATTGAATAGAAGACAAATTTAACATGCATAAATACATATATTTCCAAAGGTCATTGTCAATGACAAGGACAAAAGTTTAAGGGTAAATTCTAAAAGGAGTTTCGCAATCAAATTGAAATATCTCTCAACATGAGTTTTTCTTATTATCCTCAAATAGATGGTTAAATAAAAGTTGTAAAAAATGCCTTAAAGCATATCTCCAATGACCAATATGCATAACAATGATGACATCTCACAGAATGATCATATAACTTCACTTACCACACACCAACACAAATAACTTTTTTTCAAGCCCTATGTGGTTATGAACACCAAAAATGGAATTAATTTCCATTGACCAACACTAAAGTTCTAGTAATAAGAAATTAACTAGCTAAAAATCATAAGGTCAGACGCTCTAGAACTTAGCATCTACCAATGATCATATGAAGTAACAAGTAGATCAACATATATCATAAAGAAAAAATAAAAAGGAGTATGGATGTTCGGAAAACTTCAACGATACAAGCAACTTATCCCTTGAGCAACAAGAAAATAATTATTGGCTCCCAAGTTTTGTGTTCAATACAAATCAACAAAAAAGATCATCCAAGTCACATATAGCGTGGGATTTCTAGATACAAATTGGATACATAATATTTTCCATGTGCCATGTCTAAAAATTAAAAATGTTCAAACAACATCAATTAACATGAATAAAACTTCCTATATTGGATGATGATGGTAAAATCATTCTAGAGCCAAAAGATATCCTCATCATTGTAGAGAAAATGCTTTGCTCCATAATAATTAAGGATTACCTTATTAAATGGAAAAATCTTCCAAAAATAAGATTTATCATAAGATAAAGAAAATTTTCACCAACAATATCCATCATGACCCTTGCTTTGAGAACAAGCATCCATCATGACCCTTACTTTGAGGACAAGCAATTTTAATGGGAAAGACAATATTATATACATAAAATAAATAATAAATAGATAAATAAAATAAATAAGAAATATCAACAAATGATTAACACAATTAATAGAAGTAGATAAATAATATAATAAATAAGTGAAAATATATCTTTTGTTAGAAGAAAAAAACACTTCTCATAATATAGTTTTGAACTCAAATTCAATTATATATATATATATATATATTCCAATTACAAAATTCAAATACACATAAAAATGGACTAAGAAGAATTGTTTGTTTTGGTATGTGTAAATACCTTTTTTGATATTGATTTACTTTTACCCTAACATGCGGAGACAATTTGGCAATCTATACTAAAGGGCCTGAGACACCCTTTACAGAATCACTCTCTACTCAAGTATATTATCATATATGGTGATTGACAAACAAATTTGTGTATGTTAAGAGAAAACAGGAGGTATGTACATGTGGAGATCAAATGGAATCAAGTAAGATAGCTAAGATTCTTGCCCATAAATCTTATATAGAATATATTATAATATTTTCTGATTTTTAAAATAAAATACAGAAATATCCAACAAAATGTGAAGTTTAATACTTTGGACATTTTTTTGTAAGTGTCATCCAATTACTAAACCAGAAAGAATTTTACTAAATATCTATTTTATGAAACACTTCTTGTCAATTATGTCAAATGGTGATCTTCATTCACTCAAGCTTATGTGGTGATCTTCACTCTCTTAAGCACATGTTCTATAACTTTCAAATGGTCCTAGATAAAGGTTTAAAAAAATTGTGGAGCCACGTGCTATGAGAAGAAATTTCACTAATCTTTTAAAACATATAGACCTTTTAAAATGAAATGGAAATAAGGTTAACCATCGTAGTGATGATTGGGCTATGGCTTTGAAGATGCATTCAGTTGTGATTATAATTTTTAGTGGATAGAAAGTATTCTCTCACTAGGGCTTGGAGAGACTCTCCTCCACTGCCGCGTGATTGTCCTAAGATGTTAAAAAATGGCAATAATGTTGATCAGACCTTTAAAAAAAAACAAAAAATATATCTCATTTTCAATTGCTCCTATACAAGTGATACAAGTGATACCAGCCGATAGTAGCATAGAAATAATGGAAATGTTGGAGACCAAAAATCATAATTCTCCTTTATCAATGTTTACATGAATTGTATTGACCTACATAAAAATGATCCATTGATATTGCAGGCTTTTAGGGCTGTTTCTCTCTCCCATGTTGCTACTTACATTCACTAGATAAGAGTTCTTGTTTGGTTAAATATGTTCATAGATGATAATTCGTTGCATAAAAGAGATCAATAGGTTGAATATATTTTCAACCTGTTTGTTTGTAATCACTCCGTCAAAAATTTAACATGTGGCTGAAATTTCATTTTGTTGCTTGAAGAGCTACATAGCAACCTAATTCTTTCTTTTTTATTTCAATACACAATTATATTAAACATGCTATCATTTCTAGACTGATAATTCTAATATGATTAAATTTCCCACATTTCCTATATATTTACTTATGAATATAATTATAATATTGCCACCTAGGGTTGACTGGGCTTCGCTATAGTATCGTGTTGTCAGACAACAAATCGCTTATGTTTTGAGGGAATACAGTTGTAAAAAATTAAAATGAAATTATTTTAATGCCCTTTGGTTCTGAGAATACAATTTTTAAAATGAAATTATTTTAATGCCCTCAGGTGACCCAAAGACAAATTAGCATGTAAATTAGAATCAATGAGGGATCCCCTGATCAATATATATATATATATATATAAAATAAAAGAAACAAGAAAGGAGAGAAGCCAACTAATTTATATGATCACTGCGAAAGAGAAAAAAAAAACATCCTCCCCTCAAGATGCACAATCTCCATGGTTTATTCAGGGCCCTATTCTCTCTACAACTGGAATAAACTGAGATAACATGAGATAAGATGAGGTGAGTAGTAGTATTAGCAAATAGTTAGCAGTCATTCACAATCGCAGACCTCAAATCTTGTTAAGAATGTTCCTAGCAATGTCATCATCTTTAGCTGGATCAAGTCGGCATCGTTCTCTATCTGTATTGGCATGTAAAATAAAATGCAAACATGTAACACAGGTAAAGGGGAAATTGTTGGAAAACCCAAAAAGAAACACTATTAGTCATAATTACTATAAAAGGTTCTGTGGAAGAGCGGTGGCACAAAAATACGATAATTTACAAGTAAAGTTTCTCATGCGGACCTGAGAGTTTTCTAGCACCAATGAGTTTATTCACGGATCTGAACCCACTGGAGTAGAGTTGTTTAGTCAGAAACGTGAAATCTCATTTTAAACATTCGCTATTAGAACTGCCTAGAAAGCAAGACCTACTGATGAAATTTAAATTCCTTCGAGATTTGATTAAATGATTATTTCAACATATAGAAGCTATTTTAATTTTAGATTTCTAGTTTTCATCTGCACCACAATGTTCAGTCAATTACAGTGGATCAAAATGGATCACTTGGCATGACCAATTACCCAAATAGGAACACGACTATTACATTAAAGGCTAGTTTGAATAACTCGGAAAACTGCTCAACATCAATCAGCAACCTCTATGATACCCTTATAGAATTTCCCTCCAAAATTTGGATAAAAATGCTCCAACACTCAATTGCAGATATTTGCCGAAAAAAAATCGAAAGATGTATATAAGCCTGAACTTCTTGCATCAGGACCAAGATCATTCATGTAAAGGATCCCCATCAAAAAATTAGCTTGGAATTTTAACACTGCTTATGATCTCTTCCCTCTGCTAATGACTAATAACATGCAGGGATATACATGGTATCAGTTAATATGTGCAAGAACTCCAATGACTGGACATCAATATGTGAACTACATATTTGATTTATATAAAAAGAATCAACTTTTCTGCTCAAATCAACTAGCTCTCTCGCCAAAAGCAGCCCTGTTGTTTCTGTTCTTCAGTGATCTGCATAGAAGCAACACCAAGATTCTTATGCAACTTCATATGACAAAAAAAAACAGAAATAAAATCACAGGAACCTGATCTCCCAAAACAAACATGTTTTTTTAAACCAATGGCTTACCAAGCACTATAGATATATAATGTATCCACCAGGGAAAGAAGAAGAGTGGCATGGTGATATAAGACAAGATGGTTCACAATAATTAATGCACACCACTGACCAAAATCAGTGAAAGTCAGAATACAAGTAAAGTCACGCTGGTAATGAGGGAAAGCCAAGGGAACTCCAAGTGTTAATAGAAAATAAACGAGAAAATAAAGGACGAGGAAAGGATAGACCTAACAAAAGAGAAACACTATCTGCACTATAGGTAGAAATAGACATAAAAGGTAGAAGAGAGTTATTCCTATTACCATCGGTAATTGTGAATCTACTAATGCACAACCTGATAATGTCTGATAGAGGTGAAATAGACGTAAGGCAGAAGGAAGTTATTTCTGTTATGACCAATAATTGTGAATGTACCAATGCAGAGCCCGATAATGTCTTCTAGGGAATCCATGGAGCTGAAACGACCCTGAAGTAATCATGGGAGGGGAGGAAGGAGCAATCAGTACAATTTCACTCTAACATATGTAGCTGAAGAAAAGTTGGTATTGGGTGTATTACCACTGGTCGATCTGGACAGCAGACATCCTTGCAATAAACAAACTCCAGTGGATAAAATTTTGTGGCCCTCTCATAGTAGGTTATCTACTTCACAAGAATGGGAATATGTGCATTGTCTTGCCAACCTAATGTCACCTACATCAATGGCTGAGGAATCTTTGTGGCACTTAGTGCCTCCAGTTGCTAAAACATACTGGAAAAAAAGTGATCAACCTATTGGAACTATGCGGAACAGAGTCTTGTCAAGTTTACAACTTTGAGAGTGATAGAGCACTCGATATGGACAACTAGGCACACCTATGACCTTGATCATGAAAAAGATGGCATGGTACCATCTTGAATCTTGATATAAACAGTAATATCTGCCTCTGATCTTATAATATATAGCACCACCTAAAGAGATGAAGTGCTTGGTATCGATGTCATGGTTTAGCAGGAGTGGGAGCGGGACGAGGACGGCCCGGACGCCATTTTCAAAAGCTCCAGGTCCGGAGCGTTTCGAGAGCGTTTTCTTAAATATATATATTTTTTATATTTTTTTATGTTTGATGCATATATGTCAACAAAAAAGCATGTAGAATGATGAATTAGACATAAAAAACATAAAAACATAGATTGAACCATATAACATCAATCATCTAGAAGTTATAATCTTCATCAACCCGCCCACAAGTTGGGAACATACAACACATATTGACTCTTGAGTCTCACAGATCATCAATCTTAAGGTTTCAAGCTTTTCAAAATTCAATATATAACATTTATCATCATTGATTCATTGATCACCATAGTTGTACTTGTAAGCTAGGTATAACCAATAACCATTACAAGAAAGAATATTTAACATGAAATAAGCTATTTATAAAATGAAAACAAAGTAGACTTTCTTTGAAGCATCATATTCATAATTCATAATGACTTATAAACTTATAAATGCCAACTTCAAAGTTTCACCTTTCAAAGTCAGAGATTCAAACTGAAACTTAAATTGTCTATTATATTGTTTACAAAATTATCATAATAAATATGAAAGAGTCAAGTTTCAACTGTTCAACAGTTATAAAAGTTAAAAACTACTAGAAAATAGAAAAGACCAGTAAACAACAAATCTATTTTATCTATTGGTTGGCCCCTTGCCACGCCCACGAGAAATGTCTAATTTGTGAGAACCACGAGGCAATGGTGGTCTTCTAGTACTCTCAGGAGTACCACGACCATGACTAGAAGGCGGAGGGCAACGTGAGGATGTAGGTGGAGGCTGAATCTGCAAAGGAACAATAGTTGGATATCGAGCATTGGCACTGGCACCCGCACTGCTACTGGATGGTGGGACTGGCCCTGTGTGTGGCGATGCTACTGATGCTTCATCATCATCCCTCAAAAATTCTGCTTCCAATTCTTCCATATGTACAGTGTCGTCCTCCAAATTATCATCCTCTGGGTTGTTGTCCCAGACTTTATATAATTGATCCTCATATGCCCGATCACAATAATGACTCAACAACCTCAAGTTGTAATGCACATAAACCAAGCTTTCAGCTCGGTTTTCATTCAGCCTGTTTCTTCTCACATTATGTATGAAGTTGTAGGTGCTCCAACACCTCTCTGCAGAAGAAGTATTCACAACTTGTGAGAGAACTTTTTTTGCCAACTTTGGCAAAAGTCCCATGCCGCCATATGCTTCCCACCATGTGAGAGCATCAAATTTGTCTCTGTCTTCCATTGCATGGAAAGAACCAAAGTTACCAGTGCAACTGAACTATCTGCCTAATTCAAGGCACAAAGCAGCGCACTCCTCCCTGTTGGGGACCAACTTGTCTAATGCCTTCATGTACCCCTCTTGTACCTCTAGATCTATGTGAGGTTTGATCCTAACCCCACCTCCAGGTGCAGGTTGGCCCAACCAAGATGGAGAGTAGTATTTTGGCATAAGGATATATGCCAAGGCATGTAGTGGAACATTGAGTTTATTTCACCGTGCACACACAGTTGTAAATCATTGCATACAAGTTGGGATCATTTTCCTTACCAACATCTTTTATTTGCCCCAACATGCTCATACACCTCCCCAATCACTGGTTTATCTGTATCTGAAAAGCGAATCATATGGTAAATGGGCTTGGTGAAATTCAAAATTTCCCTCACATGTGCCCAAAACAAAGGATCAAGAGCCATGTCCTCCCCCTGTTCAAAACCTTGCCTGTCAACTATTGTTGCTGCCCTGTCCTTTAATACCTGCCAGTGTGGACTTGATACCATGGCTACCAATGACTCTCTTACCTTCAAAAGGAGCCTGAAGGTGAGGTAATAGCTAGAAAATCTAGTCTTTGCTATCTTCAACAACTCCAATTTTGAGTGAGTACGAAAAAGCCCATGGGTATTGCTATGATTTGTAATAAATTTTATCATTTTTTTACCTCTCTTGTACAAATCACCAAGCCATTTGTATTGAGTTTGTCTGTTTTTAATTATATCATGCATCAAAAGGTTCATTGTGTGAACCAAACACCCAGACCAAAATATGTTGGGGTATTTATCCTCAATAATTTCTCCTGCTACCTTACAATTAGCAGCATTATCAGTGATGACTTGGACGACATTGTATGGCCCAACACTTTCAATTGTTTCAAGTAATGGTTCTGCAATGTTAGTGTCAGTCTTGAATTTGTCTGAATAATCATATGCTGAAAGGAATATTGCACCACTAACAGACACAGCCAGAACACTTATTAATGGGTTTCCTTTTACAATGGTCCATCCATCAGATACAATGGACACCCCATGCTCATTCCAAGAACTTGTCATTCTATTCAAAGAATGACTTATTTTAGCTTTTTCATGATCAAGTCCCACGGTTCTAGCCTTATCATACCTAGGGCTCCTGTATCCTTTGGGGGCATCATTAATGGCAGAAACCATTTCATGCCAATAAGGTGAGCGAAGAACATTTAATGGTACCCCACATGCATAGAGAAACCAGAAAATTTTTGAATCCACATCACTCCTAGACCCTTCGTCAAGGAAATTGGATATGGTTCTACGCCTTAAGGAGATGTTTGGTCTAGGTGTGCCTCCATATCCACTGCCATGGGTGGAAGTTGATGGACTTCTTTGTCCATGATGTGACGGACCTGATGGTGCATAAGAATCAATGAAACCCCTAGATCTTTTAGATCTCTGTTGGGAAGCCTCCTCTTCCTTTTTGTTTTTCTCTCTCTCTGTTGTTGGCACACATACACAAATTTTGATTCCTAGATTTTTTTCTCCATCCCTTTGCATTTTCCCACAAAGGTGCCTTCTGGCACGGGTGTATGAACCTGTGTATTCTTTATTCCAATGGGGGCAAGTAAATTTAGTGGTTCCACCACCTTTCCCTCCTTCCTACCTCTGAACATATTTCCACAATGGTGTTTTAATTTGGTCTTGTTTAGTTGGGGTCTCTGTGGCCTCATGTTCTCCACTCTCCCCATCCTCCTCAGCATACTCCTCTTCAGGATTTTCATCAAATCCACTATAACCCACTTCTTCATCCTCCTCTTCTCTAATGGGCCTCTTTCTTCTACTCTCCAACACTATTATTACAAAGAAAGGAACCAACATGAAGAAAACCCCAAGCCATATAACCATGATGTTTCAAGTTTCAAGTTTCAGGTTTCTAGCCTACAAAAAAATGGAGGAATGCTAAATGGGAATAGGAAAAAATGCAACATAGAAAAAAAAACAATTCAATTTTTCACTTTTCAACACATTAAAATGCAACATTGAGAAAAAAATTCAAGTTTTCAGTTTTCGACAACTTAAAAATCCAACATAAAAAAAATATAAAAAACTAGATTAGAGAGTCCTACCTCTTTGTCCTCAGTCCTGACTCCTTCAATCCTCCTTATTGCTCTCTTCAAGCTTCTTGCTCTCTTGCAGCTTGCTCCTTGCTCTCTCCTTCTCTCCTTGCTCTCTCCTTGCTCATTCACAAACCAACAATGACAACAATGAGGAGGAGAGGGCTTTTTATTACCCATCCCCCCTCCCTTCCAAAAAAAATAGCCGCCGAATTTTTTTTCCGCGTCGGGGAGTGTTTTTTCGCCGGGGAGCATTCGGGAGCGAATGCTCTTCGAGCACTCCCCCCATTTAAAAAACGCTCCCGATTCGTTTTTTTAATGACGGGAGTGCTCGAGGAGCATTTCGTTTCCCGAAAACGCTCCCCGTAAAGCGTCAAAGAACTAAGTTTTGGGAGCCGAATCAAAGCGGGGGGGACGGGGGGGGGGGCGCTTCCCAGCAACCTTGGTTGGGGCAAATAAAATATATTGTTTAGGAAAAAGATCCCAACTTGTATGATATTATTCAAAAATGTGTGTGTGCACAGTGGAACAAACTTAATGTTCCACTACATGCCTTGGTGTATATCCTTATGCCAAAATACTACTCTCCATCTTGGTTGGGAAAACTTGCACCTGAGGGTGTGGTTAGGGCCAAACCCCATATAGATCCAAAGGTACAAGAGGGATATATGAAAGCATTAGACCAGTTGGTCCCTAGCAGGGAGGAGTGCGCTAATCTACGCCTCAAATTAGGCAAATACTTCACTAGCATTGGAGTGTTTGGTTCTTTGCATGCAATGGAAGATATGGACAGATTTAATGTTATCACATGGTGGGACGTATATCGTGAGCAAGTACTTTTTGCAAAATTGGAAAAAAAAAATGCTTTCACAGCTTGTAAATATTTATTCTGCAGAGAGGTGTTGGAGCACCTACAACATCATCCACAATGTGAGAAGAAACAGACTTTATGAAAATCAAGCAAAAATCTTGGTTTATGTGCACTACAACTTGAGGTTGTTGAGTCATTATTGTGATCGGGCTCGTGAGGATACAACATATACAACTTGGGACAACAACCCAGAGGAAGATAATTTGGAGGATGGTTCTCTACATCTAAAAGAATTGCAAACATAACTTTTAAAAGATGATGATGAAGCAACACCAACCATGCCACCCCCACCATCCAGTAGAAGTGCTCGAATTTCAACATCCTTGTCTTTGTTGCCGCCACCTACATCTACAAACTCATGTGGAGGGCATGTGGCTTTTGGTTCTGGATTTCCGACTATGCGGAAGGAGACTCCCAGTACTAGTAGACCACCACAACCTTCTTAGAAATTAGAAATTTCTTGTGGTGGCAAGAGGAAGCAATAGATAATAGATTTACTCGTCTTTTCTAGTTTCTAGTAGCTTTTACAATTGTTGACACTTTCATATTTATTATGATATTTTTTGTAAACAATATATGACAATTTAAGTTTGAAGTTGGCAATTATAATTCATTGGTAATGAATTATGAATATGATGCTTCATGAAAGTTGAAAGTTGAAACATTTCATTTCATGTTTGATATTCTTTGTTATAGTTTGGTTACTTCGTAATGGTAATTGTTACAAGTACAACTTTAGTGACCAATGATGATAAATGTAATATATTGAATTTTGAAAGCTTGAAACTTTAAGATTGATGAATCATAAAACTTTATATGTTGTATGTTGTTGATGAGAACTTCTAGAATCATGTGTATTGTTCTCGAAGAGCCCTGAGAAATTCTGGAATCCTGTGTATTTTGCTACTAACTTGTGGACAGGATTGATGAAGATTATAACTTCTAGATGATTGATGTTATATGGTTCAATCCATGTTTTTATGATTTTTATATCTAATTCATCATTCTACATGCTTTTGTTGACATATATGCATCAAAATATATAAAAAATCGCTCCCAATTCGCTTCCAAACCAGGAGCTTTTAAAAATGTCTCTCCCGCTCCCATGTAACCTTGAGTCAACCTAAAGGAGAGAATATGACCCCTTGAGAAGGCTATATAAAGACACAGTTCGACCTCATTTGAGACTCACTCACTCCACAAGTTTTATCTATCAAGAAAGAGTTTGATCTGTAATTGGCAAGCTAGAAGAAGGAGAGTGAAGGCCTTGGAGAAGAATGAAGGACGAAAATATCTTGTTTTTGGGCTCTATCTCTCTCACACGTGCAAAATTCTAAGGCTTCTAGGCTGCAGAAAGTGGTCAAAGTTGCAGTAGGACAAAGTGCAGAATCTTGTTGCTGGGAGGAAGGATACTCTGTCTAGACCTCGTTGACCTTAGGAGGTGTTGTCTTGCTCTAGGAAAGTCTCAATAGGAGGCTGATCTAGGGTTTCCTTGGAAGATGCAAGGCTGAAATTGTGGGGTCGAAGTTGCAGGCTGAGTAGCAGTATCGAAGCTAGCAGGTCAAAGTTGCAGTTTGTAGTAGTTCAGTGCAGAATGAAAGGACTTGAAGAAGGGCTGACTTGGTACTAGGAGAAAGACTTGGTCTAGAGTTTGGGTCTTTGTATTTTTGAGACAGATTCTAAGAAGAGAAAAGTTTCCGGGCTTTCCCCTTGGAGGGGTTTTGCCCTGGCTGAGAGCCTAATATTTGTGTCCTCTATTGTTGTTGTTGTTGTTCTTGATATTGTTGATGAAAAGATCTAACTAAAGAACATAAAGAAGATAATTAAAATTCACAAGCAAATATCACGGTTAAGGAAAATAATATTAATAGCTGCCACTTTCCATTTTCTAAAAGAAGAGGTTTAAGAGAATTCTCCTAGCCCACCTCTTTGTTTTCATTAACCATCTCATACTCTCTTAGGTTTACTGTTCCAGAAACTGCTATTAAAAAATGACTATCTAATTAACATGGTCTAAGAAAAGCCCAGAAATGTATATGAAATCCTTACACCATATCAACTACCTCAACTAATTTCAAATTTCCCAAAAGTAGATCAAATCTATAAATGTAACCAGTGGATTGAACTGATAGGAAGAACAGCTACTAGCTAACACTATTATTCCAGAAAATTCCAATTTGTGCAGATGTCTAGCATAGAATTTACTTACCGAGAAACCACTTTGTAGTAGCAATTCCAGGCACCAATGCTATATGGCTGTTGTTGAACAATGTAGCGTGCACAGTCATAGCCATATTTAGGGTCTGTAGTATTATATGCAATCTCTGCATGCATTACAGCACCAAGAAAGGTCAATTAGTTCATATCCTATGTTGACATTTCAGACACAATATTACTTATCCAAAATCAAGATTCAAAGTCTATGACCTTTTAATTTTGATATCATGGCTAGTCCAATAAAGCCTGAATCTAATCACACTTAGCAGAAACAAGATTATCTTTAACAACAGAAGATTACAATCTTACGTGCACCAAGAGACCGAAGTTCACCCTGTTTTTCTGGAGAAAAATGATTGTGACCTAATTTCAAGCTATGATTTATGATTTCTAAAGCTTCCCAGTATCTCCTTAAAGATGCCAGTCCTTTGCATACCTGTAACAAGCAAATGAGTAAACATAGTGTATCATTGATTTGATCTTAACTTTTATTTTTCAGATAAAATACTTCCTTTAAACTTTATTAATAAATGATGAATACATGCATTTTATACAAAAGAAGGGCTATGAAAGCAGCTTCCTTTAGAAAATTTAGCTACTAGCAAACACCTATGCGGCTATCAAGAAAAATAAGAAAGGGTCTGAACCCCAAGGGCTGTCCATTTCCAAAATAAAAGGTCATATGGCCATAGGCTGTAAGCAAAGGACTAAAACCAAACAAGGTGGCTGGTAGACCACAATAAAAGAAAGAAATCATCTCAGCAGCAGCAACAGATTCAGATCTGGAAGAGGGTCACAATCATCAGGTTGTGGGCTCCACCCAATGCATGGTGGCTATTCCTCATGTGGGGCCAGGTTCCATCCATCTTTTTCTTGCTGCTTAACATACAAATCCATCAAGATAGCCAAGTATAGCTTGGGAAACTTATCAATCTCTGGCCAAGGAGGAGGCAGGCAACTGTGGTGCACTTGGCTTTGGCGATGACATTCATAGAACTGTGAAACCATGCAGTCTGCTCTACGGCTTGGCCTAATATGGGACCTGTGTGAATAAGATTTGCCAGGAGCAGAATGAACCTCCAACGAACCTATCTCATCATGTATCGGCTGTCCCACAGTTCTCCATAAGCTGTCAGAGATATACCTGCTTCAATTTTCTAATTTGCACTCAAATTTGCAGGTATAACTGGGCATATATTAGAGCTCCAACATACCATGTAAATCTATCAAAATGAACTTTCTTAAAAATACAGTCATTTCTCTTTTTCCATATAAAAAATAGGATCTCTATTCTGACAATCTGCCAAGCTACTTGGAGTTGGCACTCTACCACCAAAGAGCACTTATTGCCAAGGAGAGAAAATTTCTCAGTAATGACCCAGGGAGATGCTGATCACTTCCAAGTAAACTAATTAGAGGCCATTCTCCAAAGCTTGTTTTACTCGGCCTCTGGGGCTGCTCTAAACACTAAGTGATTGATACTCATTGGATAGTTTATAGTTCATGAAGGCTTTAGAATAGTTCCACTTTACTATCTCCAATATCCCATTGGGCTTGGCATACCCAATTGAAGGAAGAAGAATAGTTCCACTTTCAGTCACTCCACTATGCCATCAAGCCCAACATATCCAAGTTAGGGAGGAGGTTGTCAATGATAAGTATGTCCATCATGGAATGTTATTTTCAAAGTATTCCTCGACTTCCAGCTATGCATGCAACCATCAAAGAGATCCCCTACTTGAATAATGTCTTACTTGTATAGTTGTTTAACTGAGAACAATATAGGTTCTAACAATGGCTTGTCTTCCTAGTGTACTAAGGGAGACCGGCAAACAAATGATCATTGAATAGAAGCTTTGTATACAAGGAAGCAATTTTTCAAGCAAAGTAATGCTTATTGCCTTCCCGAGCCTCCCAAATAATGTTGAACTGAAGCGAACAAAGTTCCTTCTCAAGTTAAATATTCCGGAAGACTTGAAATATCAAGATATCCATTGAGGATATAAATATTATATTAAAATGTATGATGAATGTTACAAATGAGGCATGCTTATATAACTAGGCAAGTGCCTCTTCACGAAAGGTCATGTCTCATCAGACATGGCCTTTCAACCTAATTACTAATTAACTAATTAATCATTATTTATATTATTTTATTCATTACATTGCCTTCCTCCTCAAAAAGCTTTGTCCTCAAAGCTTGTTGATGAAAGGCCTTGCTCAAAGCTTGTTGATGAAAGGCCTTGATTTCTTTTCCTGCTACGAATATCTTCTTGTCTCGGGGCAGTCATCCTTGTCGATACAAGTTGATATGATCCTCTAAGTGACAAATAAAACTTTCGCACTGAGAATGGATCGGACAATCCTAAATCAATCTTCTGTGGAATCTTGCGGTGACTTGAAACTTGTGTTGAATTATCACTTGAGCGGATTGCACTGATATTAGTATTCTTTGGAACTTCAGCTTGTTGTTTCTGTTCTGAATACATAACTTGGTCGAGTTGTCTGCTCCCGTGATTTGGATGTTGATAGGGAACTGTTTTGGTTTGACTTCTTTGATTTTCGCCTAGCGAGGATGTTATTGAGTTGGTTACAAAATCTTCACTTAGAATGTTCCTTGTTTGAACTGCAACATCTAAGTTTGTATCTTCTGCAGCTTGCTTGTCTTCTTGAGTTGTGACATTTACTGGATCAATGTTCATTTTTTCTTCAACTTAAACTTCTGCATTTGAAGGTTTCGATGATTCCTTTTCGATAAGTTGTTGCACCTTGTTTTCTAATGATTTCTTGTCTTTCTTCAGCTTCTTAATTTGCGTTAGTAATTTTTCGTTGTAGTCCTTAAGGCCAGCAACTTCTTCATTATTGTTAGTGGTGATTTTGTCAATTTCCTTTTGCATATTTTGGATCGCCCTTTTACTTTCTTGAAGAATTACTTTTGAAATTTCTTGTATGTCTTCAGGCGTCACTGAATTTGGCTTCAAGTTAACGTCTTGTAGCATTATTTTCTTCTTTTTGTAGGAGAATGTCAAAAATTTCTTTTTCGTATTTAGGATAACTGAACCTAAGGTTTCCATCCATGGTGAACCTAACACAATGTCACTATTGTCAAAAAGTAAGGTTTTCACGGTAAATTGAGAGATAAAAGTATAATCCCCAATATTTAGTTGTAGACCTTTTATGTCGTATTTTTTTTTGTCAAAAAAGTCTATTTTTTCAATTGTATTTGACTCCAGAATCACCAACTAGTTTGCAATTTTAGGGTTTATATATAATTTTTTTCTTCGGCGGGTGATATAGCAATAGTGACATTTTTTCCAGCGAGAGTTCTTTTAATTTTAAAAAGCACTTTAGCGTCGATGGGTAAGGTTTCTAAAAATCGTCGTGACTTCATTTCTATATTAGATGTCATTCTGCTTGTTGAGATAAATGTTCTCCAAATTCACCCTTTTTTAACTTATAATCTTAATCTTCCTTGGTTTTTAATTAAACTTATCTTGTTTAACCTTTGACTTCCCAATAGTCAAGTTCCTTATTCCAATAGTTAATTGGAATAATTTATTTATTTTCTCCTAAGTAACCTTACAATAATATTTTGAATTATATTCTTTCTCAAAAGAGAGTACTTTTTACTTTCTTCACACTTTTGTAAAGTACTTTTATCACTTATAACCTTAAATATAGCCTTCCTTTAGTGATGAGTTCTTTGACTAAGTAAATTCTAGTTTTATTTATTTATTTTTATTTATAATTCTTTTTTAACTCTTTTTTTTTAATTTTTTTTGAAAAGTTACAACCCTAGTGAAACGTGGCTATTCACCTCTCTAGGGTATAATATAATATATATTTCCACTTATGTGTATTTGACTCGGTTAATTTTCTCCACGTAAAAAGTAAACTTAACATTCACACAAAGAGGTTTTATATTCCTTTTGTTCTTATTTTACCTTGAAAATACCACGGGCAATTACCATGGGCTTCTAAAACCACGAGCTTGTAAACCACTTAAATAAGAATCAAAATAATCTTATCTACTCTTCCTTCCCTTACGTATAGTTTTTTTATCATGTACTTTTTATCAATAATGTAGAACCATTTTTTATTTTTTTCTTTTGGAACTATTTTCTTTTAATTTATTTCCCCTTTTCTTCTTTTTTTAACTTTCCTTCTCTCTTTTATTTATTTTTAATAAAATATATGTTTCTTCCCTTTTTAAAAATTTTTTTATTATGGCCAAAGTCCTACTAGTGAGAATGGAGAAACTCCAAGATTGGTAGCAAAACGCTTCGATGGCAACAATGTTGACGAATTTAACGGTCAAGGACCTGGATTGAAGAGCGTGGCTTTGTGCAATGGTTAACAAATGAAGTGAACAAAGTTCCTTCTCAAGTTAAATATTCCAAAAGACTTGAAATATCAAGATATCCATTGAGGATACAAATATTATATTAAAATGTATGATGAATGAGTTGATTGAATGTTACAAATGAGGCATGCTTATATACCTAGGCAGGTGCCTCTTCACAAAAGGTCATGTCTCATCAGACATGGCCTTTCAACCTAATTACTAATTAACTAATTAATCATTATTTAAATTATTTTATTCATTACATGAACCACAAATTTTACTTGAATTTGGACTTCGGTTAGAGTTAATAGCAAGCTATAGAAATTAAGATTCTGACAACACTTTTTCCATAACAGGGACCTATGTTGCATGAAACTTCTAGGAACTTGGCGTTTTGGGTGTTGATTTTGGTAGCATCAAATGTGCTCTAGACTCAAGATTTTGCAGAGAGGCTAAGACACATGCATTCCACAATACCCAGAAATCGTTTTGGGAAATTCCACTCGGAGAGGATTTAATTAAAATAATTAATTATTTTTAATGGATTCCTAAGTCTAAACTTAGGAAAATGAAATAATTAAAAGGTATTAATTAGATCGGGTGTGAATCTTCTAGATGAAGACGAGGATCGACTCCCAGTTAATATTAGCCTTTGATTATGTTTTAATCTTGGTTGTTGATATGTCAATGAGAGATTATAAGAAGGAGCTCGATGGGCATTTGGAAAACACATCCAGTGAGAGATCTAGAGATTGAATTCTCAAGAGAGCAGCACAGCAGTTGCCAGAGAGAGATCGAGTTGATTTCTTACAGTGAGGGGCAAGGATAGTTTGTCGATGGAAGATTTTTCTAGATCCAGAGAGTGCAAGGCAGAGGAGGCAAAGAGACGTTCAAAGAGGCAGCGCAAAGCCTCTGAGGAGATTCACAGTTCTATTGAGGAGCAGTCCAGATCTAGTGTCGGGAGCTAGGGTGTGAGACCGAAGGGCCAGAGATCTGAGCATCTAGTCAGCAAATCGATTAGCAAGAGAGGTGATGCAGTCCCTAGGAGCTGTGACGCTGAGCCACTGCGCACAGAGGCTGCATGGGGCTAGTGTAATGTTCCTAATTAGCAATTTTGCTAATTAGAATATTAATTTTTGTCAATTTTGTATTTTGCTAAAGTTTTGGCCAAAAGGATGTGGGCTTGGAGACCAGCAAATATAACTTAAGAGACTATAGGCATTAGACATTAGACTAGAGCAAAAATTGCGACTTTAGTTGAGAGCGCAGGCCCAATGAGGAGGGACTGCATAGCACGTGGGGACAGCACAGGGATTGGCTCAAGAAGAGGTTGTGCAGTCATAAGGTGGGGCCAAAGGGAACGTTGGGCAACTTTGGACAAAAGGAAGGAAGCAACTCATTTTGGATCATTCATTCATCTTATTCCAAATCGTCTTTGACAAGAGCACACTTGAGCAATGAGCCAAGTCTACAAGTGTTGTTTAGCACATGAGTGTTTCCGAGCGGAAATCTCAACCTTTGCTTCAGTGGACTTCGAGTGCCAGCCCAAGGAAGGAAGGAGTTTCACCATCATCCAACTCAGTCCAGCAGCTATGAGCTTCATCCATAGCACAGCACCTTTAGGAGTAGTGCAGTGGCATCACCAACAGTGCAGTGACAATGCAGTCTTGTGAGGAGGACACTCCGAGAGTTGTGGAGTGAGGGGAGTTTTTGTAACGACCCATTCCAATTATAAGCAAAATAATATTAGCGTGTATACGACATACGCATATGATAGTTACACATGCATATATCGCATACACCGCACTAGTATACATACCTGCTAGTATCGAGACTACCTAAATTAGAGTAACGAATTGAATATCACAATGCATTTTATCTCGCCGAGATATAATGAAATATCAACAAAAGACTTAACACATATACCGCCCTTATATGCGTATGCGTGGTAGAGCATTATTCAAAAAAAACAAATTATAATTTAGTACAAATTATATGTAAGTGGACAAATAAAATAATAATATAATTTAATTAATTATAAAGTTAATTTAATTAAGTTAAAAACAAAAATAATACAATTAATCTTAAAATAATTAATCAAAGTCAATATCTACATAAATGACAAAATATCTCCATAAATGATTTAGTCAATATCTACATAAATGCCTATAATATCTACATAAATAAGTAAAATATCTCCATAAATGCCTATAATATCCACATAAATGCCAAAAATATCTACATAAATGTGAGGAGGTGGAGAAAGTTATATAAGGAGTGGAATATGAAGGAGAGGGAGAGGCTTTGCTTTGTTAAATTCTGCATTATTGTCAAGAGAAAATATTGAGGGATATGGACTATTCTGAAGGGGAGACTCATTGTTCTTGGGATTCTGGGCACGGGGACAGAAGAGGCATCTTCTGGGTCTAGGATTGTTTCCTATATTGGCTGGGAGGAAACGATTGTTTCGGTAACTTGTCCGCTGCATTCACGAAGAGAACCACAGCCCAAGAAATCATCAGTTTCATTCCAGGTATTTTTCTATGTATAAAATAGTTGCTTATGTAAGTTTAAATTTACTGCTAGTTCCATTTATTTACATTTATGCTGAAATATATGTATAGAATAAATTCATGTATAAAATGATGGTTTTTTTTTTTAATTTTTATAAACAATAACAAAAGATGTGCACTAAATTTTACTATGACACTTGCACATCTGTTACTCAAAGATATTATTCTATGACAACATAATAACAATTCAACAAAACGAGAATTTAAACTTATTAAATTCCAAGTATTAGTTACAGTCATAAGTAGAAGAAAGTCAATAATCCCTTCTATAACTGCATCTAGAACTGAACATTCTAGACAAATTTTACGAAACAACACTATGATCTATGAAAACCCTTGCATTTCACTCTAGAATTAGCAAGCATAGAATATCCTGCATAGGAAAAAGAGGTCGCGTGGCCACCCTCCTTGACCTTAGTACCAGTAAGACCTGCCTGCAATTAAAATAGCAAAAGAACTATACCCGTATGCAAGCTCAATTTTACGAAAATTATATTTAGTCAGTCTAAAAATTTACCCAATTCTCATAAATTTATTATGTATTCGAGGAAAATTCACAATGATAAGAACATACCAAAGGCGGCAACGCCAACGAGATGCATCGCCATCTCTAACACCTCCACCATCGTCGTCGCCAACACCGTCACCATCGCTACCACCTAGATCGTCATCAGCACTAGTTGCACCAACAACCGATCTAACTACTGTAATGCGCTCATTAAAAGTCATTCTGGAAACATTAAAAAGGTCGCAGCCGACCAGTAGCAAAGAGGAACGACCTCATCTAGAAGAAAGACATTCAGAAAAGCCTAAAGATTATGATTATAAGCCTCATAGAGAAAATATTTCCCGGGAACTGCAAAAGATTAAACTCCCGGAATTCTTAGGAGGAAGAGTTGGAGAACACGCCGAAGCATGGTTAGAAGGGATGATAAGATGCTTCGCACTAAAAGAATATTCTTCTACCTCTAAAACAAAGATCGCTATATTCCAACTCAGGGGGAATGCTCTGATTTGGTGAGGAAATCTAGAAAAACAACTACATATCACATCAGACATCGTTCCTTGGGAGTTGTTTGTAGACCGATTCCGTGCAAAATACTTACCATCTTTCTTTCAAGAGCAGCAAGCAGGAAACTTCCATACTCTAATCCAAGGTAATAAGACCGTGGAAGAATACGAGACAAAGTTTATGGAACTTGTAAAATATGTTTCTTATCTAGACACGGATGAACGCCAAGCCAAACGTTTCATATATGGATTAAATCCTCAAATCAGGGCCATGGTAAGAATGTGGAAGCTATCAGCGGTAGCAGAGGCGGTTGAATGTGCACGATATGTAGAAGAACATCTGGTGATTAAAAGGGATTTCAAGCCAGTTAAACCATCACAGCAGGGATTTACAGGAAAGACTCCCCGAAATTTCTTCCAAAGAAATAGCTCGAGACCACCTCCTTATGGTAACAGGTTTACCCCAAGAGCAGTGGGAGCAAGAGCTCCCATGACCATTAATACTATAGCTTCCGAATCCTCAAACATCAGTCCTTGGAAATCTCGAGGGATTGGTAATCGGGGAACGAATGGGAGAGGAAGTAGCACCAGGGGATAGAGCTCCTGGTCTAGAAATTCACAGTTAGACTCATAGGGGCCAACCTAGGTGGATTGTTGGGGGTGTGGAGGACCTCATTTTCATCGTGATTTTCCAGAGAACTCACAGAGAGCAGGAAAAGGACCATCATCAAATACCCAAGACAATCATAGAATCCATGCCGTCGTCAACAACAACCAAGCAGCAAATCAATCCATCGTAGTGGAATCTTCAGGTACAATCAACGAAATAAAACTCAAAATCTTATTTGACACGGGTGCCACTGATAGTTTTATTTCATCATATACATTAAATAAATGTGGGTTGGCAGCTTGCAAGCAAAACGATTTCAGACAGGTAGAAATGGCTTCGGGAGAACTTCAACCAGTAGAATTAAGTGCTAAGAATTGCAAAGTTGATCTAGGAGTCTGTTCGACCAAACTAAAAGTATATGTCATAGCCCTAGGAACTTACGACCTGGTGATAGGAATGGATTGGTTAGAGTCGCATCAAGCATGGTAGACTGTTTCGGGAAAACAATACTTTGCATGAATGACGAGGGAGAGACAATCCAAATCCAAGGTATTAAAAGGAAAGTATCCTTACGCTTCATCTCAGTTATGCAAATGAAACGGTGCTTAAGGAAAGGTTGTACGGTGTATGCAGTTCAAGAAGCAAGCAAGGAGAAAGGACCATCCTTAGAACGGTATCCGATTCTGTCAGAATTTTTGGATGTTTTTCCAAAGGAATTACCAGGACTACCTCCTAAAAGAGAGCTAGACCTCACAATAGAATTGAAACCTGGTACGGAACCAATATCTAAAACACCTTACAAAATAACCGCTCCTAAACTTCAAGAATTACAAATACAGTTGAAATAACTATTAGATATAGGGCACATTCGACCTAGTATTTCACCTTGGGGAGCTCCTGTAATCTTTGTCAAAAAAAAAGATGGTTCATTACAACTGTGTGTGGACTATCGAGATTTAAATCAGGCCACTGTAAAGAATAGGTATCCAATGTCTCGCATTGACAACCTTTTTGACCAAATGAAAGGAGCTGCAATATTTTCAAAGATAGATCTGCGATCAGGTTATCATCAGCTAACGATTAAAGAAAGTGATGTTTCTAAGACTGCATTCCAAACTCGTTTCGGGCATTATGAATTCATTGTGGTACCATTTGGGTTGACCAATGCACCTGCGATATTTATGAACCTTATGAATAACATTCTCCACAAATATCTCGATCAATTTGTGCAAGTCTTCCTGGACGATATTCTCATTTTCTCTAAAAATGAGAAGGAGCACGAAGAGCATTTTCGGATAATATTATCTTGCCTCAAAGAACACAAGCTATATGGAAAATTATCCAAATGCGCTTTCTTTCAAAGGAAATTTGTTACTTAGGTCATATCATATTTGGTGAAGGGATCTCTGTGGATCCTGAAAAGGTAAACACAATCAGGGAGTGGCTAGTACCTAAGAATGCACATGAAGTGCGTAGTTTTATGGGTTTAGCAGGTTACTATCGAAGGTTTGTGGAGGGATTCTCCAAAATTGCAAAGTTGATCACAACCCTCCAGCGCAAAGGTGTTAGGGATGAATGGACTGAGGAATGTGATAAAGCATTTTCTGAACTTAAAATATTATTGACTAGTGCATCAATTTTACGAGTACCTGATATGGATAAAGATTTTACTGTGTGTACCGACGCATCTAAAAAGGGGTTAGGTGTAGTATTAATACAGGAAGGAGGCATAATAGCATACGCTTCAAGAAAATTAAAGCTCCATGAAGAACTTTATGCTACGCATGATTTAGAGTTAGCCGCAGTGGTTTTAGCTTTAAAGATATGGAGACACTACTTGGTAGGAAGAAACTTTGTGCTTAAAAGTGACCACCAAAGTTTACAGTATTTGTTCACTCAGAGAGACTTGAATGCTAGACAAAGACGATGGAGTGAATTTTTAATTGAATATGATTTTGTGATTTGATATATAAAAGAGAAGGAGAATGTAGTAGCAGATGCCTTAAGTAGAAGACCTCGAATATTTTCTCTCATACCTATCAAGGTGGACTTAAAAAATCAAGTACTTGAACATCTCGTAAGAGATAGTTGGTACTTAAAAGTAAAGTCGGGGCTTGATAGCAACCATTCAAAGGAACTTAAGTTCAAAGGATATGATTTGAAAGAAGACGAAATTTTTCAATTTCATGGAAGGATGTATATACCAGATAGTGGAGATCTCTGAAACACCATCCTGAAGGAAGCCCATAGAGCAGTTTATTGTGCACATCCTGGTGTAAAAAAGATGTATGCTGACACTAAGAGACTCTTCTTCTGGACAGGCATGAAAAACGACAATGTCCAATTTGTCGCTAAGTGTCTTGAATGTCAGCAGGTAAAAGCTGATCATTGTCACCCAGCAGGTCTCCTGCAAACTCATGAGATCCCTATGACCAAGTAGGAAATAATTTCTATGGATTTTATCGTTGGGCTGCCCCTTACACAACAAAAGCATAATGTCATTTTGGTTGTGGTAGATAAATTGACAAAAAGCGCCCATTTTATCTCGGTAAGAGATACTTATGAAGTTGCTGATATAGCTCGGGTATTCATTAATCAAAATTATTAGATTTCATGGAGTACCTAAGAAAATCATATCAGATAGAGATCCTCGATTCACGTCGAGATTCTGGACTTGTATGCAATCAGCCTTAGGGACTCAGTTAAATTTGAGTACAGCTTATCATCCTAAGACTGACGGGCAAACAGAAAGGGTAAATCAAGTACTAGAAGATATGCCAAGGATGTATGTTATGGACCAACAGTCGCGCTGGGAAAAGTACTTACCCTTAGTAGAATTTGCATACAGCAATAGCTATCACAGTTCAATTGAGATGCCTCCATTTGAAGCATTATATGGGAGACCCTGCAAGACGTCGTTGAGTTGGGACAGGTTAGAAGATCGGATAATAGTCGGGCCAGAATTGATCCAAGAGATGGAGGAACAAGTAAAGCTGATTAGGCAATGATTGAAAGAGGCACAGGGTAGACAGAAAAGTTATGTTGATGCTCATAGGACAGATAGAAACTATGTAGTAGGAGATCAAGTTTTCATTCGCATCAGGCCAAACAAGAGCACCATTCGGTTTGGGAAAGGGACAAAATTATCACCCCAATTTATAGAGCCATTCGAAGTCTTGGAAAAAGTTGGACCCATCGCCTATCGTCTTGCACTGCCACCCCACTTGCACAAAATTCATAATGTATTTCATGTATCTACCTTACGACACTGTATTGCTGACAAATCTCATGATCTTCAATGGAAGGAACTACAGGTATTGGACGAGGGAACCATTACGGTCGAACCATTACGTATTTTGGAACGTAGCGTTCGACAGCTCAGGAACCGACTGATAGATCAAGTTAAAGTCTAGTAGGACAAATATAGTCTTGGATCGGTGACTTGGGAAGATGCTGAGACCATATGCCAAAATTACCCTGTAACAAATAAATTTGTATAAAATAAGATAAATAGAATAAATATGATTACTAATTAATCAAATAGTAATTATGTTAAGTAGTCATTAGGTTAGTGAAAGGGCATGTCTAAAAGACATGCCCATTTCTGAAAAGGCAGCTGCGTAGGTATATAAGCAAGGCCTCATTGTAATTTTCAATCATCTTATCATATACATTTATTAATAAAATATTATTATTATAAATACCTCTTGTGTATTTTTGCTATTAAGTCAACAAGCATACAAGTTTTGTTGCTACAGTAGTATCAGAGCCATGTCGCACAACATCGTCTTACAAGCCTATGAACGTAGTTTACGAGCCTATGAACATTGTTTACCATATAATGTGCCATTATGTGAAGATCCTGAAGAAAGTGAGAAGATTAAAAAAATTCAAAAAGCATTTCAGCGATTAGAAAATTCATGTACAGAAGTTACAACCCATCTTAAAAAAAATTATGATGAAATCCATAATAAGGAAGAAGATATTTTTGAAGATAATCATGAAGATTCACCACATTCTGCAGAAGATCAGGTTATGGAAATCCCAAATTATGAGAATGAAGTTGATCTTAAAAATAAAGATAAGCTGCTAGTGGGTACTCCAAGAGTTATAGAATTGAAATACCAAAGCCCATTAAAGATGGGGAAACTAGTAGACAGAAAAGTTTATGTAGAGGAAAACCCATACACAAAATCTTTTTAAACTGGTGGAAAAATAGAGGTAGAGATGAATTATCGATTCATAGATCTGCTGAACATGCCCACAAGTGTGTGCTCATAGTAGCATTCGACGTATTCCGCGTAATGTTTCCTAAGAATTCCTTCAAAGAATCTGTGGACAGAATTGTGGAGGTCCCCAACATAAAGCATTCGACATTTGTATCAGTGATTGAATTTGTCTATATAGGCCGTTTGCAATGTTCTCATGTGGGCGACGCTTATGCCACTTTCGAAGCTGCGGAATTCTATGCCATGAATTCTCTGAAAAGGGCTTGCGAGTACTTGATTGCACGTGAGCTCATTGCGGTAGAGAGTGTTGCATATGTCTACAAATTCGCTGAGAAGTATGATTTGGAACTGTTGATGCACGTATGCATTCTTTTCATTTTGGAGTATCATCAACAGGTTCGATCCTTGCCTTGGTATCGAACTCTGGTAGAGAGGATAATTCCAGAGATCCGCCGATGGTTTCCCACGATAGTTCCTGGGTCACAGAATGATTATTCGATACATTCGCATGCAATTTGATGGTCACCACCGTCCTCATGAACAATCATGTTTTTAACTGATGATTGGTAAATTTACAGAATTCAATATAAAGATTTAAAAAAAAACAAAAAAAACAAATTCGTGGATACAAATACGCTGCCAGATCGGATCAATAAACTTCGTGGATCGGGTTATCAGTTTTACGAAACGATGTAATTGTGGATCGGCGTACCGTTTTCTTCTAACCTTCGTGTGCCTTCGATTCTTAGATAATTATATTATATAGTTTATAATTATAATTATATATATAATTATAATGCTAAGTTAAATTAAATTATATATATATATATATATATATTTCAAAAAATATATATAAAAAAAAAATTAAAAAATTTAAAAAATTTAAAAAAAAATCATCGTAACAAGAACATGGAGTTCAGGACAATGTATTAGTGAAATATATAAGAAGGTATCGGTGACTACCGCAAGATGAAGACAATTGCCAACAATATAACTTTGAGGACAAAGCTTCTGAAGGAAGAGGCAATGTAACAAATAAATTTGTATAAAATAAGATAAATAGAATAAATATGATTACTAATTAATCAAATAGTAATCATGTTAAGTAGTCATTAAGTTAGTGAAAGGGCATGTCTAAAAGACATGCCCATTCGTGAAAAGGCACCTGCGTAGGTATATAAGCAGGGCCTCATTGTAATTTTCAATTATCTTATCATATACATTTATTAATAAAATATTATTATTATAAATACCTCTTGTGTATTTTTGCTATTAAGTCAACAAGCGTACAAGTTTTGTTGCTACATACCCCAACTTATGCTAAATTTTGAGAAACTAGAAACTTTATATGTATTTGACTGCTCTATTTTGATACTTGAAACTTTATTTTGAAATATCACGTAAGAATGGGTTTTACTTGCTGGTACATGGATACCCATAAAGATAGAATGTTTAACTCTATGATACAGGATATATGCTATTTGTTTAACTTTACTAGTACGTGGATACCGATATGCAATATGTCATTTAAATTAACATTGCAAGAATATGAAATCATAGATTACGTTATAAATGAGACTATCTATCAATTCATTTCATTTTTCATCTCAATATGATTGAAAGAAAAGAAATAGAAGAGTAACTACATTTTAAATATGAAAGTGAAACATATTAGTATATAGATTGAGAATGACTAAATACAATGCATCATAGATGGAACATGTATGAACTATACAGGAGTTGTATCTAGCGAGAAATTGTATTAAATATATAGATGCATATGTTGAAATGTGTGTACGAGTGTTTACATTGTAGATTGTGTACAAAGTGATTACTTTACAGAACACATCGTTACCGAAATAATCTACGTGATGACAGAATTCCAAGAACAGTTGAGACTCCATGAGATTCCATGATAGGGTATTGACCCTGGTCCTACTAGGAGGGGTGGAGGTGTTACCCACCATTTATCCTCCAAAACCTGGAGTCATGGGAGGACTGTGCGAGTCACGCTCCCCAAGACGTGTGATGATGACTGTCGGATGCCTACTGGTAAATCAGGTCGACGTAATCGAAACTGATACCATTAAGGTCTATGAATGGTTGGATCAGTAAAACTGATACCATGACATATTCCTGTAGAGGATGGATAGGATGGGAGCGGAAGAGATTAGGAAGGATAGCATGATTGTAGAATAGCTTGGAGACTCTGTTAAGATGGGAAGTAACAATTAAATTACCAATACATACTTATTCAAACAAAAAGTCAATCTTAAATTACAAGCCTTATACAATTGCCCTTATCTCTAAAACGCAATTATTAATATGATTATATAAAACCCTAACTTCGGGACGAAGTTTTCCGAAGGGAAGAAGTATGTAACGACCCATTCCAAGTATAAGCAAAATAATATTAGCGTGTATACGACATACGCATATGATAGCTACACATGCATATATCGCATACACCGCACTAGTATACATACCTACTAATATCGAGACTACCTAAGTTAGAGTAACGAATTGAATATCACAATGCATTTTATCTCGCCGAGATATAATGAAATATCAACAAAAGACTTAACACGTATACCGCCCTTATATGTGTATGTGTGGTAGAGCATTATTCAAGAAAAACAAATTATAATTTAGTACAAATTATATGTGAGTGGACAAATAAAATAATAATATAATTTAATTAATTATAAAGTTAATTTAATTAAGTTAAAAACAAAAATAATACAATTAATCTTAAAATAATTAATCAAAGTCAATATCTACATAAATAAGTAAAATATCTCCATAAATGCCTATAACATCCACATCAATGCCAAAAATATCTAAATAGATGTAAGGAGGTGGAGAAAGTTATATAAGGAGTGGAATATGAAGGAGAGGGGGAGGCTTTGCTTTGCTAAATTATGCATTATTGTCAAGAGGAAATATTGAGGGATATGAGTTGTTCTGAAGGGAAGACTCATTGTTCTTGGAATTCTGGGCACGGGGGCAGAAGAGGCATCTTCTAGGTATAGGATTGTTTCTTAGATTGGCTGGGAGGAAACGATTGTTTCGATAACCTGTCCGCTACATTCACGAGGAGAACCACAGCCCAAGAAATCATCAGTTTCATTCTAGGTATTTTTCTATGTATAAAATAGTTGCTTATATAAGTTTAAATTTACTGTTGGTTCCATTTATTTACATTTATGCTAAAATATATGTATAGAATAAATTCATGTATAAAATGATGGTTTTAGGGGCTCTACAGTTTTGGAAAGAGATTTGTTGGGGAGGCTGAGAGCTTCCTAATAGGGATTTTCCAGGCATTTTGGTAGCCTCTAGTAGCAAAATTTCTAGGAGGACCGAATTGCCCAGTAGTTCAGTGAGCCAAGCCTAAGAGGGCCAATTTTCGGGGTCAAGCATTTGGCAAACCCTTTGCGGGTTATTGTGGGTTTCTTGAGTAGAGTCCATGGTTAAAATCACAGAATTTTCTGAGAAGTATAGCAGGCCCACATAGCAGATCAACCAGAGCAGCAACAGTGTTTTTTGCCAGGGACAATGTACAACCACACAGTGCACTTTCATAGGGTGATTCCATCATTGTTTCAGAGGCTATCTTCAGCTTGCCTTGTGCAAGCCTAGGTGCCTTCATTCCAACACCTCCATTGTACACAGTTTCCTCAGATTAATAAAATGGCTCAGCTCAATTTTATGAATCAATTTGCATTTTGATGGTGTGATTTTTATTTGTTGTTGTTTAATGTCTTTTGATGCCAGTTATTACTATAATTTACCATTAGGAATATTACAATGGTATAAGAGCTCATAGACTTGGCTCAGCCTGTGGAGAGCAGCGTAGCCTATGGCACCGAAAAACAAGCATAATGTTACATGCTGGAGACAAAGGTATAGGCGCAGAGAAAGGGAACTCGAAATCCCTCCAGACCCTGTGAATAGTGAACCGGAGGCTGGAGAGAGAAGCATGGGGGACGCAGAAGAGAAGAGGAGCAAGGAGGAGGAATTTTCTCACCTCTTGTTGAAGGAAGTGCAAGACCTCTCCAAGAACATTGAGGAGATGGGACAAAGCAGAAATAATGGTAGCAAAGGGAAGGCAATCCAAGAGGAATTCCAGGTGGGAGAAGGCTCTGACGCCTCACAACACCAGGCATCACTGGACCCAAATATGCCTACAATACTTTATACACCCCCACGACCTACCATTCTTATGTTCCTAGCCTCAGTAGCGGGAGGACCTCAGGAGTAACAGGTGGCTCATTATGGGGAATACTTCTTAGAGTACCAGTCTTATGGCCCTGAGTTCGAGAGGGCAATTACTTTTAAAGACTTCTACCAACTAAAAGGCAGTAATAAGCCCAAAGGACAAAGTGGAGGAGGCTATACGCAGGGGAGTAACTAGATGTTAACTTCGAGTTGAACCAAATGACTGAAGGAGAGGCAATCAATATTTCCACGCTGCACTTGGATGGAGAGGCTCATGACTGATGGTTCCAAGGGCTGACCACATTGGGTCACGCAAGGGTCTCAATGTATGATGACTTCACCAGGAGGGTGCTAGAGAGGTTCAAGAGGAAGGACCCGGAGGAGTATTTTGGGGAGCTGACCAAGCTCAAATAGACCGGGAATGCAGAGGTGTACATTTCGGAGTTCTTGAGGCTGTCAGTGATGATTGGTCCCAGACCTATCTAAGTCTAGGAGGATCTATATGTTTATAAAGGGACTGGAAGAACCATTACGGGGCCTAGTGAGGTCCAATAGACCCACTACACTACATGACGCAGTGGGGAGAGCTAGAGACCTTCAAGATGCCCTACCCAGGGCTAGAGCACCACTGCCAAATAAACCAGGTTTCCAGCAAAGAGGAAGAGACATGAGAGCTCCACCCCCGAGAGGAACTAGGGACAGAGGCATCTAGATGATGAGACTAGGAGAGACCTTTGGAGGAAGAAGCTCTATTTTACTTGCCAAGAGCCATGGGCATCAAGCCACAGGTGTGCAATAGGGAAGGCCCACTACATAGAGGTCTTCTCAAACAGTGATGGAGATGAGGAGACGTACTTGAGATGGGAGGAGATGACAACGCAACACCCAAGGAGGGAGGGCCTCCACCACCACCCCCACCAGCAGTAGCAGGAGCTGCATTTGCACCTTCAAGAGGGGTCCTCGCATCATTACGTGGGGTACCGAAGTTTTTTACTATGAGGATCAGAGGGACAATGCAGGGGCAACATGTCCCAGTGTTAGTGGATAGTGGAGCCACTCACAACCTTATTGATGCCTAGATGGTGCAAAAGAGAGGCATTACTACAGAGGGGTTTGACGGACTCTCAGTGTTGGTGGCAGGTGATAGGACCATGCAGTGCACACACTATGTCCCAACTCTGACTGTGAACATGGGAAATTACTGTTAATTTTGAACAACTAGGTCCAAACTCCATGTTGTGATGCTCAGATGAAGGTGCCAATATTTTTATTGGATTCCTCTTTTGGAGAGGTGCAAGATCGATCTAAAGATCATCTTGATCCGATGAGCAGAACATTTAATTTGAATTTATTCAAAATATGTGCAAGTCAGCCAGAAATGAAATGTAGGCTTGAAGCCCCAACAGTTGTGTCACACACCCTCACTGATGGATATAAATAGGTCAACATTGGAGGTCATTTCACTCATCCATCATCACACATTCTCTCTCCTCATCTGGTTGGTTTGATCATCACTTGGAGTCTCTTATTCTCCACAAGTGGGAAAATTGCAGCAAGGAGAATTTATGTTTTCAACCTAGGGTTTTCAGCGCAGATTTGACCAGCGTTGACTTTGGTCAACGCATGGTCAAACTGACCCCAAGCTTGGTCAAAATTTTGATTTTTGCAATCTAAATTTTTTGGCACAGAAATCGAGGTTGATCGTTGACTTTGACCGGTTTGCATTGACTTTTTGCTATTGTTATTTTGCATTGATCGTTGATTTTGACCGGATTGCATTGACTTTTTGCTGTTGCTGTTTTTGCATTGACCATTGAATTTTGTTGACTTTGGGTTGACCGTTGTAGAGCTCTCTGGGAGGGTTGTGTGGCACATTCTGGTTGGCTAACCGTGAAGAGACTTTGTTGGTTGAAGCATCCTGTTGACCGTCGTAACGCACCACAACACATATTTTGTCGATCAAGTTAAGTGTATTTTTGGCTTGTCTTCCATCGATCTATTGGTATGTTCTATCAGCATTTTACTTTCTTGTTTATGTGTTTGCCTGTTTGATATCGGGTATAAAAGAAAAGTTGCATCAAGCATAGAACATCTATGAAAAATTACAATTACTCCATGACACACCACTTCTTTGTGGTTGACATTCCGGACACCAACGTAGTGTTGGGGGTCCAGTGGCTCTACGCACTTGGCAGAGTCAACACTGATTGGAGGAAGTTGGAGATAGAATTCTTCAATATTGATGCCAAACCAGTGTTGTTAAGGGGCATGCACTCCTATCCACCACACACAGTGTCGGCTCACAGGATGGAGGCTGACTTGAGGCATGGAGATATCGAGTGGGTTGTGGAGTTGAGGATTTCTGAGGCTGGGGGTGTGATCCAGCCACCACATCCGGAGATTCAGGCCATCCTTGACAAGTACCCAGTAGTATTTGGAGACATACCACCTAGCCAGCCACCTCACCGAGGATTTGAGCACATCATTGAGCTAGAGCCCAGGGTACAAGCAGTGATCACTACTCCTTATAGGTATCCTAAGGCCTACAGGGATGAGATAGAGAGGGCTATCCATGATCTTTTTGCATTGGCGCACATCAGGGCCAGTTCTAGCCCCTTCGCTTCATCAGTTGTTTTAGGGAAGAAGAAGGATGGATCTTTGCGGATGTGCATTGATTATAGGGCCCTGAACAAGAAAACCATGAAGAACTGCTACCCCATCTCAGAGATTGACGAATTGATGGATGAGTTGAGGGGAGCCAAGTTCTTCTCGAAGCTTGATCTGCGGTCTGGGTACCACCAGATCAGGGTGAGGGACAAGGATGTCCCTAAGACAACATTTAGGTGCCATTATGGGCACTTTGAGTTTTTGGTGATGCACTTTGGGCTAACCAATGCTCCGGCCACTTTTCAGTCCAGCATGAACCACATATTCTGTGGTCAGTTGAGGAAGTTTGTGTTGGTGTTCCTTGATGACATATTGATCTACAGTCGGACTTGGGAGGAGCACTTGCAACATGTGGAGGCAGTGTCGTGTAATAACCCTGCTCCCAGAGTTCTAGAATTTGTACCTATTTGAACAGGATTCGTAAGTTTGTGCTGAATTTCAGGTATTCTTCTGCATATAGTTTAATTAAGCAAGCTGAAATTTCAATTTATATCCTTTCAATGTCTTATTAGTCACATTTTGTAATAGTTAAATAAATTTCAAATTCTAGAACTATAGGAGTAGTCAACTCCAGTATCAGAGGGCAGTTTCAAACCCTCTTACGACCTTATAGGCCCATTAAGAATTCATTTATAAAACTGCTGCTGGTGTAAATCAGTCTCTGGCTGTTCCCAAAATTTAAGAACGTTAATGCAGATCAGACCCTGTTCAAACTCTCAGGCTCTCAGGCTTATTAGTGAGATGGTGTTATGGAAGGTAAACAGATTGTGAGCTTAAATTTAGCAACTGTATTATAAGCAAACTGTGTTATAAGCCATTCAGAAAGAGCAATATGCTTCAACATTCATTCTAAAGGACGCTGTCATCCTGGTTCATATTCATTGAAACAGTAAAATCACGGCAAACAACCCAAAATTTACAATAACACATTTCTGTTCAGCTTGCTCAACACCAAATCAATTCACAAAGTTACCTACACCTACAAAATCAAATCTCTTTTGCTCAAAATCTGCATCAATGTACTGTCAGTCCTGCAAAGCATGCATGACTTCATTGGATCTGCACACTGCTTCAAGTTGTATCAAGGATAAATTTAACTGATAGGAGCCTTGAACAATCATACGCTACTTTCAGTATAATAGGTGAAACTCTGAAAGTACTTACAGGAAATAACGCAATTCTTCCTTCAATTAATCATTAGAAGCATCTATTTGCACTCTTTTGGCTTATCGTTATGCCTCCTAGACTAAATTACCATAGGGATTGATGCCCTTATTTGGTTATGGGCAGCGTCTAAGCATCTTGGCAAAACAACTTAAAACATGGATGACAGAGTACCACTTTTGCCTTTGAATCTAACCCCAAACCAATGCCGTGTTTGAAGGTATATGGAACACCCTGTGATGAATATGATTTACAGCAATATGTCAAGCAATCTCCCAGACTCTTGCCTCCATTCCATATAACTGTACCATTTTGAGATACTCCTATGTCAGCAAAAGCCGATAGCATCGACACCACCTATAATAGTGAGCACAGGATTCGAGACCCATGCAGAAGTATTGGTGCACTCGATTACGCTTGTTGTGACTCAGTGAAGGGTTGTTAAAACAACAATGATGCTAGTTTTAGAAATTGCATTCAAATATGACAATGTTGATGACCACATTGTACAGGATGGCATACACTTTGGACTATCGTTAAAATAGACTGCACATAAAGCTGCTTGTTCCGATCTAGCACCTATACAAGATGAATGCCCCTTGGGCTGAGTAATAGTAAGCAGATAGTTGCAGTGGTACACAAACTCAATGGCCGGGGATTCAAACCAGCCAGTAATGCCACAGGTCCACTGGAAAACACACATTTCTAATCTCTAGTCACCTTATTGTGTAAGGTTAGTAAATTTACGTTATATCAGTAAGATTAGCAGTCATGGATGACATATAGCAACTTGTGAGGAGTACCTTTATGAGCCAAGAAACTATTTGCACAAACATAAATGACTGTAGAAAATAGAAAGTATATATGCCGGTGAAAAGTAAAACATGACTGTAGATGGCAGAGAATTGATCCTTGAATTGGGAATTGATATAATTGATCCTCTGATACCAAATGTAATAACCCTGCTCCCAGAGTTCTAGAATTTGTACCTATTTGAACTTTTGTTTAAGTAAAACAGATCTAATAAGACATTGAAAGGATATAAATTGAAATTTCAGCTTGCTTAATTAAACTATATGCAGAAGAATACCTGAAATTCAGCACAAACTTACGAATCCTGAACCTGAAGCGGCTGAAGATTTACTGGTGATGTTGTGAACAGATCAGATTACTGGGGCAATCGAATCCTCCCAGCCAAATCCGGGACTAATCCCAGACCCAGAGGGTGTCCCCTCTGTCCCCCGTGCCCAGATTTCCAAGAACAAGAGACTCCTTCCCAAACACTGCAAGCCAGCATTTCCTTCCTTCTCCTTTCAGCAGAAACCATTTCTCCTCCTCCAAGAAAACCTTCCCCTTCTCCTCCATACCACCTCCTTTAAATAATCTCCTTCCACCGCCTCTAACTTCCCGAAGTCTTATCCTCATTAATGATGATATTTTTATGTATTTATGGTGGTATACTTTTCATTATGTTTGGATATGAATATAATGTAAACAATCTTTCTCCACCGCCTCAAACTTTCCGAGGCTTTACCCAACCTTAAGTTTATATTAAATGTTGTTATGGTGGGTGATCCCCATTAATGTGCTTACATATACATATTTATAAAGGTGGGATTTTATTTAAGTACCTTTAATATAAATCTTTAATATCGCATACTCATTTTAACTTAAAGATTCATCAACTTTTAAGGATTTCAACTTTATTACTTCATTTCCTTTATTACCTTGTTTCATAAAATTTTATACTTGGTTGAATTTGATATAAAGTCTGAAATCTTAATATTAAGTCCCCAATCTTTGTAATCTTGATATTAGGTGGGCGTACTAGTGCGATGTGGACGGTATAGGCAGGTGTAGCTATCAAATGCCTATATCGTTCACACGCTAATATTGTTTTGGGTATAACAGTGGAATGGGTCGTTACATGTCGCATATTCTAGAGGAGCAACATTTCTACGCAAAATTGTCGAGTGCGAGTTTGGGTTGACCAATATGCTTTATCTGGGGCATATCATCGGTGTTGATGGAGTGAGGTTGCATGAAAAGAAGATTAGGGCCATCTGGTATTGGTCAAAGCCCAAAAATGTGACGGAACTTTGGGATTTTGTGGGCATTTGTACTTATTACCGGAAGTTCATGAAGGGCTTCTCACAGTTGGCAGCACCCCTTATAGACTTGAGAAGGAAGGGGGCATTTACTTGGACCACCACAACGCAGGAGGCCTTTGAGCGCCTCCAACTAGGTGATCAGCAGCTATCTGGTACTAGCGCTCCCTGATTTCAATCAGCTTTTTGTCTTGGAGTGCGATGCATCAGGAGGAGGAGTGGGGGCTGTTTTGATGCAGGGAGGGCACCCCATAGCTTTCGAGAGTCGAAAGCTACTACCCCATGAGAGACTGTACCCCATCTACGATAAGGCGATGCTAGCCATCATGCACATGCTAGCCAAGTTCCGATAGTACTTGGTGGGGAACAGATTCAGAGTGAAAACCGAATGTGAAAATCTCTAAACACAGAAACCCTACTGCATAATATTGATTTACTTCTCCTACTTGTTATATTATACACAAGTTATTTAACTGAAATATTCAAAAAAACATCAAAGTAAACAATCTACAGCCTACACATATACAGAGCATTTACTGAAACATAGCGCACATATGACAAAGGACACACATGATTTTTTGGACAAATGTCCCCGGAAAAACCCAATGCGGGAAAACCGGTGCCGCTGCTCTTTGAGGGTTTTATTATTAAGCAGAATCTGAATACATCATGGGCACCAGTAGTGGTTTGCCCTACAGAGAAATTCACGAAAGTTGTACCTTATCACTCGGAGACAGAAAATATGGCTGATTCAAACCCTTCAAGAATTACTGAATATGAGCCCTTTCTGGCCTACTGGAACCCTCAACGCAGCTCTTCTAGCCTCTGATTCAGCCTCCCCTGCCTACCGCAGCCTCTGCGCAACACAGGCCGCCCTTGTGTCACCCTGAAGGCCTCTGCACTGCCTCTGCGTCACCCAGGAGGGTCTGCGTGGTCTTTGTGTCAGCCTAGCTGGGCTGCGTCCCTCCTGCTGACCTCTGCACTGCCTGGTACATATATGCCTCTCTGATGTATGTATCCTCGGCCTCGGATCAGAACATCCCTTGCCATTACCATTTGTTTATTCTTTACATCCCATTAAAATTTGTTAGGAATTACCATTTGTTTATTCTTTAGATCCCTCTATATCAGTTAGAGAGTGAAAAAAATTCCACAATAATTATGCACAAGTGTAACAGATTCTTAAGCAGATCACAATGCTTACTATGAACAGAATACAAGAATCCAACCTTCAGTCATAACATAAACAACACACATAATTTACAAACAAATCATATCGTACGCCACAATAGCAGATTAAATTTATCAGTGATTGCACTCTTTCATTAACTAGTGCTCGCAGCAAACATTGAATAAACAGCTCACACTAAACTTTGTTAATCATGGTGAAGCCTATATTTAGAACAATATGGAACCTCAATCCCATTTCCACTCAATTACACTGCAATAGATACTCTGGAATAATTCCGTTGTCTTTATCACAAATGTACATATTGAATGTCAGAAAATACCTAGATGGATGCTTCACTTGTCAGAATCATTTGGATTTTCTACTAGAATTTCAACTCACACAATGAAGAGGGAGGAACCACATGACAACATACCTCAATAAGTAATTGAAAGTGTTCCTCATCCTTGAGCAGGTCAGGTAAAGGAGTCTCCTTTACCACAGGCTCCTGTTAGAAAATATAAATAGTTTCACTTAGTGTCAAGAAAGCTATTACATGTGTTGATTCCCTCTATTTCTATTTAAACTAAATATTCGGTAGTATAACTTGAGCCACAATTCATCATTACATGAAGCTTGACAGGATCCATCAAGCATTGCTTATAATAGCATTCATACCGGAATTTCTTCATCTGAATCACTCTGCCACTCAATGCCCGCAGCCAAGGCTGCAGCCTTCCGTTCTTCTTTTCTAGCAGCCATCTTTGCGAGTATTTTTCTTGCTCTTGCAGCTTTGCTCCTACAAGGAAAGTGAAACCATGTCATTTGAATTACTGTATTTATAAATACTATGTAAAGGAACAAAAAATACAATGCTGAGATCCCCTCAAAATTACAAAGGAGCATGAATATTTTTTTTAGTTTCAGTAAATATATAAAACCCAAATACTCACATTAATAGATAGGAAGATAGTAAAATTGTAAATGGAAGCAAAGCACCATGTTGAATAATATCATTATTTTACTTGTAGTTAAAAATTTATAGGACATTATGTAGGATTAATTAAAAAAATAGGAGCAAACCATAGTAGCAGAATTTAGCTGAATTGGCCCTTTCTCCACAAAAATTTGGTTACAAATTCAATTTAATCGAATATTCAGCACAATGTGGATTCGATTCATTCAACCTATTTTCTACAAAGTCTCAATCCAAATCTGAGTCCAAACGAGAAGGGATTCACAGTATGAAATTCAGATATTCACAAAAATTCCAACATGCCAAAAGACAAATACTTTTCCAACCCAAAAATCCTCATCTCACATATGAATTTGCCATGCAATTCAGTTGGGAATTTGGAAATTAAGAAAAAGCATATCGTGCCAATAATAAATGTTCTTCACGTCCAAAATACCTTAACCTCATACGCTATCCCAAACTCTCTGCCTACTGGGTATATAGATGTTCGAAGCATATTTCTCGAAGTGAGGTGTTTCACATTTGTTGGAATGATGGCAGCATTCACATGTGGTCATTTACGGCTAAGCATCTTCTTTATTGTAACACTATGTGATAGCCTAAGATCTGACCTAGTCAACATTATTTTATTACAATTTAGGTGATCAAAGTTGGCATAAGCACTTATGTGGTCTGTTACCACCAAATCTAACACCATAGTGCTAGGCCTTACTAGATCCTTATCAACAATGGGAAACAGCACAACTGTTCACCTTAGTAGTGAATTCTCCTATTTTTTTTATGGGAAATTGTAATTCCCACAAGGGAGGCTCCCCCCGACAGGTCTCAAAGATTAATCCAAGGATTCCTAGTCTAAATACCCTCCAAGGATTGAGCTATAAAGACACCCTAGAACAATCATCAATAATGTAGGACTTCAGGCTAAGTTAACTGGATTTGGGTAGGGATACGGATACGGATCTGGATCCGCTAGTTTTTTGAAATCCAGGATCCGGATATGGCAAGGATACATCAAGTACACAAAATATAATAATATTAATAATAGACACAAAATATATACTTCTTAATATATTTTTGTCTTGACATATCAAAATGTTAAAATGCATACCTCAATTACAGCTCTATAACCTTTTTTTGGTCTTGAGCATTTAAAAAAAATTGTATTATGCACTAGTATAGAGTGAGACCTACAAATTGTTTGATAACTTTAAGAACCTTTTACTAATAGAAGTCCTAGCAATTTCAAAGATATAATGGCTATCATAATATCATATGAATGCAAACTTAAGATATATTTTAAGATTATTAGGATCAGGACACACCTATATTTTTAGATTATCAAGACGAAACTAAATTTAAAATTATATATATATATATAATTTTGAATTTTTTATAAATTTTATATATCATTTTAAATTTAAAATTAATTACTCAAAATTGAGAAAAAATATATATTTTAAAATTCCAATGTATAAGTCAAAACTAAATTAAAAATAATATACAATATAATTTACACGGGATCTATTTCCATGCGTATAATATGGGGTCTTATGCGGCATGCAAGTGACATGGACTGGCCCGAACTGGCACTGTCACTAGTTACTGACTACTCTCTGGTTAGCTCAATAAAGAGGGGGATTCTCCATTTGGTCTGTAATCTCTCGGAGAAATGGGGCTCCTTAAGCACCACTTCAAAGTACTCCTTGTTACGCCCAGAAAACTGGCTACTGCTAGAGGCATAAGCTAAGGGCTAGCTCTTCTGGCTATCCTGCGACCTGTCAATTTCATGCCTTCAATCTTGCCTTTCGCCAGAAGGCATGGAGCACAAACAGGGCATATTCCCCGGGTAGTGTGGAAAACAACACTTGAGATCCTGAGCTTAGCGGTTGCGCTGTGAACCCATCCTATACTAAATACATCACTGATGATGCAAGTTGGAGAGGCACGGGGGGCGTCGAAACACTCGACATTGTTATTCATTTGTTTGTGTAGCCATTCTTTGAAGAGCTTGGAAATCTTCTCCATGCGGGCGACATGGCAGGGATGACGCAATTATATGCTCCTGGAAAAGTTACACGGAATATGTTTCCAGATTTCAGGATCCGTCTCCAAATTTCAAGATCCGTTTCCAACCAACATAGATGCGCCACACGCCGATTCTTGGACATATTTAGGCGGATCCGGATCAGATTCGTGGATCTTGGACCCCAGAGGGTCGAATTCAGTAACTTAGGCTTCAGGTGAAATGCAGTACCAGAGTTAAAGAACCTATCTCTCAAGATAGCCCTTGGAGATGCTCAAATAGATTCCAATCACATGGTACTTTGAATTTAATGATTTACAAAATGTTTAAAGTCATGGAGAATGAAGGTCAATGCTATGGCTTATTAATGAATTTTAGGGCATATGGAGTCAAACAAGGAGTGAGTCAATGGCTAAAGACCTTGGATGGAGGGGGGAAAAGAGAAGAATAACTTCTCAATCTAACCTAGCGACTTTCCAAAGTAGAAGACTTAAGGTCAAGGAATGAATCTAGTTTCCTTGATGGATACATGATGAGAAATTTTGCCTATGAAGAAAATAAAGTTTAGAAGAGATGTAGCATTTATTAAGAAGGCTTAGAAACCCTAATTCAACAATTATAAGAAAATGAAAGGTACCTCTCATAATAAAATTGCAATATTCATCCAAGCATCACTTCATCTATCCAAAGAAAGTTCATCCATGCAAAACATATCTTCCCAAGACAATTTGCTCACTTGAAATATCCAAAGACATTTTTGCAAGGAAAAATCACAAAAAAATTCGATTGCTATGGGGTTTCTCCCCCAAAACTCCATGAGAAAACGAGAGGAAGTGCACCTCTATTTATTAAGGATATGCTCAGCTTCACTTATAACAAAATAATAATTTCTAACCTAAAAATCCACTACATTAGCCTCAAGAGGGGACAAAGTCCCTCTCTACAAATTAATTAATCTAAATTAATAAAAAATGGTGCTTATAATGCCACATGTACAAAATCTAGGAGCACGAGACTTTCACAAGAGATCCTTTCCTCAAATGAAGGGTTGTTGGTGAAGCATCTAGCCTCCAAAGGCCCTTCAACAACATAACTTCTTCCATACGCATTCAAATCTGTCATCCATCAACCTCTAAGCTCCTTCAAATGTGGGTGTATATAACCATCAAATCCCAAAACATCACCCAAGATGGGTTGTTGGCGATGAAGTGGGTGCAATTTTTAGAATCCAAGCGTCAGGAGTGTCATTTCAAAAAACTATCGAAAATGAAGCATTGTAACGACCCATTCCCGAACTACTAATATCAGGCTTACCTAAGTTAGAAATTAAGGATAAGGTTTCAGACTAAAATTCATATGGGTTTAGCATAAAGTATATAAAAAGGATTAATGAAAAGAAAAGAAAATTTTAAATAATTAAAATTTATACATATACTCAAAGTTGAGTTAAATATTATAATATAAGCCTTAATCTGAAATATCCTTCAAAGTCAAGCCATATACTTCTAAATAGATTAATTAAACACAAAGATCACACCTCCTCTTTAAAGCCACTGACATCTCCTTAAATGATAATCGTACCATCCTTTAAGAAGACCTTATCTAGATGGAGAAGAGGCGGTGAGGAGGTTGAATGGCGGTGGGGAAAAATTATATAAGGAGGTTTTGAGGGAAAGAAGGGGGATTCGGTGGAAGGGAGATTGAATTGTCAGATTTAATTGTTTGAAGAGAGTCTCTGTTCTTCTTGGAAATCTGGGCACGGGGGCAGAGGAGACATCCTCTGGGTCTGGGATTGTTCCCGAATTGGCTGGGAGGACTTGATTGTTTCGGTGAATTGTTTAACTATCCACACCATCAGCAATCACGGGAGAAGAACCACCATTTAAAACCATCAACTGTGTACCAGGTATTTCTCTTATGTATTTGATTGTTTCTCAATTAAACTTCACTGCTGATTTCATTAAAATACATTACTGCTGGATATATTTTGTCTGCAATTAATTCTCTGTGTATGGAACTTTACATTTCATGGAAATACATCACTGCGTTTAAAATATTTTGTCTGCAAATTAAATTTCTGTGTATGGAGTATTACATTTGGTATCAGAGCCAGGTTTTTCAAACCCTCTTACGACCTTATAGGCCCATTGAAAACTTATTTATAAGCTGCTGCTGGTACAAACCAGTCTCTGGTTGTTCCAAATTTAAGGCTGCTGGTACAAACCAGTCTCTGGTTGTTCCAAATTTAAGGCTGCTTGTGTAAACCTGCCGTGCAAATATCAGTTTCAACAAGAATTCATAATCTCTGCATAAATTAAATGTCAAACACACTGCATTCCGTGATCTTGTTTCAATCAGGAAAGTAGTATTTGAGTTGACCGTGCTATTTTATGCCTATACTTATAACTATGAAGCAAGAAAAGATCAGCATGAAACCTCTATCGTGAAAATAGAATTGATGTCTCCATAAAACTAATACACACTGTGATTTTGCATAACCTACTAGCTGAAAAAGGACAACCAACTCAATATTTTTAAGGCATCAAAATATTAATGATATTGAGAAGCAACTAATGAACTTAAGTAACAACCCAAATTGATTTAAAATGGGTAAAACTAAACCTAAAATCATCAAACCATATGTTAAAAGACAACAAGTCATTCACGGAAGAAGTGACCTAGAGTAAGTGAGAATAAGTTTATTACGGGTCATAAATTGCATAAACAAATACTTGTTATACAATAACTAAACTGCAACAATCACTGGTTCCTCACCAGCATTTCAGGGTTTCCACAGGTGAGAGATTTGAAGAGTGTTGAAATTATCCGATCACGCATCTCTGTATGATTTGGAATTTGAAAATCAACCAGGGCCATGACTGTGCATAGAAGCTCATTACACACAGTTCGAAGCTTGCCCAGTTTCACAACCAAATTTGGATTAATAAATTTCCAGGCTGAAGGATTTTTATCTTCCTCCGTAAATTAAAATGCTACTTGTAGAACGCTTACAAACTCATCTTTAGAAGTAGAGGCTGAAGGGACAGGCAATAGTTTAGCCATTGGTTCCCACCTGCAGTGACACTAGCATTCATGTAAATATAACAGAATTTTGTATTCAACTGAAAAATGTTATTAAAAACAATAAGGAAAGGTGTAAAATGTGTTCGATTATATTCTAACTAATATACCAGTGGTCGATGCCTTCTTAGAAATAAGGGCACGATGAGAAGATCTTCCTTGAAGGATATTCTTCATATTCCCAATCTGGCCACTACCATTAGCTGCAACTGTGCCTATACAGCAGCTCTCCAAAGGAAAGTCTGCCAGTGGCAATTCAAAAACTCTTTATTTGTCGTGGCCTTACTATCTTTTCTCGGCAATTTTACTGTTTGTCTGTCAAGAAGGGCGAAGGTTGAAGGTCAAGCTTGAACCTTGAACCTCCCCCCCCTTACCACTGCCTTTCGCCACCAATAAACCACCTATTCCCACGAACATCTAACAGCCGCACGCGCTAACGAACTGGGCTATTCCATAATTAAATATCGCAAACCGACGAAAATGATGTTTTAATTCTCAAATTGTCGACGGGTAGACTGTTCGACGCAAGCGATGCTGTTGACGTTGCTCCAATATTGAACATCATACCCCTCGCAAACGTGCACAGATTGCCTATCGCAGGCATTTTCCTCTCGAGCAATGGAAGGCCGAACTTCAAAGCGAGAAAAGAAAAGAAATACAAGCTATCGATGCAGACCAGGGTCTGTTGATAGCGTCCCGTGAAACCAAGCAAAGGCATTTCTTCGATAAAGAGAAGACCGATACTTCTTTAAAAACTTCAAATATCCCTGCGGCGTGGCTCGAACTGGAGGCTCCCGAGCTGGAGCTCTCTCAAGGAAACAGCGTGGATATGAAATAGACATCTGGTTTATACGTGATCTGCTGTCAAGATTACAATAGCCAATGGAAGCCATGAATAAAATCTCTGTGGAATATGACACGGGGTTTATTTGGTCATATAATATATGTGGTTAATAAAAATCAGATAGATATTTGCGTTGTAGATTGGTCACCATACATACATATGTATGAATATATCGTATTACCGGAACATGGATATCATACATTCAAGTCTGAAAACGCAATTTCATATGTTTCGAACATAGCATATAATTCACTCCACCATTTAAAAAAAAAAAAATAGTTTAAAACGTTTAGATATATGCGCGCTAAATATGGTTTAAGCCAAAAAAATTTTACATAGGACATCGAAGCCATTTTATTAAACAAGAATCCCGAACCCCAAATTCATATCACTTACAATCCACGTGGATAAGGCTAGCCACTTCATCGAAGCCTTTGTTAAACAATTGCCGCCACTGTTAGATATTCGGGGGTGGGGCTATTTAAAAGGCGTGGGTTTTAAAAAAAAAAAAAAAAAGGAAGTCAAATGATAAACATCTAACGCTGCGATAATATGTGCATAGTAAATTGCAATACATTAAAACTATAATTTTAGGAAAAGTTTAAATTGGATTCACGTTGGGTTGGGATTTAATAGTTGTTGCATATAAAAATTTTGAGTAAGCTTTTTATATATGATATAAAAATCTAAAATATGTTCACAATTGAAAAGGTATAATAAAGTATTATATACAGGGTGATTACTTATAAAAGATAGGGAATTAAAAAAAAAAAAAAAAAAATTATAAAAATATATATATATATATATATTCAAGTGTTAGTATAGTCATAAGTAGCTGAGAATCAATAAATCCCTTCTATAGCTGCATCTAGGAATAAAACATTCTAGACAAGTTTATAAACTAACACTTTGATCGATAAAAACCTTGCATTCCACTCTAGATTTAGTAAGCATACATTACCCTGCATAGGACAAGGAGGTCGCGTTGCCACCCTCCTTGACCTCGGTACCAGTAAGACCTGCCTGCAGGTAAAATAGAAAAAGAACTATACCCGTATGCCAGCTCTAATCTTACGAATATTATATTTTGTCAGTCCGAAAATTTATCCACTCCTCATGAATTTATTTATGTATTCCAGGAAAAATTACCATGTTGAACACATACCAAAGGCGGTAGCACCAGCGAAATGCAGCGCCGCCACCTCCACCTTCACCATCGCCTTCACCACCATCAAGATCGCCGTCAGCACCTGTTGCTCCGCCTGATCTCACTATTGTGATGAACTCGTTAGAGGCCATTATGGAAACCTTGAAAGGGTCGCAGTCGATCAGGAACAAGGAGGAGCGACGTCAGTCAGAGGAAAGACACTCAGAAAGGCCGAGGGATTTCGATGACAAACCTCACAGAGAAGATATTTCACGAGAACTGCAAAAGATTAAACTCCCTGAATTCTCTGGAGGACGAGGTGGAGAGCATGCCGAAGCATGGTTGGAAGGGATGATCCGATGCTTTGCATTAAGAAAATATTCTTCAACTTCCAAAACATAGATCGCTGTATTCCAACTCAGGGGGAATGCTCTGATTTGGTGGGGGAATATGGAAAAACAGCTGCATCTGACATCAGATACCATTCCTTGGAAATTGTTTGTGGACCGATTCCGTGCGAAATACTTACCGCCTATCTTTCAAGAGCAGCAAGCCGGAGCCTTCCATACTCTAACCCAAGGAGGTAAAACCGTGGAAGAATACGAGACAAAGTTCATGGAACTTGTGAAGTATGTTCCTTATCTAGACACGGATGAATGCCAAGCCGAGCGTTTCATATTTGGGTTAAATCCTCGGATCAGAGCCATGCTAAGAATGTGGAAGCCACCGACCGTGGCAGAGGCAGTTGAATGTGCTCGTTATGCAGAAGAACATCTGGGGATAAAAAGGGATTTCAGGCCAGCTGAATCAATACTGTAGGCATTTACAGGAAAGACTCTCCGAAATTTCTTCCGAGGAAATAACTCGAGACCACCTCCTTATGGTAACAGATTTACCCCAAGAGGAGCAGGGACAGGAGCTCCCAAGACCATAAACGCAATAGCTTCCGGGTCTTCAAGCAACAGTGCGTGGAGGTCTCGAGGAACTGGTAATCGAGGAAGGAATGGGAGAGGAAGTAGCACCAGGGGACAGAGTTCTTGGTCGGGGATTTCTCAGTCAAACAAAAGAGGACCAACTCGAGTGGACTGTTGGGGATGTGGAGGACCCCATCTTCGACGGGATTGTCTGGAGAACTCGCGGCAAACAGGAAAAGAACCGGAGAACTCGTGGCGGACAGGAAAAGAACTGTCATCAGATGTTCAAAGCAATCACAGAATCCATGCTGTCGTCAACAACAACCAAGCAGCACATCAATCCACGGTAGTGGAATCTTCAGGTACTATCAATGGAATAAAACTCAAAATCTTGTTTGACACTGGAGCTACTGATAGTTTTATTTCATCTTATGCATCGAATAAATGTGGGTTGGCAGCCTGCAAGCAAGACGATTTTAGACAGGTAGAAATGGCTTCAGGAGACCTTCAATCGGTAGAATTATGTGTGGAAGATTGCAAAGTTGATCTAGGGGTCTGTTTGACCAAACTAAAAGTATATGTCACAGCCCTAGGTACTTACGACCTGGCGATAGGAATGGATTGGTTAGAGTCTCATCGAGCATGGGTATATTGTTCCGGGAAAACAATACTTTGCGTAAATGATATGGGTGAGACAATCCAAATTCAGGGTATTAAGAGAAAGGTATCCTTGCGTTTCATCTCAGCCATGCAGATGAAGCGGTGCTTGAGAAAGGGTTGTCAAGTGTATGCCATTCAAATGATAAGCAAAGAAAAAGGGCCTTCCTTAGATCAGTATCCGATTCTATCGGAATTTCCGGATGTTTTTCCAAAAGAACTACCTGGACTGCCTCCTAGGAGAGAGCTAGACCTCACCATTGAATTGAAACCTGGTACGGAACCTATATCTAAAACTCCTTACCGAATGACTACCCCGGAACTTCAAGAGTTGCAAATACAGCTAAAAGAACTGTTAGATGTAGGGCACATTCGACCCAGTGTTTCACCATGGGGTGCTCCAGTAATCTTTGTCAAGAAGAAAGATGGTTCATTACGATTGTGTGTGAACTATCGAGATTTGAACCGGGCCACGGTAAAGAAAGGTATCTGATGCCTCGCATTGACGACCTTTTTGATCAAATGAAAGGAGCTACAGTATTTTCAAAGATCGATCTGCGATCAGGTTATCATCAACTCAGGATTATCGAGAGCGACGTTTCTAAGACTGCATTCCGAACTCGTTTCGGGCATTACGAATTCATTGTGGTGCCATTTAGGTTGACCAATGCACCTGCAGTCTTCATGAACCTTATGAATAGCGTTCTCCGCAGATATCTCAACAAATTTGTACAAGTTTTCTTGGACGATATTCTCATTTACTCTAAAAATGAGAAGGAGCATGAAGAGTATCTTCGGATAGTGTTATCTTGTCTCAGAGAGCACAAGTTATATGGAAAATTATCCAAATGTGCTTTCTTCCAGACAGAAATCCATTGCTTAGGTCATATCATATCAGGCGAAAGAATCTTTGTAGATCCTGAAAAGGTAAATACAATCAGGGAGTGGCCGATACCTAAGAATGCACATGAAGTGCGTAGTTTTATGGGTTTAGCAGGTTACTACCGAAGGTTTGTGGAGGGATTCTCCAAAATTGCAAAACCAATCACAAACCTTCAGCGCAAGGGTGTTAAGTATGATTGGACTGAGAAATATGATAAAGTTTTTTCTGAGCTTAAGCGATTATTGACTAGTGCACCGATTTTACGAGTACCGGATATGGATAAAGATTTTACTATATGTACCGACGCATCTAAGCAAGGGTTAGGTGCAGTTTTAATACAGGAAGGAGGCGTAATAGCGTACACTTCGAGAAAATTAAAAACACATGAAGCACTTTATGCTACGCATGATTTGGAGCTAGCCGCGGTGGTCTTAGCTTTAAAGATGTGGAGACATTACTTGGTGGGGAGAAACTTTGTGCTCAAAAGTGACCACCAAAGTTTGCAATATTTATTCACCCAAAGAGACTTAAATGCAAGACAAAGACGATGGAGTGAGCTCCTCAGCGAATATGATTTTGCAATTTCATATATAAAAGGGAAGGAGAATGTGGTAGCAGATGCCTTAAGTAGAAGACCCCGAATATTCTCCCTCGTACCTATCAAGGTGAACTTGAGAAATCAAGTGCTTGAACATCTTGTAAGAGATAGTTGGTACTTAAAAGTAAGGTCAGGACTCGAAAGCAACCAATCGAAGGAACCTTAGTTCGAAGGGTATGATTTGGAAGAGGACGGAGTTCTACGATTTCACGGGAGGTGTGCTTCCTTGATGTAGAATTTGCTTACAACAATAGCTATCATAGTTCAATCGGGATGCCGCCATTTGAAGCTTTATACGAAAGACCTTGCAGAACGTCGTTGAGTTGGGACAGGTTAGAAGATCGAATAATCGTCGGACCCGACTTGATCCAAGAGATGGAGGATCAGGTAAAACTGATTAGACAACGGTTAAAAGAGGCTCAGGATAGACAGAAAAGTTATGCGAACACTCACAGGACAGATAGAAGCTATGTGGTAGGAGATCAAGTTTTCATCCGAATCAGACCAAATAAGAGCACCATTCGGTTTGGGAGGGGGGCAAAATTATCCCCCCAGTTTATTGGACCGTTTGAAGTCCTGAAAAAAGTTGGACCTGTCGCTTATCGTCTTGCACTGCCACCCCACCTGCATAAAATTCATAATGTATTTCATGTATCTGCCTTACGACACTATATTGCTGATAAATCTCATGACCTTCAATGGAAGGAACTACAGGTATCGGACGAGGGAACCCTAACGATCGAACCATTATGTATTCTGGAACGTAGGGTTCGACAGCTCAGGAACCGCCTGATAGACCAAGTGAAAGTCCAGTGAGACAAGTATAGCCCTGGATCAGCGACTTGGGAGGATGCTGAGACTTTTTGCCAGAATTACTCCAGCTTATGCTAAATTTTGAGAACTGAAAACTTTTATGTATATGACTGCTCTATTTTGATACTCGACATTTTGAAACACTATGTAAATATGAGTTTTTACTTTGCTGGTACATGGATACCCATAAGTCTAGAATGCTACTTCACTCTACTGATACAGAATATATGTTGTTTGTTTAAAAATTTACTGGTGCATGGACACTGATATGCAATATGTCATTTAAATTAACAGTGCAAGAATGTGAAATCATAGATTAGACATTATAGATGAAAATATCTATCGATTTATTTCATTGCATTTCAAATATGATTCAAGGAAGGGAAATAAAAGAATAACTACATATTGAATATGAAAAGTGAAACCTATGGGTATATAGATTGAAATGGACAAAACAATGCATCATAAATAGAACATGAATGAACTAAACAGAAGCAGCATTTGAAATGAGAAATTTTATTTACCTATGTGAACAAATTTTCTTTTTATATATAAGTTCTAGGATTGATATCATACATATCAAAGTATTTTGAATACGTAGAGGTTGTTATATGGGTAACAATTGGTTATGAACAATATAGATGCATATGTTGTAATATGTGTAAGAGTGTTTACATTGCAGATTATGTACCAGTGAATATCATGCTGCAGAAAACAGAAAACAGATTACCGAAACAATCTACGTGATGACAGATTTCCAAGAACAGCTGAGACTCCCCGAGATCCCACGATAGGGTGTTGACCCTGGGCCTACTGGGAGGAGTGGAGGTGTTGCCCACTGTTTATCCTCCAATACCTGGAGTCATGGGAGGACTGTGCGAGTCACGCTCCCCTAGACGTGTGATGATGACTACCGGATGCCTACCAGTATGTCAGGTCGACGTAATCGACACTGATATCATTGAGGTCTATGAATGGATCAGTAAAACTGATGCCATGGCATATTCCTGTAGAGGATAGATAGGATGGGAGGGGAAGAGATTAGGAAAGATCGGATGATTTTAGAATAGTTTGGAGATTCGGTGAAGATGGGAAGTAACAATTAAATCATCAATACATACTTATTTAAACGAAAATTCAATCTTAAAATACAAGCATTTTACAATCACCATGATCTCTAAAAAAACACAATATTGATATGAGTATATAAAACCATAAACTTCGGGACGAAGTTTTCTGAAGGGAGGAAGTATGTAACGACCCATTCCCGAACTACTAATATCAGGCTTACCTAAGTTAGAAATTAAGGATAAGGTTTCAGACTAAAATTCATATGGGTTTAGCATAAAGTATATAAAAAAGATTAATGAAAAGAAAATAAAATTTTAAATAATTAAAATTTATACATATACTCAAAGTTGAGTTAAATATTATAATATAAGCCTTAATCTGAAATATCCTTCAAAGTCAAGCCGTATACTTCTAAATAGATTGATTAAACACAAAGATCACACCACCTCTTTAATGCCACTGACATCTCCTTAAATGATAATCGTACCATCCTTTAAGAAGACCTTATCTAGATGGAGAAGAGGCGGTGAGGAGGTTGAATGGCGGTGGGGAAAAATTATATAAGGAGGTTTTGAGAGAAAGAAGGGGGATTTGTTGGAAGGGAGATTGAATTGTCAGATTTAATTGTTTGAAGAGAGTCTTTGTTCTTCTTGAAAATCTGGGCACGGGGGCAGAGGAGACATCCTCTGGGTCTGGGATTGTTCCCGGATTGGCTGGGAGGACTTGATTGTTTCGGTGAATTGTTTAACTATCCACAGCATCAGCAATCACGGGAGAAGAACCACCATTTAAAACCATCAACTGTGTACCAGGTATTTCTCTTATGTATTTGATTGTTTCTCAATTAAATTTCACTGCTGATTTCATTAAAATACATTACTGCTGGATATATTTTGTCTGTAATTAATTCTCTGTGTATGGAACTTTACATTTCATGGAAATACATCACTGCTTTTAAAATATTTTGTCTGCAAATTAAATTTCTGTGTATGGAGTATTACAAGCATCCTGAAAACACACACACACAAATATATATATATATATATATATATATATATATATATATATATATAATATTGCATTTATATTAAAAAAAAACATCCAAAATGCCAAATTAGTTGTAGCATATATGACAACATGCACGTTTGTACATAAATCAAGATAGGGATTGCATCCATAGTAAATTGATGATTAATTATCCAAGCATCAACCATCTAGATTCTAGAAATTACAAACAAACATCAAATTTTTAAGCATATCACAAATAGTAGAAAGTAGGAAGTATCAAATTTTTGAGTATATAATAGAAAGTAGACAATTAAAACATTAAAATAGCTTATCTAGCAACTAACCAACGTGACCAAATAGTAATGTTTAGAACATAGTCCATCTGCACATTGAAGTAGGGAGACTGAAAAGTTTAAAATTAAAAAAATTTAAGTCTAATCTATCATCTATAGACTATGACAAATAAAGTAGTGAACCTATCTACTATTCTCTCCTTATAAGAACACGACCACTACCTGGGCCCAATGTTATAGGAACCATCCCCCCCCCCAGTTTAAAAGGCAGATTCGTGTCTCAAACAAATACGTCGGCTATCCTCGAGTGAAACCATAGTTTCGCCCTTTTCTTCACGGTTCCTGGACTTTCAGAACCATAACAGTTTTGAACCGTGGTTCCACAGGCCGAAACTGCAGTTCTGACACGGTTCTACAAGCTTGAAATATGGTTCCTCCACGGTTTCAAAAACTGCTCACATGGTTCCATGGGGCTTTTATTTTCATATTGGAATTTTTGAAGTGTTACATGAGGAACTATGCTTCCCGGACACTCCCAAGGTCCCCCCTTTTATCTTTCATTTTCATTCTTTTACTTCAATTTTAACATTACCATGAAATGACTCAAGATGTTTGAAAGTGGTCACAACCTCATCAGACATCAAATGGAGAAAATAGAATTTCATATCCCATTCAAAATTTCGCAGACTTAACAATTTTCAGGATTTCAAGATCAATGAGATTGTGGCATTTCATTAGATTATATCATGTATGAGGGTATGTGATTGGCATTTAATCAAGAGCACCAAGCCTTATATGTACCCCAGTGTTGGTGGTGTTGATTGTTGAACTCCTTTGTCATAGCCTTGGCAAAAATCTACCCTTCACTCAAGTCAAAATAATTGATCAGCTATGTTGCACGGGTACCCGCACCCGGGGGTAGGGTTCCCGCACCCACACCGGGTTCCCGTCCCCACGTATCGGGTGCTGGGACGGGTTCTTCTCAGAAGAACCCTGAAGAACCCGGTTCTTCTTGGAAGAACCCGAAACGTCAAACTCAAAAACAGGGTTCTTTTAGGGTTCTTCGGGTGCTTTTAGGGTTCTTCGGGTTCTTTTAAGGTTCTTCAGCGACGAAGAACCCCGAAAATGGGTTCTTTTCGGGTTCTTCGAGGGCAATTTAGGCTAATTTTTTTTAATTTTTTAATCAAAATTCGACTATAATTTAAATTTTTTTAATTAAAATTTAAATTTTTTTTATTAAAATAAAAATTAAATAATTTATAAGGAATAAGTTAACTATAGTCTATTTTATTTTTTATTTTTTAAATTCAAAACTTAAATTAATTTATTAAAAACTTAAATATTAAATAATAAAAACATAAAAATTAAAAATTAAAATTAAGATTTAAAACTTTAAAATTTAAATTTAAATTTAAAAATTAAAACCTAACTCATGAGTCATAAACTTAAAAACTAAAAATGAAATTAAAACTTAAAACTAAAAGCGACCAACCCTAAGACTATACCACCGAACTATACCACTGTGGCACTGTCTATCGATCGACCATCGACCGAACTATACCACTGCGTTTGCAACCGAACCACTGTCTATCGACCGAACTATACCACTGCATCTACAAGTCTGCAACCAAGTCTATCGACTGCAACCGGCGCCGGCACCCTCGACCTCACCCTCCTCCGCTGCCTCTGCGTCTGTCGTCGACCGTCGAACAGCCTTCCAACCGCCGTCATCCTCAGCGCTATGCGGACAGATAATTTTTAAATTTTTATTTTTTTAGAAGGGAGACTCTATTAGCGGTGAAGTGTACTCTCAGCCGTGACTGTAAATTAAAATTGTTCCTCCCAAACGGTGAATCGAACCACCAGCACCTTAAAATATCCTTCATGCTGTGAGCAGCACCTTAAAAAACAAACTCGACCTCTGCTTGGCTAAGGGAATTGATTTCCAAGGCTCAGATCGAGTTGCTCTACAAAGACAGCTACATTTAATTCAAATAATAAATTATGCCAGCCTACTCCAAGAAGCCATTATGCAGTTTCACTTAGAAGAAAAATAACACGATAGGACAGAATTTGCCGAATTTGACAATTAAAACTCCAACACGATAGCATTCCACAGTTAAAACTTAAAACTTAAAACTCGAACATGAAACCAGAATAAATTACTGTTAAAATTCCAGTATAAGGATTCAATTCAAGTTTTAACTTGTTTAAAAATTAAAATATAATATATACTACCCTAAATGTTATGCTCTCTTTACAACTTTGACTTGGACTGTAAGGAACCGTGATGAATCAAATCTCTAGAAAAGCCCCAATTCTAGTGGCTTCCGGATGTTTGAGAGAAATGAACTTTCACCTGGAGACTGGAGACTGTTCATCAAGATTCAAAAGCACATCTTGGTGAACTTGGTGTAGGGCTCATTGTGGAATTATTGCTGCATTGCTCATGTGAATGTATTGAGTCTTAAGTTTTAATGAACAGCTGTTACAGCAAATAATATTTGGAAATTTCTAAAATAACCAACAGTTGCCCAAGCCATATGTTTAAACTTTAACATCTCCATGCAGTCAAGGATAGAAAATAAGTGTTGGATAGATTTGGCAGAAAGTTAAAAATTAAAATCCTGCTGCATGGAAATCATTGAGTAAAATTAGCAAACGACAGTGCTCTCATTAGTTGGGTCATGTACACTTAGTGACAAGTGTTTATGCCAAAACTAAGGTCAGACAGGAAGCTTCATTAGCTAAGTTATTAAGTTATTTAATATTATCATGAATGATGATTCATATTATATATATCATTATGTGAATGTTGAATGTTCATTGTTCAATGATGTGCATGTTTAAATCTTTGATTCTTTAAGTTTAAACTTTAATTTTTAAATCAAAAATATTTTATTTTTCTTGTTTTATACAAATTCACATATATAAATTATAATTTATATATAATATAATATATATATATAGTATATACCCCCGACGCACCCACGCACCCTGTTTCAAAAAGTGTCGTCCCCGTCCCCGTCCCCGCACCCACGTTTCCTGGCAACATAGTTGATCAGGCATGTTCAACATTTTCTACCATATTATAAGGCTTGGATTAGGATGTTTGATCAAAATTGGGAAATGTTGACTAATATCCCGACAGAAATGAAGTCTGGGCAAGGTTAGGCAAGAGGAGAGGAATCTAGATTCTAGATGGTTGATGCTTGAATAATTAATAATTGATGTACAATGGATGCCATATCTATCTTTATTTATGTACAAATATGCATGTTTTCATATCTTCTACAACTAATTTTGGTATTTTGGATGTTTTTTTAATATAATGCAAAAAATATTATATATAGATTGAGACTCTTCGCTTCTGATGATTTTTGGAAAATGACGCTTCTGACCCTTCACTTCTAAAAAACGTCCCCGCTTCGTGCAACATTGCATGGGCCTCCACGTGGTGGTAGTGAAGTAGATGGTGGCTAGGGAACTGAAGATGAAGCTCTTATTGTTGCTTCTGAAATCTTGGACATGGTGACAACAGCAACAAATATTATAGCCTGTACTTTAAATATAAAATACACAAATGTATTGTAAATAATATTTTATTGATAATATAATAGCACAAGGATTGTTGAAACTTGAATGTTACAATGAGGGCCTACTTATATACCTAGGCAGGTGAACTTTTATGACTGGGCATGTCTTTCAAACATGTCTTTTCATTTAACTAATGACTATTAAAATAATCATTACTTTAATTATTTATTATTTAGATTTATTTGTATTTATTTTATTTTATATAATTTATATTTGCCCCTCTCTTCAAAAATGTTTTCCCTCAAAGCTTAATTGTTCACAATTTCTTCACTTTCCCATGTCATTTCGGCATGTGTAAGTAGTATTATTGAACTTTTGGCATGTGTAATATGGTTGTAGTAATATCTTGGAATAGGGTTTAATCCATTTCTCTTATGTGTGTGTGTGTGTGTGTGTAAGAAAAGTAACTTTATAATACATATTATAAGGTAACTTTATAATTTTATAAAATTACTTTATAATCACTTTATAAAGATGACTTTTGGTTAAATTTGGTTTATTTTGTTACACACTTCAAAATCGTAAGGATGCGTACAGTCATGTCTGTCCAGCGCTTTGACTTAGTATGGTCGTGTCCTCGTGTCGGCTGACTGTTCAATATGCCAATGTCTTGTCACTGGAGGGAATCTCTGTAAGAAATGGGTTCGTCGATGCTTCTTCCAATTCAAAATCAGCTAAGAAGAAAGAACAGTTTGTTGAGATTTTGTGTTTTTGGGGTAGCATCAGTTGTGCTCTAGCTCCCAAATTTTGTGGAGGGACTAGAGTACACTTGATCTACAAGACCCAAAATGGATTTGAGAAATTTCAGTTGGTGTTCAAGTTATTCAAATAATTAATTATTTTTAATGGATTTCCTAAGTCTAACTTAGGAAAATAAAATAATTAAAGTGTATGTTGAAATTTCCTTGAGTCACATGGATCAAGCAATCTTTTAATCTCAGCCATTGATGGATGATTTAATTTTGGTCGTTGAAGGGTTCAAAGAAAAAGTATAAGAGAAAGGCTTTTAGGTCAATTGAAGACACACAATTTTGGTAGAACTAAGGAATAGATCTGGAATTCTAGGGCGGGTTTGTTAAGAATTTATGGAGGAATTTCCTGCAGTGAGGGGTAGTATTGGCTAAGGGGAATGATTTGATTCCAAGAGCCAAGAGTCAGTAAGAGGCAGAAGAGCAGTAACAAGGATAGCACAGAGAAGCAGAGCAACCGCTACGCATGTGCTACGCATGACAGCGCAGAGGCACTGGGAGGCTTCAGAAATCACACAGAGGGTCTTTTAGGGCCAACGTTAAGCTGTGGGACCCTTCCAGGGGTGATGCAGTCCCTTTTGGTACAGCGCAGTGGCATTTGACGTTAGTAGGGATGGCGTTGGGGCTTCAGGGGCAGCACTGAGGGTTTCTAGGGTCAGATTCGGGCTGAGTCCTATAAATCTCGTTTGAGGGTATGGATCAGTCAGATATTTGGCACTAGATCTTCAGGTTAGCTGCAGATTTGATATCTTTTATTCTCTATTGGGTTTTCCAAATCTAGAACTCAGATTTACTGTACTCAGAACTACTTAATAATAAACCCTCATATCTGCTGCACCGGTTTTCCCGCTTTGGGTTTTTCAGGGGACTTATGTCCAAAAATCCATGTGTCACTTTGTTGCATGAGTGTATTATTCAGTAAATGACCTACATGTGTAGGTTGTAGTTGTGTTTATTTTCGATATTTTTTGAATCTAAATTCTAGAAATAACTTGTATCAATTAAATCAAGTAGGAGAAAATAAACCAATACACTGTAGTAGAATTTTCACATGGTATCAGAGTGATAGCAGATCAAGCTAAATCTCCAGCAATCAGCTGAAGAAATATTTTTTCTACAAGGTGGCAGAAGAAGCAGTAGATCCGGAAAGGGCATCTTGACAGCAAGGGAAAGCAGATCCAGGAGACAGCGTTGAAGCTGCAGAAGACCTCTAGGCTTACCCAGACCCTTCCCAAGGCAGCGTAAGGATAGCGTCACCCAATTTGGGGTTACGCAGTCCACTTCTCAGCAGCGTTGGGACTGCGCTGGGCCAGCCAGGAGGATGTTGTCCAGTCACTTCTCTTGCTTCAAAAGAATTTTGCCAAGATCTGGAAGCAGTGCTTCAAATCTTCAGCAATGTTGGTGGGGTAGAGATTCTGCAGGTGCAGAATTGTGCCTAGCTAAGGCAACAAAGACGGGAGCAAGATAGTTATTCAGCAAATCTGAGATTCAATCAGGAGGATCGGAAGATATTGTCCGTTTGAGCTTTGGCAGAAGATTTACAGGAGGGAAGTCAATTTTCAGCAAGAAGCTGCTACTAGACGGTTTTTAGTCAACAAGAAACCCAGATCCAGAGGAAGAAGTATTGTATTCTTTAGATCTGAGAAAAGATGGCTCGATATGGACTGAGGGATCAAGATAAATTGGACAGCATGTCCAACTTTGTTATCTGGAAGGCCAGAATCCTCTCAATTCTAGATGAGTATGGTCACAAAGATCATGCAGAGAAGACGCTTGTTGTACCAACCAATGCAGATCCACTCAAGAAGTATGAAGAAAATCAAGCGCAGACGAAGCGTTTGATCATAGACAGAGTCAAGGACCACGTGATTCTTCATATTGCTGGTAAGAATACAGCAAATGACATGTGGACAGCCTTGGAGACGATCTACCAAGGAGGCTCTATGTAAAGAAGAATGCTTCTTGAGAATCAGATGTGGATGTTCCAAATGATCAAGGGTGAAGAGATAGATCCATTCCTCTTCAGACTTCAAGTTATCCGAGACCAGCTGATTGGCATGGGTGCTAATCCAGATGAAGGGCTCCTAGTGAGGACGGCCCTAAATGTTTTCTCTGAAGAATGGGAAACGTTTGTCCAGAGCATTCTAGGAAGGGCAGCGTTACCATCATGGGCAGATATGTGGGCTATTCTCCGCCAAGAGGAGATCAGGAGGATCACCAAGAAGCAGTCTATCAGTGGAGGAAGCGGATCAGCTAGAGTGAAGAAAGAAGAGGAGGATGCAGCCCTTGCATCAAGGGAAAAGAAGTAAGGGAAGAAGAAGAAGGACCTCTCCAAGGTCCGGTGCTTTAACTATCGTGATCCTAGTCATTTCGCCAACAATTGTCCTAAGAAGAAGGACAAAGGAACTTTTGATTCCAAGGTTGAAGCAGCAAATGAAGATGGCTTTGATGATGATGCAGCCATGAGTGCTCATGCCCCTCAAGAGAAGAGGTGGGGTGACATGGATCTATAGAGAGCTACAGATTATTGGCGGGATCCTTGATTCAGCCCTACTCTTGGATCACATACGAGCTACCGGAGCCTTAAGACGGTAACGGGATGAGTCGAAAGATAGTTGCAGATGACCACATTGAAGAGCTTAAGAGTGAGCAGCGTGATGCAGAGACAGCAGCAGCGTGGAGGCAGCGGCGCAGAGGCTGATGGGACTTTAGCAGCGCAGAGAAGCTGGGCTCACGCAGTTCAGTGTTACAACATGACAATGACTCCAAGGGGACAGCATGACTTAGCATCCAGGGAGCTTCAGTGGTGGAGGGCAACTTGACTTGTCTATCAAACAGTTGGGCAGAGGTATTCAGTTCCTTACTTCATAGCAACTAAGTTGCAATGCAGCAGTTAGCAGTGGCAGTGCTATGCGCAGCATGATGCAGCAATTTGAGAGGGAGCTACAGCCTGCAGTACATATGTGGCAGTGTCAGTGGCAGTGGCATGGGCTGCAGTGCAGAGAGCAACAGTGCAGTAGATGGAGGGCAATAGGCCAAGCATCAACAGCACAGATCCAGTACTCAAATCTTGTAATGCATGGTGTGATGTATTGCTAGAGCACACTCCTGATGCTAAGAGGGAGTGTTGATATTTTGTGTATTTGGGGTAGCATCAGTTGTGCTCTGACTCCCAAATTTTGTGGAGGGACTAGAATACACTTGATCTACAAGACCCAAAAATGGATTTCATAAATTTCAATTGGTGTTCAAGTTATTCAAATAATTAATTATTTTTAATGGATTTCCTAAATTTAACTTAGGAGAATAAAATAATTAAAGTGAATTAATTAACACGTGCTAACATTGTCTTAAGTCACATAGATCAAGCAGTCTTTTAATCTCAGCTGTTGATGGATGATTTAATCTCGATCGTTGAAGGGTTCAACGAAAAAGTATAAGAGAAAGGCTTGAAGGTCAGTTGAAGACGCACATTTTTGGTAGAACTGAGGAATAGATCTGAAATTCTAGGGCAGGTTTGCTAAGAATTTCTGGAGGAATTTCCTGCAATGAGGGGTAGTATTGACTGAGGGAATGATCTAATTCCAAAAGCCAAGATTCAATAAGAGGCAGAGGAGCAGCAACAAGGATAGAGTAGAGAAGCAGAGCAGCAGCTACGCAGGTGCTGCGCAGCCGCTACACAGTGTTACCACTCTAGTAATTCTAAAGTTGTGAGATTTTGGTTTAAAGTCTAAGAACACTAGAGGTAACCACAAACCTACTTTTAAACTCTAGGATCTAGCCTTCCTAGGGTTCAAAGAGGGCTCTCTCTGTAAAATTCAACTTTGTTTTGATTATAAGATATTAAGCTAGTTATGATTATGCAATTTGGTTTTGATTTGGTTTGGTTTGGTGGGAAAAATCACTTAATGAGATGGATAGTGGGAAATCCGTTTGTCCATTGGGCTAAGGAGTCAAAAGTCAAGCAGACAAAACTAGGATCAAGGTCAAAAAGTCAAATTTTTTCAGGGCAAGATAGATAAGTCTTTGAAGATCTTGGAAGGTTGTTTTGGTGAAATGGTTTGATCGAGATAAAGAGCAATGAAGGGTTCTTTGATCCGGAAAAAGGAAGGAGTAGATAGAGGTCAAATGAAAGAGGGAGCAATTAAGGGTTCCCTACTCTGGAAATCAGCGGAAAACATTATAAATAGTAAAGACAGGGTGCTTATAAAAAACCTTGAAATAATACTCCTGTTTATTCATTCAAATTTAGAATACATAATGGATGCATGAAAACATGAAAAGATAAACAATGACAAGTAGAAAGTACTTCACTTCAATGGCTCATCACATGAATCCTAAAATATGATGCTAGTTGATTTGATCCAGTCTGCTACTCGAAATTTGCAACAAAAAGCTTCCAAGTCCAACAAAAATGACTATAGAAGTTTTCAGCAATTTATTCCACAATAATACTTCAAAGAGTGAAGTATTTATACAAAATTGTTTACAAAATATCCTAGAATGCTTCTAGGAATTATCTAAGGGAAAATAGAATATCTTTACAACAAAATAGTGATAGCTCCTTAACAAATCAGCAAGCTGTCCTATTTATCCAAATAAAATAGAAAATTGTTTGTGGATTAGCTACATCTGGCTGCCTTGGTGTCCTCTTTGCTAGCCAAGATATTTCAAATCTGTTTTTGAAATATTATCTCTTTATCTTATATTTTTTCACTCCGATTCTCTTTATCCTCTGATACTCTTTAACCTCTGTAAAAACTGCCTTACTACTGTAATAAATTCTGTTTTGACTAAAAAAAATCAGCAAACTGTTTTTTGTCTTTCTTTCTGCACTTTGACGCTTACAATAAGTCAGTGAGTGACTGCCAAGCTTCATCATTAGGAATTTGTATCTTTTTTAGCCTGCTAAAGTTTTCATTTGCCTCAGTATATCTAGAAAATGTTGGTTTTATGACAAATAAATGTCTTATCTCATGCTATAGATAAAATAAATCTTTAAAACTTCTGAGTAAGACCTTCCTTGTTGGAATGCCTTGTCCACTTGCTCTTTTGCATACTCTCTGATTTTCTTATTGTAATCTTCCTGTGACATAAGTTTGTTATTAATGACCAAAATGTTAGGCAAACTTCTTTGCCTCAAATTTTCAAATTTAGCCATGAACTTGGTTATGGCTATGTTCATATTTTCACATTTCTCTTCAAGTTGTTTCATAAGATTCTTCTTTGAAATGACTTTCCTTATTTCAAGGATTGTGTCTGTCCTATCAGTGATTTGTATTTCTTCCAACTCCTGCCTGTTTTTACTGTTGAGAAACTTAATCAATTCTATGGCTTGCTCAGGTTTGTTACCTAGCTCATCTTTTGTTTTCTGAATTTATGCCTTTGTTGCCTTCAGTGAATCCCTTTGTTCATATATTTATTGGATTGAGGGCCACACATCATTGATGGCTTCAATGATTTTGTTCCATAACTGGTTTTTTACATATGATATTGGCTCCTTCAAGATTAAGTCCCTCTGTAGTTTTTTTAGTTCTTCATTTAACCTATTAGCTCTTTGCTCATGAGTGTTAGCATTTATTTGAGCTAACTTCTTTGTATCCTCAAGGTTGTCTATCACTTTTTTCAATCTGTTAATCTCACTTGTTTGAAGTGACATTTCTTCCATGGCTTTCACTAATTTACTAGCCTCGTCTGTGGGCTGCACTGTTGATATAGAAGATTTTGTGGCTGAAGTTGTAGATGATGTCACTGGCACTGCAGTAGCCAGTGGTTCTTTTGATGCCAACTCTTCTGCCAAAGTTGAAGGCACAGCAGTAGTAACCATGGGAATTACTGTAGGAGTTTCCTGAGTTTTAGTAGTTTCTCTTTCATGGACAAGCTTGTCCATTTGAGCCTCCATTTCTTTGATCTGTCCCATTAACTGAAAAATTAAGTTCATCATGTCATCCTTCTGAGTTTGTTTTTGTACTATTTCTCTGGCCTGTGGATGTTCATTTGGTGGAAACTTAAGCTTTTTCCTCAATGCTGCAATGTCCTCATTCTTCTTCTTCACTAACTGTTCCACTGCTTTAACATTTGCAGGATCATATCCTACTTGGATAACTAACTCTTCTAAAGACTTAATCCTTAGGTCTTTAGCATATGATGAGGCTTTGTCAACCTTCATTTGATCTCTCATGTTTATGATTGTATTCTGAAGCTTGTTGATACTCATAGCCTTGGTGGTTATAGTAGAATATAACATCTCAGAACTCTGCCTATGAAACTCAATCATATCTAGTGCATGAATGCTTTCTATTGGCACTTCTAGATCAATTTTGTTGTAGTCTGCAAAAGCTAAATAAACTCAATGTTCTTCTTTTAAAACTGGACGCAATATAAAATAGGGTTTTATCGAAATTTTGATAGGGTTTTGACTCTTTTTGGGCCTTTTTGGGTAACTAGAAGCTTTTTTGGAGAAATTAGGCCGTTAGTGTATTCAATTTCTTTAGCAAATTCCTTTTCAGAATGATACAGGCTTATTTTTCTCAAAAAATACTTGTTTACGCAAGTATGGGTCTTTGGAAATATGTTCTGAGGTGTTTGGACTGGTATCTGGTATCTTTTCAGGGCTCTGGAAGCAGTTTGAGTCTTTCAGCAATCTTCAACAGCAAATGCGGGCTTTTTTCACTAGTTTTGAGTATAAATCAAAACACGGGGTTTGTTTTCAATAGGGAGGACAAATACAGTGAGATAGTGCAGAAAAAAGGGATTAATGGTGCGATTTCAGAGTTTATTTGGCAATTTAGGTTTAAACTGGCTTGCAATTAATGTCAATCACATCAGACGATGGGTGGTTTTCGGACTTCAAAGGTGAAAACCGCAAGTAGTTATCTCGTTGGATTTGGGTGGTAAACGGTTTTAGTTGGATCAAATGCGATCCAATAGAACTGGGCCACATGGAAGAGAGAGGAAAGGGCGAAACAACCCATTTCGCATGAATTGATATGGGTTATCATCGCGCAATTAAAAATGTGATAAGACATTTGGATCGTCGAATTTGGGAGGGCCAATGCGAACGGCTGCGATTATTTCTGAAGTTGCTCGATGTTCGGAGGTGGAGTCCGGGGTTTGTCAATGCGACGGGATAGGTTTTAAACCTTATAAATATGTATTTATAAAGCTAAAACTTTATGTTATTTGATTGGCAGAGGGAGATAAATGTTTTTATGTTTTCAACTAAAACATTAACAAATGTTTCCATAATATTGACGCGTGTATTATTATATGGTAAATAAACCTTTTAACAAGTGTTTAAAGACCATAGGGGTGGGATATTTATAATATTGATATGTTTAAACCTGTGGGAAAAAAGGGCGGGGATTTATTTCACCATGTGGGATAAATAATTATAGGTTAAACTTAAAATAGTGGGTCTTGGGGATATTTATATATAAAGGATTTAATAATTATGGGATATGATATAGAGATTTAATACTTTAGGTTAGTAGTTAATATGAAATGAATATGTAATATATGAAATGAATAAAAATACATAATTTAAGACTAAGTAAAGTGTAAAAATAGGCATTTAAGCATAGTTTGTCCCATTTTGATTTTTTACACATACACTTAGGATAAAATGCATTTTGCAGGTTTTTTGAGTGTTTTTGAATGAAAATGAAATTAATCAAGGGGGGTTTTACTTTTCACTAAGAAAAAAGTTGTTTTACTTGCAAAAAGGGATCATAGTTTTGGAAAAGGGTGAATATGCTGACGAAATGGCTTTTATATAGGGAACCCAATATTTTTAACCAATCAGTTATTAAGCCTTGGGTCCAGTCCCAACAGAAGTCAGAGAAATGCTCTGAGCCTCTTTAACTAAAAGTTTAGAATACTGGATCATTTGTGAGGGAGGGGAAATTAGTAATTTTTGCCCGATGATGCTTTATTACATGTCTTGCACAACTGCTTTCTACCTACCCATCATTATTCTAACATTTTTTACTTCATTTTCATTGGTGCATTTAGGCTTGCAACCCTAAATCCATTTTTCTTTCAAAGCATAAATCTATCTAAGTCTAACCTTATTTCCTCCGAGGGCTCAAATTAAACTGTTGAGCTCCTCATTTATTCTCTAACTATCTCCTGATTTGTCAAGTTTAAACTGTTTGACATATCTTTATTCTCTATCTAAAACATGAAATTCAAAACATGAAAAGTTAAGATTAAACTGTTTAACTGATCATGGATTATGGCATTTTGGACAATTTGCACATAATCATTATTCTTGCAGTAAAAAGTAAATAGTAGTGGCATTTTGACTTGCTCACTTTCAGGTCTTATTTTTATCTCTTTTTCTTTTGGGGTCTATTCTTTTTCTAAGTCCTTTGATCTTTCTTTTAGGACTTTTAGCCTCTTTTCATTTTTATTATTTTCAAAATATGGGAAAACAACTTGCAGAAAGCAAGGAATGTACATATTTACAAGACTATCAAAGTCAATTCAAAAATTATGAACCCTATTATTATAGGACCCTAACACGTAGGATAGTGCAAAGGCACTGGGAGGCTTCAGAAATCACATAGAGGGTCTTTGAGGGCCAGCGTTAGGCTGTGGGACCCTTCCAAGGGTGATGCAGTCCCTTCTGGTGCAGCGCAATGGCATTTGAGGCTAGCAGGCTGACGCTAGGGCTTCAAGGTCAACGCTGAGAGTTTCTAGGGTCAGATCTGGGCTGAGTCCTGTAAATCCCGTTTGAGGGTGTGGATCAGTCAGATATTTGGCACTAGATCTTCAGGTTAGCTGCAGATTTGATATCTTTTATTCTCTGTTGGGTTTTCCAGATCTGGAACCCAGATTTACTGTACTCAAAACTACTTAATAATAAACCCTCATATATGTTGCGCCGGTTTTCCTGCTTTGGGTTTTTCCGGGGAATTATGTCCAAAAAATCCATGTGTCACTTTGTTGCATGAGTGTATTATTCAGTAAATGATCTGCATGTGTAGGTTGTAGTTGTGTTTATTTTCGATATTTTCTGAATCAAAATTCTGGAAATAATTTGTATCAATTAAATCAAGTAGGAGAAAATAAACCAATACATTGCTGTAGAATTTTCACAGGGTATACATCCACAGCATTACAGGAAGAGGCAACAGTCTGATCTTCTTCGTAGTTATCATAATCAAGCTTAGATAAAGTCGTTTGAATTTTGGTGTCAAACAAGGAGTCAATGCACGACAATTCCTCTGAGTACAAAAAACCTTGTCCAAAGTCTGGCTTCCAAGTTTCCAGTTGGTTTGGAGACTCCGAAGATAAAAATTGTGGCTCTGAAATGTTCTTGGTAAGTAATGTTATTTCGATTATTCCTGGCTCAATCAAAGTGCATATCTCATGAGTTGATTCTCCTTGAAATTCATCAACAACATGTATCCTTATCAATGCAGCCTGACAACAGATTAATAATTCTTCTCCATCTTCACAGAGTAATGGTACATGACTCTACTACTTGCAAGATTCACTGTCCACACGATACATACATTTTGTCCCGACATGAATATAGAGATTGTTGTCATCTCTAAATGAACAACTCAAGATGTATGATCCATGTTTATCAGTGCCAAGTGTATATGATATTATGTTGAAAACACCATCAAGATGAATAGTTTGTTTATTAGATATGTGCACAATATTGAATTTCCCAATGTTTGACCCTACCCACTGTGACATGACCACCAATATTTCAGATGAACGCATCTTAAGCCATTGCTAAATCATCAATGCCCATTGTAAACACAATGTAGATGGAATAATAACAAGAAGTGGCCAAGCATCTTTGAGACATGACGTAACAATAATAGCCTGCAACGTCTTCTCAATCCCATTTCATCTGCTATGCGCACACGTCCACCCTGCTCCAAAACAAATCTTATTCCATCTCGTTGAAATGGCAGAAGTTGACTCTCCATGTAATAATGTGTATTGTCATATATTACAAGAAGGTTTGGAATAGCAAAAGCAGCCTCAAGGGCATGTCGCACAAAAGGATCCAATGATTCCACATGAACTGCCACAATGTTGAATTGGGCAAGAGTTCTTTCTGCAACTGCTAAGGAAGAAACAGGAAACATCACTAACCTTTCTTTAGCAACCCATTCAAATTTTGGAATATCACGGAAAGTTGCTACCAATTGTGTCTGATATTCAAATTTCGTTGCAATTTTCCTACTGCCATGTAGAAAAATCCTAACATTAATTTTCTGCATATTCCTTTCAGAGTCAGTCTCTATCATATCTTTCTCTTCCTGCCATAAGGATTGTTTGGCTGAAGGAGCTTTTCCATATTTTAACTTTGATTGGACAAACTTCCAACTACCAAGATTTCTTGTGGCCCAAGAATCTGGCAATACTAGTGGCAGAATAGCCTCAACAACTATAGAAAGTGAAGATATCATGTTCAAAGAATTTAGAAGATCGTCCAATGCTTCCTTTGGAAATGTCCATACTTTCTCTTCTGCATTCTAGAGCCTCCCTGCCACAGATTGGCAAGTTTCCTTTACTATCTCATTACAAGGGCTTCAAGTGGCAATGTGATCCTCATTTGTTAAATATATCTGCACAACAAAGAACTATTGTGAGTTTGTGGACTTCCATCCAATGGCTTGTATGAGCTTGATTTACTGCACTCATAATCCTGTGAAGACTGGAACTTTTATGGGCTTCTTTCTCCATGAAAGATTAATCCTAATTCATATTCTCGTGCTCCACGTATGGAATACAAGTTAAGTGGAGGAATTGCCTGGATATTTACTACAATCTGGGGAAGTAAACTAAGAGATTTTACAACATTCTCCCCATCTTGTTCAATCATTGAATTTTGTTTTAGTTCTTTATAATAATCTTCTATAGAATGTTGTAATTCTTCTCTGGTATTTTGCGTAAATCCTTTCCTTTTTTCCATGATTTCATCCTCATTGACATTAAGGTCAACTTATATTGAAAGTGTTGAATCTGATGTTTTGAAAATCTATACGGATTTTGTAAATGGTTTTTTTATTTGTTGTAATGATTCTTGAATTTCACTTAACAGCTCAAATTTAGATTTATGAGACTCGCTTAATTCCTCGAAATATATCTCCATAATTTCAGGATCTAAGCTTGATGGTAGATTGTGCAGCGGATAACGTCCAAGGGTCAACCTCGCTCTCATACCATTGTAGCAACAAATATTGTAGTTTGTTGTATTTTAAATATAAAAATACACAAATGTATTGCAAATGATATTTTATTGATAATATGATAGAACAAAGATTGTTTACTACTACAATGAGGGCATGCTTATATACCTAGGCAGGTCTCCTTTCATGACTGGGCATGTCTTTTAGACATGCCTTTTCATTAACTAATGACTATTAAATTAAAACTGACTAATTAATTTAATTAAAACTGCCTAAATAAATTAATTAAGACATTAGTACGTGGGAAAAAGCCAAACATGAGCTCTACCCCTTCATTATAGCCATCACCTTAGTTCCTCGTGCCCCATGAGTGCCCCCTATTAGGTCCCTGTAATTTGGTAGATTGGAAATGACCAAATAGACAAGGGTAACATCAAATCAATCTTTGGAGTCCTAGGTACTAGCCTTCCTGGACTCAAAGAGGGCTCTCTCTATATTTGTATAAAAGATATGACTTGTTTGTTCTTAGGAGGCTGATTTTAGGCTACTTATAAGGATAGGGTTTGTTTGTTTTGTTTTGTTTGGTTGGGTAGGATGTCAAGAAGAACAGATAGAGTGAGAGAGGTTCAAACCATTGGGCTATGGGGTCAGTGATAGACTTGAAAAATGACAACAATGAATCAAGGGTGTTTCATAGGGAAAATTAACAAAGACAAATGGATCTTAGTAGCTTATGTGAGTGAAATGAACATTAATTTGTGAAAATTGTAGGTTAAAGGGCAATTAAAAATCCTTTAACAAATACTATAACAAGAAGGGCTTTCACATTTACTATGCATAAAGAAATAACCAAAGGACAGGGCACACCATAAACCTCTCTGGTCAAACTTCACTAAGTAAACTCTAAAACAACAATCCAATAAACCCTACAAAGCAGGGAAACCCTAAATTCTCTAGTTATTTATCTTCAGAGAAAGAAAACATGTAAGATAACAAGCAAGTGATAATCAAAGAGCAGGGAACTCCTAAATTCTTTAATCAAACTTCAAAGACCCTTGAAACGACTTTTCAAGATAGACCAAAAGACAAGGCAAACCATAAACTTCTTTAGCCTAAACCCTAACAAGAAACACTTCAAAGAAAACCTCAAAAACAATGTTTTAAGCTACACCAAAGGACAGGGTATACCATAAACCTCTTTGGCTTGACTCCATTGAACCATTCTTGAAATAACAAGCTAAGTGGAACTAGAAAGCAATTAAGAATTCTCTAATCTGACCTAACAATGGAAAACATTAGAGCAATAGAAGCAAACAGACTTAAGGTGCCTCTAACAGCATATCTTAAGCTAAATTTTCTATTCTATTGCAAGAGAAAGATGCACAATATGGGAAACATAAGAATATAAGTACTAGATTAGAAAAACATCACCATTAACCATGTTCATGAATCCTGCAAATGTGCTTGCTCCATTGCCATTCAAATCAAAACATTCACACAACTCCAAGTCTATGATATTGAGCTCAACAATCAACCAACAATAAACATGAAGCCTCCATGCAGTATTTAACTTGCAAATGAGGAGGTGGAAACCCTAGCTAGGGTTTTAGAAGTAATTTATTACATATTTAAGGCATTTTGACCTTTGAGACCATGCAAGGCCCAAGGCAAAATATCAAAGCCTCATTCATTACAAAAATAACTTCTAACATAAATTCTAAGCTAACTTTGTAGATATTTGTCCTTCAAGCCTTCAAAAATATCTTTTTAATAACTTCTTGTGTCTTTTGTTGACTTTCAGGCAAGGGCGCAACGCCAAGGTGCAAGGGCGCAACGCCAAGCCAAGGCAACGCCAAGCCAAGGGCGCAGTCACAACTGGGAAAATTGCTCTCTCTTTGCAACTCCCACTGAGGCCTTCCTCGTGTCCAAATGAGCTCCATGATAGCTCATTGGAAAGCATGTCCTATCTAGTTTCCAAGTCTTCCTTTATTTTTCTGATTTGAACCCATTTTCCTACTCAAAGATCCGTTCTCCCAAGACTACTCAAGGCGCAGCACTAGTGCTGAAAATAGGGCAGAAAGGTGATTTCTAGGTGGTTTTTGGCACTTTTGGAGGACCATTGTTGCTCCAAATGAGCTGAAATTTTCTGTGGATTATGTCCTTGGAATGAGGAACATGGAAATGTAACATTTTTCCATTGAGTGCCCAAAAAATAGCGCAACGCCAGTGGCACTATGCGTTTGGCCCTTTTTTCTGCTAGCCAAACAGTCAAAATTTCAAAATTTACAAAAAGATGCCAAAAAATGGATTTTGTCTTGCTGATAATGTTTGGGAGGCTTGGAGGGATACATAAGCAAGGATTTTTAGATTTTCCTTCTCCTTTGCTTCATTTTTCTTGGTTAGGGTTTCAAGTCTTGATTTGGCCTTTTGTAGCATTGAGCTTGCAATTTGGTTTTTCTTGAAGTAGTTCTTGGCACTTTTTCTTCTACCCCATTGGTCTCACCATACCTTTCATAGACCTCATAAATCAAGGCCTTTTCCTTTTTTTATTCTCTTTTTTCCTTGATAATTTGAATCTCCATGATGGCCTGCTTGGTCTCGAATTGTTCATTTTCCTGCTCATAACATGCAATGATAAACTTATATATCTCCAAGTTGGTCTGAAGCTCACTAATTTGGGCATCCTTATGCTTTGAAAATCATTTTGAAGGCCTAATCATCATGCTCATCATATAAATCAACAAGGACCTGCTCTGCAACCCTTTCACAAAATTCAAAACATCCTACATGCTTGAAACAAGAAATGGTAAGGGGAGATGCCATGAGCTCTCTTGTATTGAGGGGTTCAAATCTATTTATCTTGCCTCCTTTATTATCATGCCTCCTTGGAATTTGGGCCTCCACACCACTGTCTTCACCCTGAGACATTGTGAACTCTTCTTCTATAAAACCTTGGAGTGTAAATGGAAATGAGATGAAGGGATGTAATGAAAAGGTAGCCTTGTGAATGAGGGAATGAGTAAGCGAGGGTATAGGTGTATGAGAATGAGTGAGAGGCTAAACAACTCAATGAAAACCCTCCATCTATTCAATTACTCTTCCTATCACTGACACTCTTTCTAGGAAGATGAAGCAATGGAAAAAAGTGATTTCAAGGTTGAAACTTAGGGTTTTATCTTAGGGTTCCATTTTCATTGATTAAGAAAACACAAAAATTGCTTAAAGATAGGTGTATGTTAGGTACTTACCCTTAGGAATGCTTGGAGGACCTTTGGCAGAGACGTGAAGGTGTTTTGGAGTTATTTGAGTGGTTATATCACTAAGAAGACCCTCCTGACCAAGGGCGCAACACCAGTGCTAAGGGCACAGCGCCAAGGGTTGAGGGTGCAGCGCTAGTTTTTGAGCGCGCAATGCCAATTTCTGAGCGTGAAGCGCCCTTTTGAATACTATATTTGGAAGCCTTCTCTATGTCCAAATTGGGCCCAGGATAGCTCTTTATAAATCTTTTAAAGTCTACTTTCCAAATATTCCTTTTTTTGGCTTATTGGAGTTGATTTGACCTGTCAAACGTTGATTCTCCCAAGACTGGTAAAAAAGTGTTGAATGATGGTGCAGAAATGCAGAGTGTTGGTGCAGGAAACTTTTGGAGGCATTTCTCAACTCCAAATTGAGATCAATATGTCTCATTGGAAATATCTTCCAATCTATTAGCCATTTGACCCATCAAGCAGGTCATTTTGACACTCCAGCTATACGAAAACTTGATTTTCCCAAGGTCACTCCAGAAGTGCGACAAACCTCTTGTAGCACCTCTAATTTTGACATTTCTCAAAAACCATGATACCTGTGTAAAATATGAAGGATTTTTTTCTTCTTGGACCCATGATGGAAAAAAACCTCTTTCACTTTTGTTAATTTCATCTTTGTTGTAGAAATTTCTGTTTCCCACCTCGGTTTTCAGTTTCACCTTATTTCTCCATATAGTTAAATGCCCATTCCCATAGCTTTACATTCAACAAGCTGAAAAAAATAAATATTTTCTGAAAACACAAATTTTGGAAATTTTCACAATTGTGGAAATGCAGAAATAAAACTCAACAAAATATATCAGCCACACAAAAAAATAGACACGCTGATTTTTTGTCAATGTGACCCTGGAAAAACCCCCTACAACTCTTGGGGAAAACCAGTTCGAAAGCTTCTCTTTATTTTTTGAATATTGCTTTTACAGTGAGACAGAATTTGCACAGCAAAAAATTACAACAACCTTATAAATGTACTTATCTCGAAAACCATGCAAAACTCCACCTCGATTTTCGTGCCAACTCAAAACAGAAATTTACAGGAAAATGTGCAGCATTAAATGCTGTACGGACAACATAGAAAAATGCGCTGTACGGCTGTACGACCTCCTCGAAATCTGTGTTGTACGACCTGCTGAAAGCTGCTGTACGGCTGCCTCAAAATCTGTGCTGTACGACTGCTTGAAACTGCTATACGACCTCGATTTCTATGCTGTTTCTCTGTTGTACGGAAATCAGAAAACAATCCCTCAAACTGCTGACGGCCTCCTTGGGAAACGTGCCAATATATCAGTAGTAAATGCTGTTCTCCTCTCCTCGATTTTTGTGCCCTCTTGCCTTGAAAACCATGCTCTGTCCTTGCTGTACGGATTAGCTGAATCTCTTCACTGCTACTCTCTTTCTTCTCACTGCTCAGAAAATCTCCTTAGCTTTCTCTTCTCCTCTCTCAATTTGCTCATGAGAGAATGAATGACCTTTTCCCTCCTTTAATCTAACCTTAAGTGACTTTTGGGGAATCCCTAAATCTAATGGTTGAGATAGTTTTATATTTAGGGTTGAGATTACATGCTCATTTAAATCTCACTTTCTATTTTTTAATTCACCCCACTTTAATAAAGATCCACTAAGTCATTTATTTCCAAAGTCACTTTTCCTTTCTAATTTCACATTGACTTTATTAAAGTCACTTTAAAATTAGACTTTAGTAACTTTATCACTTAAAGTCACTTTTAAATTAGATTTAACTTCCTAACTTTATAAAGTCACTTTAGGAGAAAAATTAAATTCTTTTGGACACATTTCCCTAGGCCAAAGATCAAAGCCTTAGGGAACCACCTGTCCTCTGGTAACCAAATTTCAACACTCCCTCTTACCGAGGAAAGTGTTCCTCACCACACCCATCTTGTCTCTGAAGTAGACATGCTTGCCCCGTGGTAAGGCTTTGGTAAGAATATCTGCAACCTGCTCATCAGTGGGAATATACTCAAGCTTCACAGCTCCCTTCTGAACATAGTCTCTGATGAAATGATATTTGATCCCGATAGGCTTTGGCCTGTCATGAAAAACTGGATTCTCTGTGAGTTTAATGCAACTCTGATTATCACAATAAATGACTGAAGGTCTCAACGGCTAACCAAATAAGCCAAATAAAATTTTGCGAAGCCAAATGGCCTCACAACTAGCTAGTCTGGCTGCCATGTACTCTTCTTTCGCTGAACTCAATGCTTCTGACTGCTGCTTCCAGCTAAACCACGACACCACTACCGAACCCAACCCAAAACAGCACCCTGAATTGCTCTTCCTATTAGAAGCACAACCTGCCCAATCAGAATCAGTGTAACCTGCCAATCTCACTCCATTCCCCTACCTATAATCCAGACCATAATCCACTGTCCCCTGCAAGTACCGCAAAATGTCTTTTGCAACAACCCAGTGCACCCTCCTGGGCTCACACATGAACTGGCTCATCGTGTTGACTGCAAAACATATATCTAGTCTAGTGTTGACCAAATACATCAAAGAACCAATCAGCTGTCTATATAATGTGGGATCCACCAACTCGGAATATGAAGCGTGAAGCTTCATCTAGTTGGTGATCATCGGTGTCGACATGGGTCTACAATCCTCCATGTGGAACCTGCCAAGGATGTCCACAATATATGTCCCCTGCCCCAGGAAGAAATTCCCCTCCTCCTCCCACACCTCCAAACCCAAAAAGTAATGCATCAAGCCAATGTCCTTCATCTCAAACTCCAACACAAGATCTTTCTTGCAGTGCTCTATGAGTCTCTCTGCACCCGTAATGACCAAGTCATCCACATACAGCACCAGAATGAGAGGCTCCTCACCTATCACAATATAGTAAAGGTTCAGATCTACCTCACTCTTTGTGAAACCCATCTCCTGCAAGTATGTATCTATCCTGGAGTACCAAGCTCTAGGAGCTTGCTTCAGGTCATAAAGGGCCTTCTTCAGTCTGCACACATGGGACTCCTTCCCATGCACCTCAAAGCCCTGTGGCTGCTCAATGTACACCTCCTCCTGTATGAAGCCATTGAGAAATGCGGTCTTCACATCCATCTCGTGGATCTTCCAACCCATCTCTGCTGCTATCGATATAATGGAGCAGATCGAAGTATATCGAGCCACGGGAGCGAAGGTCTCCTCATAATCAACTCCCTCTACCTGGGAGAACCCTCTAGCCACAAACCTCGCTTTGAATTTCTCAATGCTGCCATCTGCAGCATGCTTTACCTTGTAAAGCCATCTAGAAGTAACCACGGATTTTCCCTCAGGCCTCGGCACCACCTCCCAAACATCATTCTTCATGATAGAAGAATACTCCTCCTACATGGCCTCTCTCGAGACCTGCTGGCTAGCTGCCTCCTCATAGCTAGAAGGCTCAAAGTCAATGATGTTGGCAAACATTGCCATATAGCTACAAAACCTCTCAGGTGGTTTGCTCTCTCTGACCGGCCTCTTAGGCCCAAAGAACAACCGGCTTCTCTGAGCGTATCCTGGTCACTTGGGCTTCTCTTCCTTTGCCACTTCTCCCATCGAACATTGAAATAATTTGATTGTCATACGGGATTTCAACTCCAATCATTTACCGTCCTCCCGCCTGAACCTGAACCTGTAGACGCTGAAGTACTATGTGAACTGTCCATCAATGGACTCCCTAGTGAACTACTCTGTATGCTGCCCGAAGCACCACCCCTCTGACTCTGTGAGCCACTGCTCACTGACGGAACTGACACCGTAATCGATGTACCTCCGGATCCTCCTGATCCCTGCCCACTGGATCCCTGCAACTGACTCAGCTGCTCCTAAGGGTTTGGCTGATCCAGATACTCTAACTCCTGTGACCTCCTGAAAGCCCTGTCCTCCTCGAACTTCACATCTCGTCTGACAACAACTCTCCTCTGTGCGGGAATATAAATCCGAAAGGCTTTCGAGGTCTCACTGTAGCCCACAAAGATACCCTTCTTTGCGGTGGGCTCTAGCTTGGTCCTCTTCTCCTTGGGTACATAGAAGTATGCAATACACCCAAAGATACGAAGATGACCAACATCAGGCTTCTTCCCAGAAAAACCCTCCTCCGGAGTCACATGCCCCAAGGCACGATGCGGACTCCTGTTCTGCAAATATACAGCAGTGTTGCAGGCCTCTGCCCACAAAAGCAATGGTAACCCCTGATCATGTAACATGGCTTTGGCAGCCTCTCCGATGGATCTATTCTTCCTCTCCGCAACCCCGTTCTGCTGGGGGGGGTTGTAAGGAACTGTGAGCTCCCTCCTAATTTCTGCCTCCGTACAATAATCAACAGACTCTCCAAGGGTGTACTCTCCTCCATTGTGATCTTTCAACCTACCTGAGTCTCCACAAGAGCTCTGAACTCCTAAAACCGCTTGAAGACGTCACTCTTGGTCTTCAAGAAATAAATCCAAGTTCTCTTGGAGTGATCATCAATGAATAAAACATAATACTCATATCCACTCAAGGAAACATGAGACATCCGACCGCTCACACCGGAATGAATCAAATCAAGTATCCCAGTCGATCTGCTATCACTGCTGGGAAAAGGGGATTTGGCAAACTTGCCCATCGCACATCCTCTGCATGTATAAAAGTGATCAGTACTGAAATCTGGCACACCTGTAGTGATCTCCCGCAATGTCCTAAAGGCTCCATGATACATGTGCCCCATCCTGCGGTGCCAAATCTCACACAACTCTGAACTGCTAGCTCTACTGCCGGTACTACTACTCAATGCCAAAAGGGGCTGAAATGCAAACTTGTACACCTTTGCATGGCGTACACCTATCACTCTAGCTGAATCAGCTGGAGCGCCCCTAAGATATATCAGCGCCTATCCTCTCTTGAACAATAGCTCATATCCTCTGTCCTTCCATGTTGAGACGGATATGAGGTTCCTCCTCATCCCTGGCACATATAGAACATCTGGCACCTTCAAGGGAGGTTTGGGTTCCCTGTTAAATGTCAAATTCCCCACATCGATTGCTCTAACAACGCTGTCATCTCTAAGTACTACCTCTATATCAGTGTCGGGAGCGTTTTTCGGGAGCGCGTTTCCGACCTGAAAAAACGCTCCCTGTTTTTTCGGGAGCGTTTCAGGGAGCGTTCGGAAGCGAACGCTCCCGAAACGCTTCCGACGTTAAAAAAACGCTTCGGGAGCGTTTTTTAAACGCGGGAAGCGTTCGGGGAGCGTTCGCTCCCGAACGCTCCCCGGCAGGAAAAACGCTCCCCGCCGCGCGGAAATTTTTTTATGAAAAATTTCCGATTTTTATAAAAAGGGGGGGGGGGGTTTCATAATTTCATTGTCAGTTATTTGTTTGTTAGTTGAGAAGTGAGATTGAGTGAGAAGGAGAGCCGAGAGTGCAAGGTTTGGTTGACAGGAATCAGGAGAGCAAGGAGCAAAGTTGACAGGAGAGCAAGGAGCAAGGCTGACAGGAGGATTGCAAGAAAGAGGTAGGCCTTCTAATCCAATTTTGTATTTTCTAAGATGAATTTGTAGATTGTTAAATTGTTTGAAAATGAAAACTTGAATTTTGCTTGAATGTTGCATTTTATTGGATTTAAAACTTTTTAAATGAGTTGTTTTTTTCCTATATTGCATTTCCTATTCCCATTTGGCATTTTTCTATTTGTTTTGCAGGCTAGATTCTAGAAACTTGAAACTTGTTTCCATCATGGCTATATGGCTAGGAATTTTCCTCATGTTGGTTCCTTTCTTTGTGATAATGGTGTTGGAGAGTGCTAGAAGAAAAAGACAAATCAGAGAAGAGGAGGATGAAGAGGAGGGTTATGGTGGTTCTGAAGAAAACCCTGAAGAGGAGGATTATGCTGAGGAGGAAGTGGGGAGTGGAGACCCTGAGAACCTAGAATCCCCAACTAAACAAGACCAATATCCTTTGTGGAAATATGTTCAGAAACAAGAAGGAGGGAAAGGTGGTGGAACCACTAAATTTATTTGCCCCCATTGCAATAAACAACACCATGGTTCATACACCCGTCTGAGAAGGCACCTTTGTGGGATAATGCCAGGAGATGGAACTAAAAATTTTGGAATCAAAGTTTGTACTTATGTGCCAGCACCACAGAGAGAGATATATAGGAAGGAAGAGGGGGTGCCATACAGAGATCATCTAAAAGATCTAAGGGTATCGCTGATTCAGGCCCAACACATTCAACTTCCACCCATGCCAGTGGTTTCGGAAGCAGTGGCACTGGATTAAGGCGTAGAACCATATCCGATTTCCTAGACGAAGGGTTTAGGAATGATGTGGATTCAAAAGTTTACCGGTTTCTATATGCATGTGGGGTGCCATTCAATGTTCTTCGCTCACCTTATTGGCATGAAATGGTTTCTTCCATTAATGATGCCCCCAAAGGATACAAAAGCCCTGGGTATGACAAGGCCAGAACCGTGGGTCTTGATCATGAAAGAGCTAAAATAAATCATTCTTTGGCTAGAATGACAGGTTCGTGGAATGAGCATGGGTTGTCCATTGTCTCTGATGGATGGACCACTGTAAAAGGAAAACCATTGATAAATGTTTTGGCTGTGTCGGTTAGTGGTGCAGTGTTCCTGGCAGCTTATGATTATTCAGATAAATTCAAAACCGGCATTAACATTGCAGAACCATTACTTGAAATAATTGAAAAGACTGGGCCATACAATGTGATACAGGTCATCACTGATAATGCTGCTAACTGTAAGGCAGCAGGAGCAATTGTTGAGGATAAATACCTCAACATTTTTTGGTCTGGGTGTTTGGTTCACACAATGAACCTTTTGATGCATGATATCATCAAAAACAAACAACCTCAATTCAAATGGCTTGGTGATTTGTACAAGAGAGGTAAGAAAATGATCAAATTTATTACAAATCATAGCAATACCCATGGGCTTTTCCGCACTCACTCCAAATTGGAGTTGTTGAAAATAGGAAAAACTAGATTTGCTAGTTATTACCTCACCTTCAGGCGCCTTTTGAAGGTAAGAGAGTCATTGGCTGCAATGGTATCAAGCCCACACTGGCAACTATTAAAGGACAGGGCGGCAACAGTAGTTGACAGGCAAAGTTTTGAACATGTGGAGGAGACCGCCCTTGACCCTCAGTTTTGGGCACGTATGAGGGAAATTGTGAGTTTTACCAAGCCCATTTATAACATGATTCGCTTTGCAGATACTGATAAACCAGTGATTGGAGAGGTTTAAGAGCAGATGGATAGCATGTTGGGGCAAATAAAAGATATTGTTAAGGATAATGATCCCATTTTGTATGCTATGATTCATGACTGTGTGTGTGCACGGTGGAATAAACTCAATGTTCCACTGCATGCTTTGGCATATATCCTTACGCCAAAGTATTACTCTCCATCTTGGTTGGGCCAACCTGCACCTGGAGGTGGGGTTAGGGTGAAACCTCACACAGATCCAGAGGTACAAGAAGGGTACATGAAGGCATTGGACAAATTGGTACCTGACAGGGAAGAGTGTGCTAGATTGCGCCTTGAATTATTCAAATACTTCAGTTGCACTGTTAACTTTGGTTCTTTCCATGCAATGGAAGACAGGGACAGATTTGATGCTCTCACATGGTGGGAAGCATATGGTGGCATGGGACTTTTGCCAAAGTTGGCTAAAAAAGTTCTCTCACAAGTTGTGAACACTTCTTCTGCAGAGAGGTGTTGGAGCACCTACAACTTTATACACAATGTGAGAAGAAACAGGCTGAATGAAAAACGAGCTGAAAGCTTGGTTTATGTGCATTATAACTTGAGGTTGCTCAGCCATTACTGTGATCGGGCAAATGAGGATCAATCATACAGAGTCTGGGACAACAACCCAGAGGATGATAATTTGGAGGACGACACGTTACATCTAGAAGAATTGGCAGCAGAACTTTATAGGGATGATGATGAAGCATCAGCAGCACCGCCACACACAGGGCCAGTCCCACCATCTACTGGTAGCAGTGCAGGTGCCAGTGCCAGTGCCACTCCTCGATATCACACTATTGTTCCTTTGCAGATCCAGCCTCCACCTTCTGGTCGTGGTCATGGTACTCCTGAGAGTACTAGAAGACCAACATTTCCTCGTGGCTCACAGAAATTAGACATTTCTCGTGGGCGTGGCAAGGGGCCAGCCATATAAAATATATTTGTTGTTTACTATTTTCTATTTGTTGTTGACAGTTGAACAGTTGAAACTTGACTTGCTACTGATTTCATATATTTAAATTTTTAATGAAGTTGGCATTTATAAGTTTACTGTTTACAAGTCATTATGAATGATGAATATGATGCTTCATGAAAGTTATATGGTGATCAATGAATCAATGATGATAAATGTTATATAATATCAATGATGATAAATGTTATATATTGAATTTTGAAATCAATGAATCAATGATGATAAATGTTATATATCAATGATGATAAATGTATATTGAATTTTGAAATCAATGAATCAATGATGATAAATGTTATAATATATATATCAATGATGATAAATGTTATAATATATATATCAATGATGATAAATGTATATTGAATTTTGAAATCAATGAATCAATGATGATAAATGTTAGATATTGAAATTTGAAATCAATGATGATAAATGTTATATATAAATGATGATAAATGTTATATATTGAATTTTGAAAGCTTGAAACCTTCAGATTGATGATTTGCGAGACTCAAGAGTCAATATGTTCTCTGCTTCCAACTCGTGGGCGTGGTTGATGAAGATTATAACTTCTAGATGATTGATGTTATATGATTCAATCTATGTTTTTATGGTTTTTATGTCTAATTCATCATTCTACATGTTTTTGTTGACATATATGCATCAAAATATAAAAAATATTAAAAATATTAAAAAATATATATATATATATATAAAAACGCTCCCGAAAACGCTCCGGACCCAGAAACTTTTAAAAATGGCGCTCCGCGCTTCGCTCCCGCTCCCGCTCCCGCTTCCAAGTAACCTTGATACTGGGTACAGCAGAGGTAGCATTCCAGTATGTGTCGGGGCTCCAAACAATGTATCGATACATTATCGAGAGGGTGGATGGTAGATCCAGTGGAGATGATTGGCAAGGACAGGAGGGATCCACATACCTTGAGTGTATTGCGAGCATCAGATATCTATCTATTGATTGCATTCAGGGGGTGGCTATTTGTCACATATGGCTTCCAGGGGTCATCGGTACTACATAATGGTCGACATAGGGCAGGTTAGCATGCATCATATTTTCCCATGATATATGGACCCTCTATATTTGTAATATCCCGGAAGGGAAATAGAAAGCAATACGAGCATACGACAATACAGAAAATGCCAGAAATAGAACATAAAACAAATACTCATAAAACTGTCGGAAATGCTAAGCCATTTTATTAATCTGAGAATATAATGAAATACAATAGATGATCAGAATGATAGCACCTATTCTTGCTCAAGGCAAGTGAAGAACTCTCTCAGAAAGACAGGAAATCGCTGCTATAAGAAACTGCGTCCCAGCTGCTGGAAAACTGCCGTAAAACTGCTATTGTTGGAATGGACTGAAACTAGGGGCTGATCCCCTTGCCGGAATGAGCTGAAAATCTGCAGACCACCTGCACTCACCACCCCGGACAAAACCCAGAATGGTCAGCCTCCGAAAATCACCAAAGAAACCCTCCTCAAGGAATTACGCTGCCTCTGCAAGGCTCAGCGCAGATGCCAAATGATAATAGCTGAAACTGTGCCACAAACTCCTCAGGAAACCTCCTGCTGGCAAAGACTGATCCTCTCCTCCGGATATCAACTGAAACTCCTGCAGAAAACACCGCACCGGAACACCTCCAAGTAGAACTACGTCCTCTCTCCCAGGGACTGCGCAGTCACAAGAGAAGCCCAGCTCCTCAGCAAAACAACCAACCAAACCTCCCGCTAAAGACTGAAGAAATGACCTTACCCGAGCAGGCACTCGAAGTCCCCTGGGGCTAAGGGTGAGATCTCCGACCGGAGACACTCAACGCACTAAACAGTGCTGCAGACAGGCTAAACAGCTAGCGTGCTCAAGAAGACAAAAGTCTAGCTCAAATATCATCAACAACAAGAATGCCCCAAATGAGGAGGCTCCTCCACCTTTTATAGCATTGGTTTCCCTCCAAAACCAATGTAGTCTCTCTCTCCTCCACGTGGTGTGTGGCCCCCCTTGGCTCCCCCCTTAAGTTACAACGTTGTGCTACTAGGAAGGTGTTTTATTCCACTAAAGTGAGTTAGACCCCCTTTTACTCACTTTTTTTATTTATCTACAAACCACATATGGCAAAACAATACAAAGTCGAATATTCCAATTAGCTATCGCTAATTAGGAATATTACAGTCCCCCCCGGCAAAATGTTGCTTGCCCTCAAGCAACTTAAGTGATGGATGCTGCAAAATCTGCTCGCTCTCCCAAGTGGCATCCTTATCCAACAAAAATTGCTTGTCCTCAAGCAACGCTTGAACAAGCCTCCTCTCTAGCTGATGCTCCCTACCGATACTGCAAAATGTGCCTGGGTCCCACTGAAACCTCTCTGACCTCTGCATCACCCTAATACGAAGGGATATCTTAATGCCAGGATCCCAAAGTGACCTCTCACAGTACCAGCCAACCAATAATCCTCACAGATCCCATCGCCACCATGGCCAATAATCGCACAAGTCCCACGGCTCGGACTGTGCACTGCCTCTAGCTATGACCAATGCTCCAAGAGGTGAAGACCACCAACAAGCATCAATGCTCCCGGGCTCCTGCTGCGCTGTACCTGTAGCTGCATATGCTACCCCTCCAACTGCATACCAACTCATCACCTCTCTCTAATCCAAGTTGTGACTCAATCCCATGCTGATCCTGCTCTCCTGAAATCGGGATGGAGTGCTAAAGAAACGATGTCCTGTGCCGCCCTGCCAACTGGAATCTATAACCTCTGTTATGTCCAAGGGCCCCTGCTCGACTGTGCTCCCTACGAAGAATACCGTACCATCTAGAGGGTACCAACTCATGATCTCCCGCCAGTCCATCCTGGAAGAAGAATCCGATGTAGCAATAACAACGGCATATGGAACATGCCTGAAGTGTTGCCGCCAACCCGTAATCAACTCCCACTGCTCTGCCCTGTCTGCCAATGAGAGCTGCCTGTAGAAGGAAACCCCTCTCTCTATAATGGGCCAAAGTGGGCAGGATATGCTGCAAGTTCCATCGATGTACTCCTGGAGAGTACTACTCACTGAAAGTACTGCAGCTCGACCGACTGTATGTACATCTATCTGTACCTCATCAATGTGTCGGCCAAAAGATGAATGCTCCACCATATCCAACAGCTCCTGCTGTCTAATAGCCCCCTGCATAACAATCCCATCAACCTCCAACATCTCTAGAGGATATGGATCTGCGACTGCCGTCACTATATTTAGTGTCAATGCATCTGACTGCTCCTCCTCAATGGCTGACCCCGCGGTTAGCCGCATATCCATCACCAACTCGATGTGAGCCTCCATCTGGCTCTCCCTCAAAGGACTATCATGCATGATGTGCATAGCATCCTCCTCTACTGACTCAGGCTCCATCACATATAGCTCTGACTGGATCATCACAAGTGTCTCATCGCCTAGGGCATCTCCCATAGAGTTCCCTGACTACTCACCCTGTATACTGGAATGCAGCTCTGGTCTACTGTCTCCATCTCTGCGTGATTGCTCTCGCTCCCCAGAAGCGACCTCAACTGATCCTATGGACTCATATGAAGAAGAGTCCTCACCCTGGCATACAGAAGGAATACCCTCCTGTTTTACCTCCGCCACCTCATCTGCACTAAATATGCCATCCACCCTCTCGATGAAGTGTAGATACAATGTCTGGAGTTTAGACGTATGCCGGGATGCTACCTCTGCTGAACCCAGTATCTTCTGCTCATGCATGATCTCAACATGCCCTGAGGGAAAAATGATGCATGTCTCCCTCATGACCTGCTCCCCAAGCGTAGGCCCAACAATGACTGATGTGCCACCACTGCAGAGGATCATCTCATCCCCTAACCTGTGGCTGTCAACTAGTGCTCCAACCCAGTGCCACTGCTGAGAAGTCTTTCCCCTAGTGTGTTGAGTGTCATCCAAATATCTTGGGTGAGCCTCGCGTACCCCGCTGCTCATGCCCAAAGTGCCAAAGGACAACAACAAAATCGGATGTGCCAGTGAGTGATGTAGAAGAGAGGCAGGTGTATGAGTCTCCATAGATACCGCCAAGTATCGCTCATCCATCTCCCCATCGATCCTGGGTGAACTACTCCCAAAGGTGAGCTCGGTGTCCCTGTCCATGAGTCTCCCTAGCGGCAATGCGCTAAGATCCTGCTGTGTAGCACCGTATGCCCTCGCATACCACCGATCATCCATGTACTCCTTGCCATGCCACTGCACATTGAGGTATACCCCTGTATACTGCTGGATACCCCATGCTACTGTCGTACCACCCAGTACCGTCTCGTGCCCTGACTGCGTCCAGGCATCGGTCACTCTTCGCGAGCTCTCAATGTGATGTAGGACACTCCTACTCCACAATGCAATCCCACACACTACGGTAATACACCATGCAACTCCATGTCCACCGGCAATCCACTGTTCAATGCTAGAGGCTCCCACACATCCTTGGATGTGATGACCTAGAGCTATGCCCCTACCTGTCGGACTACCACCAATCGGTATCATCGTCTCCACCGTCGCATCACTATACCTGCCGACGAATGGAACATCACTCCAAATCCTCCTCAAGGGGTCCGAGAAGTGAATCTCCCTGTGTGTCAGTATTGTTACCACCACTGCTCGGCTCCGCTGCGTCCTCTGTGCCCCACACAAAGGTGAAGAATCCTTGGCCCCATACAAGGTGCCATCTGGTGGCCTGCTAATGCCACCTCCTCCGACAAGCTCCTGCCAAGGTGTGCTGACCACCCCGTGATCCCGTGTATGAATGTCATGCCAAGACAACCTAGGGAGTCTGCCCATAAACTGGTTGGCCACTGGAGCTGACCGAAACTGCACATGCTCTACTACTAGGCCAACTGTACTCTCCAAGACATAGTCAGCCGACCTGCCTGGGAAACGATAGGTGATCCCACCTAGATCCCAATGCCAATCTGGGGTTCCTGTATTCCCCATGCATAGAAACTCCTGCTGAGCTACACTCGGATCCATCACTATCTCCATAGCCCGCTCCACCGGGTACCAACTCAAAATCTCTCGCCATCCAACCTCAACATGTGGATGTTGTACCCTGTGCAACTCTAGTCATCTCATACCGCTATCCAAGTCAACGTATGAGATTTGAATAGGTGGCTCCGTCTCTCTCTCTCCAATGGGAAGAGGTAAAACAACGCTGCTAGTCCCATCCATGCATGCCTGAAGGGGAATGAACTGATGCTCCAACGTGCCCTCTGGTTGTACCATTAGGGAATTCAGTCGTTCCCCAATGCAAGCCAACTTGGCTGTCGACTTGGCACAAGCCACTCTCATGCCCTCCAACTCCTTGTCCTGCAACAAAATGGCCTCCCGTACTGACGTGGCTTTCCCTTTCAAAACTCGAAGGTCTGCCCGAAGCTGATGATACCGCTGTCTGCGACCATCATCCAATCCCTCTGTATCTCCTAGTGCCTCATCGAATGTGGATACATCTCCTGTCGCCTCACCCATCTGTTGTGTGCTACTACCACCTGAAGACTCGGACACGACTCTGGTCATTACCTCAATGGATGGCTCTACTGGTGTAGGCTCTACCTTCTCCACTACGATATCAACCGGCACGGCCAAGAAGGTCTCTAATGAGGGTGAGTCCTCTATCACACTAGGTGTATCTTCGAACTCCCTACAATCCTGTGTGCTCTCATCCTCCAAGTGTGAGGTAACCATCTAACCAACCAACCAAACCTCCCGCTAAAGACTGAAGAAATGACCTGACCCGAGCAGGCACTCGAAGTCCCCCGGGGCTAAGGGTGAGATCTCCGACCAGAGACACTCAACGTACTAAACAATGCTGCAGACAGGCTACACAGCGAGCGTGCTCAAGAAGACAAAAGTCTAGCTCAAATATCATCAACAACAAGAATGCCCCAAATGAGGAGGCTCCTCCACCTTTTATAGCATTGGTTTCCCTCCAAAACCAACGTAGTCTCTCTCTCCTCCACGTGGAATTCCTTCGACCAATCTCGGAATACCAAGATGGGTGCAGTCACCATCTTTTCCATAAGTATGTCCAAACTCTTCTGACAGTCCTTGTCCAAACAGAAATTGGCATCCTTCTTCAACAGCTTCTCCATCGGTGCAGTGATCTGCGCATAAGCTTGAATACACTTTCGATAATATCTAGTATGTCCCAATATTGAGCGCAGCTGCTTCACACTCTTAGGAGGATCCAAATTAATAATGATAGAAATTTTGGCTAGAATGACCATCAACCCCTGTTTGTAGACAATATGTCCCAGCAAGATACCAAAAGGGACGCAGAATGTACACTTCTTCAAATTCAGAGAAATTTGATACTTCCGACAAGTATCTAGCATCAAACGCATACTGGAGACATGTTTCTTCAATAGTCCAAAAACAGTCCAATTATCAAAATACACTTCTAAGAACTTATGGATATAATCTTTGAAAGCAGCAACTACTATGTGGGATGGAAAAGGATTATGTACACATGCATCATTCAATTTGCACAGGTCAACGCAGATCCTAATTTCACCTTTTGTTTTCTTTTCTTGAACTACCATGGGACTCACCCAATTTGATTCCTCCACTAGCTCAATAATTCCTGCAACAACCATCTTTTCCAACTCTTCCTTGACCTTTTTCTTATACTTGGGGTTAAATCTATAAGGGTGTTGCTTAATGAGCCTAGCATCTGGTTTTAAAGTGAAACTCATCACACCAAGATCTCCAATAATCCCCTTTAGCTCAAAAAATTTAGTGGGCAACAACTCTTGGTATTCAATGAGGAGTTCTGCAATCGTTCCCATGGTATCTTCATCCCAATAATCTCCTATATTGGCAAACTTAGGTTGCTCTTTTGTGCCAATATTGACTTTTCTAGTCTTGACAGGTTGAGTAACATCTGGCAATTCAATCTTAGGTCCAGCAACTACGCGCTGCCCCTCGGACTCAGGGATGTTAATGTTTCTAGGATCCTCATCATTTTCTTCAGTAGTCACATTTCGACATTCAACTGCATCCTTCATCTACGCATTCCATTCTAGTAGGGCTCATACTACTGGTTCCTTTGGCACGTCAAAAATAGCATCTTGAATCTCCTGCAATACCTCATCAATGCAATGGAAACCACTTTCAAAGCTGAAAGTCAAAATAAGGCTCTCTTTCAGCATAGCCCATTTAGCAGTACCATATCGTAGCTCGGTCTCCAGATACCAGTTCATGGGTACCGTGTCCAATGTATGAATGAATATGTGAACCCATTCCGGTTGCAGCTTCTCTCCCCAAACTGTAGTCTAATTGGCTAAATGATGGCGCAGATCATCTGTGCCTGAATATTGCTCTTTCATTCAGGTGTTGGGGCTTCTGAATCACAAATGTAGCATTCGATGACATTGCCTCCAATCAACAATATTTTCTTTATGGGTTCCCCACCAGAGCGCTGGGGTTGAGCGCAGAGCTAGATCAAGCGCGTGGAACTGTTGTTCTTTCATAACATCCCTTTCAAATGTATCTAAAAATAGATTGACATCTCCTATACCATCATAGTGGGGCAAAGTACGTACCTCAAAGGATATACAATGCAAATATCTGGTCACCCGGTTACAGCGCAATGTGGATACTTCGTGTAAGCAGTTCTGCCAATTTTCCAATTCTTCATCTGAGTCTGATAGGCATGAACTATCTTTTTCCCAACTACGCCGGCCATCTGTCGTGGGATTGATCCAATTCTCATCCATCGCGGTTAACTTGTAGACATGGTCAATATCTTCTTCTGCATACTCGTCGTGCATCGGTTCTGTATACCTTGCTCCTTCTGCAGCGTCCAAGGGGACCACAACCCTTGTTCCATTGTTTTCAAACACCATGCTACTGCGCTTGAGGTTGATAATAGCATCCATGTCAAAGGCCCAGTCTAAACCTAGCAGCGCAAGATACAGATTTGCATCGTTGACAATTTCAATGACTTCAAAGTCAGCAAACACCTTGACTCCTTCAATGTCAACTACTACCCTAGAGAGCCTGCCCATTGGGATAATCTTTTGTTGGTTAGCCATGCACAGTTGAATTGAAGACCATCCCAGCTTAGGTTATCCCATTTTATGCCATGTCTGTTTAGGTAAGACATTTGCATCGGATCCCATATCCATAATAACTTGATCCATCTCAAAATCTCCTATCTGAGCGGTTAAGCACATCTCTCGTCCATTTCTTCTTTTATTCTAGTGAATTTTGTTGACAGCCCTTTGTTCCATCTGAGGTTGATCTTTCTCGGCGCAGCTATCAATTAAGGTTTGAAGGTTGTCAACCGCCTTCTTATTGCGCAAAATCTTGATACAAGTCTGCATGAACACTTTCAGCTCAACTGGATCAGTCTCATCTTTGACATTCACAACAACCCCAGTCGATGCTTTTGATGTCGACGCACCGGAGTCCATAAAATTCTTCTTAGCTTCAGTAAAAGTATCCTTCTCCCGCTGCAAGTTAAATCCTTCCTTCTTCTCAGGGGCTTTGCAAACCTAGACATCTTCAACAGGTTGTTGTCCTTCTGCTTTGTTTGCACTAGTAATTGCACCACTTTTGGTCACAATATTAACACTAGGCTCTTCATTGTGAGGCTCTGCCCTCATCATTTGAACGTTCTGTGTAGGCATCTGAGTCTTCTTTTCCTGCATTTTTGCAAACAACACAGGAAAATCTTCAATTACGTGGTCGAACTGCCAACAATACCTACAACATGGGTGTGTCGGGTTCTGGCAGTCGCGCGCGAAGTGACCAACTTCTCCATCAGACGAACAACTCGGGCTTTGCAAACCTAGACATCTTCAATAGGTTGTTTTCCTTCTACTTTGTTTGCACTAGTAATTGCACCACTTTTGGTCACAATATTAACACTAGGTTCTTCATTGTGAGGCTCTGCCCTCATCATTTGAACGTTCTGTGTAGGCGTCTGAGTCTTCTTTTCCTGCATTTTTGCAAACAACACAGGAAAATCTTCAATTACGTGGTCGAACTGCTAACAATACCTACAACATGGGTGTGTCAGGTTCTGGTAGTCGCGCGCGAAGTGACCAACTTCTCCACAAATATAACAGATAATCTGGCCTCTTCCACGACTACCTCCTCCTCCTCTTCCACAACCTCGGCCTTGAAATCCCCCTCACCTAGAGGTTGACGCAGGCGAATCTGGACCTCTACGTTCTAACTGTATTCTATAAGTAGCTTGTTCAATCATTAGGTCAAACCTGTGACAATTCCCATCATCATAGCCTACAGACTGACAAAATGTGCAATATAACTGCTTGGGAGACTAAATATATTTCTCCAACCTGGGACAATACTTTGTAGGGTGTTGTCTGGTTACTTGACATAGTGCACACCATATTGTAGAGCTCGCACTTGTCCTTTCCCCTAGATTAGGCTTGATCGGAGTCGGTCCTCCAACCACCAGATATTCGCCATATACTGGGCATTGTTCCTTGTAGTGTCCTTCAGCTTTGCAGCGCACGCACCATAACTCTGCGTGCACGTCCTTCCTGTTTCCTTCCGCAAATTTTGCAGTTCTAAGTGCAGGGTAACCAACTGGCTCTGAAACTGCTTAACCTCGAACTGCGTTTCTTGAACTAGTGAGGCTTCTAGTTTCATCGTGATTTCCAAAGCTTCGACTTGGGTTGTGACATTTTGTTGAGATAAAGGCAGGCACAGATGCGGCAACAGCATTGCACGAACCATTCCGTATGCTGATCATTACTAATGGTAAAGCCTCTGTCCCTGATAATGCGTTTTAACCGTTGATCTGCCTCCCATACAGTTTCCTTTATTTCCTGGTGGATATCCTTCAATTCGGTAACACATTGCGCATATCACTTTGGCTTCTGAAACTACTCATTCAATGCTTTCTTGAGATCATCTATTGTTGCATTTGGGTTGGCCACTACATACCTCATCTACCATTCAAGCGCATGTTCCTGGAATGCAGTAGCAAGTTGCGCTTTCTTGACATCATCATCGCTAATCTATTGTGCCTTCCACATAGCCTCTGCGACAAACCATAATTTCTCGGTGTCTTCATTCCCGACACCCTAAAAATCTTGCATCTTAATAGAGTTAGCCATATCGAATATTGCTGGTGAAGGTGGAGGTGGAGGTGGAGGTGGGGTGGAGTGGAATGGAGTGGAGTGTGAGGTGGACTTGGGAGTGTGGTGGATGGGATCTGGAGCGCAGCTGTGTTACTATCTTCTACGTGTGTCGAATCACCTAAAATGCTCGCCTCAGATTCGTCGTCGCTATCAGACCTACCTTTGAGAGGACTATACACAAATTCTTCATCTGGGTCTTCTCTATAAATTTTTCCACTATGCGTAGAGTTAGGTTGACCTCCTTTGAACATTCACTCGGTGTGGCTGCACAAAGTACCTTTTTCACATAAGAGCATTTTAAGCCACAGCTTCAAAGAGCGCAGAAACTTATCTTGCAGACCCTTAAAAAACCTTCTTTCAGCTTCAGTGTAGGACACAAAGGTATCAATGGCAAACTCAATGACAAATCTACCCAGAATGTTGTCAATCCAATAGTATATTGTGCGAGTAATCCTATTTTTTCCAATCGTTGAATCAACTCAGGAGTCCACCTGGTAATCACGTCGTCCTTCCAACAGGTCTATGTCTCAGTGAACCGAGACAAACACTCGTATAGTTTTGTTGCGAAGGAAGCAAAGAAGATTCTGTGTTGCTTTGTATAAATGTATCTTTGTTCCCAATCTTCAGCAGATAATCGCGGGTTCCAGTTCTCTTGGATCGCGAACTCGTGCACCTTTCTATTTAACCAATCCTAAAATTCATTCTTAGTTGGATGCCACATCAAATTTACCTCAAACAGATCCCGGTCTCAGCAACGGGACCATTTGTTGGCTCGAGGGATCCAGACCCAAGTTCAGAGTGTATTCGCGCAACCAACAAAACCCTCCAACTACTGGCCCTTTTAGCAATGAACTGCTTGTGCAGACCAAAGTCTCACCTGAAGTGGCAATGGGTGGTTGCTAGAACCAGGTTTCTGCACCTTGAGGGAGGAATATGATGTGGATCTTACCCTTTCTTATCTGATCTAATCACTTTTGTGTTGCGCTAGTGCTCTTAACCTGATTCATATCTAACTTCAACAAAACCCTTAACACAGATGCCGTTATCGCGCAAACAAAGAGATTTACTTAACAGAAACCCTTGATAAACTTCTCGCGCAAAGACAGAGATCTATTATTATATGATTAACCCAGACAAATGTGCATCAATTAACAACAATCATACAACAGATATATAAGCAAATTGTTAACTCATAAAGTAGTAATAGGAATAAGCAAACCCGAGATTTTTCCAAAACTTCTCTTTATTAAGCAGATCTTCAAGAATACAACTTCTTTCTCTTCTGCACACATCCGCAAAGTCCACGCAAATCGCACACAGCCACAAGAGCCTGTCTCTACTCAGACTAATCACAGAAACTTGCCCAAAACCGTATTCCATAATCATGAGATATTCGCAAAAGATGATATGATTCTCGACTTGACTCATACATGCCTTTTTATGACTTAGACGCGTAAAAACCATGGACTCAAACTGTGGTTTGAGCCCAGGTTTTACCCTTTTTACCCATTACAATATGAAGGAGCTTTGATCCGCCCCAAAGCCCCTTGACCTGCACGCTGCACTTTAACAAAAATGAACAAAATTGACTTAAGACTCAACCTAGGGGACCCTAGCGCAACAGAAATCTCGCACCGATCTGGGAGCCCGACTGACCAACAGCCCTGGATCTACAAGCCCTCTACTGGGTTGCGCAGTGTCTGCATCACTCTACGTAGGGACTGTGTGGCTTCTGCGTCACTGGTCTTCTGTTGGCTAGATCTGCCCTTCTGGCCTCTTCCAATCTCACACCCTCTCCGGCACTGGATTTGGCTGACCCTCAGTTGAATCTCGAATTCCCTTGAGGTTGCAGCGCTGCCTATGCATGGGACTGCGTTGGCTCTACGTAGCTGCTACGCTGCCTCTGTTGATCTACTCTTTGCCTTCTCTGCTTTGTATTCTCCGAATCAAGAAAATCTCCAACTAGAATTACTTCCCCTCACTGCAATCAAGAATCACTTAAATTTTATTTTCTTCCGAGCACTGCTCCGTCAGAAAAATTCGACCTCTAGATCCTCTCAGTGTTCCTTTACAAATGACCCTCCAACCTTCCTTTATAGTCTTCTCGTTGACAAATCAACATCTGAGGTTAGATCTCCAATCAACAGCTAAAGATTAAATTAGACTTGATCTACTTTTTCTGGAAGTTTCATCCACAATTTAAATTAATACTGATTAATTATTTTAATTTCCTAAGTTAGACATAGGGTCCTCATTAAAAAATAATTAATTTTTCTTATAAAATTGTTTCAAGAAGGAATTTCCCAAAACGATTTCTAGGTTATTTGTAATGCATGTGTCTAAGCCTCTCCACAAAATTTGGGGCTTAGAGCACATCCAATGCTACCAAAAATCAACACTTAAGGCAGTAATGACTGCTTAAGGCTCTCATCTCATGGAGCCCCGAGCAGCTATAAGAAAGAAAATCAAGAAAAGGTAAAGGCAAATGAAGAAGGGTGGAAATACAAAGGTCAAGGTAACTCGTACCACAATTTCTCCCTCATAAATTTATACACCCAAATATGTGGACATCCCTCATCATTACCACCCTTGAACCCATGGCATTTGGCCTTGAGACCCCTGTGTCCCAATCCACCTCATCATCATCCACATGACCCCTATCACTTGAAGGATGTACCTTGGACATGTATTTCCCTCTATGGTTTGGGAACACCTAATAGCGTTGCTTATTGGCCACTCCTACCTAGGGAGGTAATACTATTACATGCTCAAAGCCCCAAACTTGGAAGGGAATCCCATTATGATGTCTCAATTGTGCCCTTGACTAGCAAGCTTGGTTCACTTAGATGCACTAATGAATTATTGTACCTGATGGTAAGGTGGTTTCATCATGGGTTGGCCAACTTAACCGGGGCCCAAGCCCACCAAAGGATCATATTGACACTTGTAGGGGATGCGTTGAGAGACATGGGACTCCATCATGTGATAGAGCATTATTTCACCTCATGGGCACCCTCAACACCTTCAATGTCTTATTCATTGCCCCACATTATTCACGAGATGATGCACTTGAACCAGCATTTCCCTAGCCAGCTTAGCAATGTACACACTGTTTAGCAGTTGATACAAAACCTAGAGAAGGTTTGTCTCACCCTTGAGACATGGGAGGGCAAGCACCATCATCAGTGCCCTCATTTGGAGCATTCTACAGGCTTATCTTTCACCAAGAGACCCATGAGACCAGTATTTGTGCCGCAAAGCCACTTTGGAGCACCACATGATGACTTACATGGGCATTAAGGGGCCATCCTCTTGTGCATCGTTTATGGAGCGCCCTCTCTCATTTTGGCACTTAGAGGATTCAATGTGGACTTCTAATGGCCTCACTTCATCATAACATTATCATTTTGGCTTACTATTCATAATTTTTTAAACTACTTGGTGGGCTTGTCACCAAGACCTTATTTTTGCACATTAAAATAATGTTACATGCTTTAGAATAGGAATCTGACCTCTAAAGGTCTCATATAAATAGAACTCACTCTCATTGTGAAAGATCATCATCATCACTTGGATTTCTCTTGTATAACACATTCACACTTTTTCTCGTGGATGAATAGGAGACTTTTTGATGCATTTTGATATCTTTGGTGAAACCGAGACTCCTCCATCAAATTTTTGGAATAAGAATCTCATTCCGTCCTGAAGAAAATGATGATCTGCAGCCCTGTAAATCAATGAAGAAGTCAAGAACTTATTTATATTTAGTCCAAGTATGCTTGAAGCCAACCTTGGAACAGTCTCAAATCCCCTAACATTCATTCGACTGATATGTGGCTAAAGCAAGTATTTGGAACTTACTTCTTGAGGCTAATCCAAGAATTTAAGACTGATCGGTGATGCCCTAACAAAATGCTCAAACCGAGACACATCTGTCGACAATCTTTTGAAGCATAATTCTGAGAATTTTGAGATACTGTGAGGAACCTTGATTTAACAGGGCATGTTTCAAGGGACATCAATCCCAGCTGTTCATAAGGGTTTTATTCCTCAAATTCACAGGTCTGTAAAACTTCAGAAGATAATGGCAAGAAACAAGTTCTTAAGCTTAATGGTTGACTGGAGCAATTGTTGTTTGGCTTGAACGCTTTAATGATTTAAGGGTACCTACTGGGCATATGTGGTTTCTCTCATGTGTGAAGTCAACCTTGTACATCAGTTAACTGATTTGGCATCTATACAAGTCTCTGATTGAATAAAGGTAAGAGGTCTTCAAGGTCAATGATCCATTTTCATCAATTTAGGCAGAAGTATCAGTTCTGAAAGTTAAAGGCTCAACACTTTCATCAAAATAGATCAAGTACCTGAGGAGGTCATCCTCAGGTATTTCTAGTTACAACAACACTTCAACACACATGAGGTATGAATTCTGCATGAGGTAGGGATGGCATCATATCTGTAGGCAGACCTATATCGGCATCATCATACATACATACATACAGTCAACATTAGAAAAAGTAATAGTATGCGTCTGGCATCCTTGCAGTCCAGAGGCCGTTATGGTATTTTGGAAAGTCATTTGATATATGGAAATTCTGATCTGATTTGGATCAAGTCATGACCTTGGACATTTATTTCTTTGTTGAACTTCCAGCTCCTCTTCAAAATCCTCATCATACAGATAAAGACTAGAAAAGAAGAGGCACAATTCTCCTATTATTCTAGGCACCAGTGCATTCATATAGAAAAAGGAGTCGAGTATTCTATGTGTAAAGGAGACCTGGGACATTAGTAAAATCTTATTACCCTGCTCTTCAGTTTTGGATAGTAGCATGAAAAGATTAATGCATCTGTACATTCTACCAAGATAAATGATGATAATATACGTTTCTGTATAAGATCCATGACTTGCACATTGAAATTATCAAGCTCAATATCAATTGAGCCATCTTGTGAAACTTTTAGTCTTACAATAGCTTCAGGCATCAAGAAGTGAAAGCATTTGATTCTAGCAGTGTTGCGAACATCTCGATAACATCCCGATTTTATCTTGAAATCACGATTTTTTGGCCTAGCCGATGTTTGCCGATTTTTAAAGATATTTTTATGGTATCTTAATTTTACTGATGTTTGCCGATTTTTTACCGATATTTTCCCAATTTTTACGATTTTTTGGTTTTCCGGACCTTGCCGATTTTATCCCGATGCCGATGTTCGCAACATTGGATTCTAGTAATTCCTCCTGTTTTGAGAAAGAAAATCGAAAACTCCAATACAGTCATAGGAAACTTCAAGTAGCAGACCAGAAACTCTGCTGAAGGCATATCCCTAGGATAAGATACTGAATCTTTCAAGGAGAAATAGTCTTCCTGAAAGTATGAAGACCTGAAGCTACCAGCCAAGGATAGAACCCTGTGCAGTAAAGATTCTTGGTTACTTATATATGGCATCAGTTCTGCTATGTGTGGCTCTGCCCTATGTATGGCATCTCAGCATATACAGCTCAGCATCGTTTATGGCCTCTTTTCAGTCCTACATTATGTATAATATCGTTACAATTCAGCACCTTTGGTGATATGTTGTAACCCCAATAGATTGATAGCCTTGTTCACAAATGAAGTTGTGAACAAGACATGTAAATTTTGGATAGCTTATCTTTTGAAAGGCCACTTACTATGAAGAAGCTACAGGGATCTACCAGTAAAAGAAATTGCAACACCTTTGGCTTTGATAAAAGGTGCAGCTCACCTTAAGCTTGTATTCTTAAAGAACAGCTGGGAGACAAAGTGCATGGCACTCTGGAACAGTTCTCTGTATCAATCCTTATCAGCATGAAAATCAGAGGCACCTGGAAGAAAGTGCATGCCAGATTCTATGCCTTGACAAGCACGATAAGCAGAAGACCCTAAGTTCGATATCCTAGCTGCATTAAGCATGGATCTTATGAAGAATGGTTCTATAGATATGAATGCCCGAACGAGGAAGACTCCCTCCTCATCATGGAGTAGGTAATTTGATGTGTTGGTAGTTTTCATCTAGCAATGAAGGATAATACAGCTATTTGAAGAACGACCATGATGAGTCTTTAGAACTTTCCTCTTTGACCTGAAGTTGTTGCCTCATGGAAAGCCTCATCTCTCATATGGGAAACTCATGATTAAAGGATACATGATCACCTAAAGCAAGGCTTCAGAGGGAGCTATAAAATCCCCGTTACCTTTTTTGTCCAATGATTTTTAAATTTTTATGAAGGCAAGTCATATGACTCTAAAGAACTGCATATAAGTTGCATAATTATGATTGGATAATTCTAGCACATGGGCCAAAGGATTAATAGTGTAGAAATTTCTGTTCCCAACCTTGGTTTTCAGTTTCTCCTTATTTCACCCATAAAGTTAAATGCTCATTCCCATAGCCATACATTCAACAAGCTGCAAAAATAAATATTTTCTGAAAACACAAATTCTGGAAATTTCACAGTGCTGAAATGCAGAAATAAAACTCAGAAAAATAAATCAGCCACACACAGAAAATAGACACACTGACTTTTTGTCAACTTGACTCTGGAAAAACCCCCTACAACTCTTGGGGAAAACCAGTTCGAAAGCTTCTCTTTATTTCTGGAAAATGCTTTTACAGAAACGTGAAACGTATAGGAAAAATTCCAGCAAACAATGTACAAACTTATCTTGTTTTCCGTGCTTGCCTCCGCCTTGGAAAACGTGCCATAACGAAAAAATGTTCAAAACAGAAATTTATTACAGCATTTAACAGCCTTGAAAATCGTGACCAATACTTAGTTGTACCGCTGTACGGAATGTGCGGAAAAGTACAACAGCATTGCCTCCTCGAAATCCATGCTTGCTGCCTTGAAAACTGTGCCCAGCGACCTCAGAATCCATGCCTTTAGCTTGCTGTACCTTCACCTCGATTTTTGTGTTGTCCCTCTCCTCAAAAATTGTGCCTCAAGCTATTGTACAAACTGCTACCTCAAAAACTGTGCTGCTGTACGAACTTGCTGCTTCGAAAATCGTGCAACCTCTTGCTGCCTCGAAAAACATGCAACCTTTTGCTGCTGTACGGACTGCTGTACTCTTCCTCTCCTTCACCTTCTCAAGCTCAGAAATTCTCCAGCTCTCTCTCCTCCTCATGAAAGAATGAATGATCTTTTCTCTCATTTTCCTCCTTTAACCTAACCCTAAGTGACTTTTGGGGAATCCCTAAATCCAATGACTGAGATAGCTTTAGATCTAGGGCTCAGATAGCTTTAGATCTAGGGCTGAGATTAAATCCTCATTTAAATCTCACTTTCTATTTTTTAATTCACTCTACTTTAATAAAGAGCCACTTAGTCATTTATTTCCAAAGTCACTTTTTACTTTCTAATTTCACATTGACTTTATTAAAGTCACTTTTAAATTAGATTTGACTTTATAACTTTATAAAGTCACTTTAGAAGAAAAATTAAATTCTTTTGGACACTTTTCCCTAGGTCAAAAATCAAAGCCTTAGGGAACCACATGTCCTCCGGTAACCAAATTTCAACACTCTCTCTTACCGAGGAAGGTGTTCCTCACCACACCCATCTTACCTCTGAAGTAGACATGCTTGCCTCGTGGTAAGGCTTTGGTAAGAATATCTACAACCTACTCATCAGTGGGAATATACTCAAGCTTCACAGCTCCCTTCTGAACATAGTCTCTGATGAAATGATATTTGATCCCGATATGCTTTGACCTGTCATGAAATACTGGATTCTACGCGAGTTTAATGCAACTCTGATTATCACAGTAAATCACTGAAGGTCTCAACGACTGACCAAATAAGCCAAACAACATCTTCCGAAGCCATATGGCCTCACAACTAGCTAGACTAGCTGCCATGTACTCTACTTCCGCTGAACTCAATGCTACTGACTACTGCTTTCGGCTGAACCACGACAGCACTGCTAAACCCAACCCAAAACAACACCGTGAAGTGCTATTCCTATCAGAAGCACAACCTGCCCAATCAGAATCAGTGTAACCTGCCAATCTCACTCCATCTCCCTGCCTGTAATCCAGACCATACTCCACTGTCCCCTGCAAGTACCGCAAAATGTGTTTTGTAGCAACCTAGTGCACCCTCCTGGGCTCACACATGAACTGGCTCATCGTGTTGACTGCAAAACATATATCTGGACTAGTGTTGACCAAATACATCAAGGAACTAATCCGCTGTCTATACAATGTGGGATCCAACAACTCGGAATCTGAAGCGTGAAGCTTCTTCCAGTTGGTGATCATAGGTGTCAACATGGGTCTACAATCCTCCATGTGGAATCTGCCAAGGATGTCCACAATATACTTCCCCCGTCCCAGGAAGAAATGCCCCCCCTCTTACCACACCTCCAAACCCAAAAAGTAATGCATCAAGCCAATGTCCTTCATCTCAAACTCCAACGCAAGATCTCTATTGCAGCTCTCTATGAAACTCTCTACACCCGTAATGACCAAGTCATCCACATACAGCACCAGAATGAGAGGCTCCTCACCTATCACAATAAAGTAAAGGTTCGGATCTGCATCACTCTTTGTGAAACCCATCTCCTGCAAGTATGTATCTATTAAGATACCAAGCCTCAGGAGCTTGCCCGGTATAAGGACCTTCTTCGGTCTGCACACATGGGACTCCTTCCCATGCACCTCAAAAGCCTATGGTTGTCAAATGTACACCTCCTCTGGACATAGAGAGCGACAATGCGGAAAGCCATCCATCTGGTGGATCTTCCAACCCATCTCTGCTGCTATCGATATGATGGAGCGAATCGAAGTATATCGAGCCACGGGAGCGAAGGTCTCCTCATAATCTACTCCCTCTAACTGGGAGAACCCTCTAGCCACAAACCTTGCCTTGAATTTCTTAATGTCGCCACGGATTTGCCCTCGGGCCTCAGCACCACCTTCCAAACATCATTCTTCATGATAAAAGAATACTCGTCCTACATGGCCTCTCTCTAGACCTGCTGGCTAGCTGCCTCCTCATAGCTAGAAGGCTCAAAGTCAATGATGTTGGCAACCATTGCCATATAGCTACAAAACCTATCAGGTGGTTTGCTCTCTCTAACCGACCTCTTTGGCCCCACAACCGATGTGGCCTCTCTTAAGGTATCCTAAAGCCACTTGGGCTTCCTCTCCCCTGAGCACACTTCTCCCACCGGAGAATGAAACTCCTCCTCCTCATCAGGAGCCTAAACTCCTGACTATCTGTCTGTTGTCCTCCTGCCTGAACCTGACCCTGTAGACGCTGAAGTACCGTGTGAACTGTCCATCAGTGGACTCCCTAGTGAACTACTCTGCAAACTGCTCTGCATGCTGCCCGAAGCTCCACCCCTCTGAATCTGCGAGCCACTGCTCACTGATGGACCTGACACCGTAATCGATGTACCTCCAGATCTTCCTGATCCCTACCCATTGGATCCCTGTGCCTGACTCAGCTGCTCCTAAGGGTCAGGCTAATCCAGATACTCTAACTCCCGTGACCTCCTGAAAGCCCTGTTCTCCTCGAACTTCACATCCTGCCTGACAACAACTCTTCTTTGTGTAGGAATATAAATCCGAAAGGCTTTCGAGGTCTCACTGTAACCCACAAAGATACCCTTCTCTGCGGTGGGCTCTAGCTTGGTCCTCTTCTCCTTGGGTACATAGGAGTATGCAATACACCCAATGATACGAAGATGACCAACATCAGGCTTCTTCCCAGAAAAAGCCTCCTCCGGAGTCACATGCCCCAGGGCACGATGCAGACTCCTATTCTGCAAATATACAGCAATGTTGCAGGCCTCTGCCCACAAAAACAATGGTAACCCCTGATCATGTAGCATGGCTTTGACAGCCCCTCCGATGGATCCGTTCTTCCTCTCTACAACCCCGTTCTGCTAGCAGTTGTAAAGAACTGTGAACTCCCTCCTGATGCCTACCTCCGCACAATACTCAACAAACTCACCAAGGGTGTACTCCCCTCCATTGTCCGACCTCAGGGACTTGATCTTTCGACCTATCTGAGTCTCCACAAGAGCTCTAAACTCCTGAAACCGCTTGAAGACCTCACTTTTGGTCTTCAAGAAATAAATCTAGGTTCTCCTGGAGTGATCATCAATGAATAAAACATAATACTCATATCCACTCAAGGAAACATGCGACATCCGACCGCTCACATCGGAATGAATCAAATCAAGTATCCCAGTCGATCTGCTGTCACTGCTGGGAAAAGGGGATTTGGCAAACTTGCCCATCGCACATCCTCTGCATGTATCAATGTGATCAGTACTGAAATCTGGCACACCTGTAGTGATCTCCCGCAATGTCCTCAAGGCTTCATGATACATGTGCCCCATCCTGCGGTGCCAAAACTCGCACAGCTCTGAACTGCTAGCTCTACTGCCGGTACTACTGCTCAATGCCAAAAGGAGCTGAAATGCAAACTTGTACACCTTTGCATGGCATACACCAATCACTCTAGCTGAATCAGTTGGAGCGCCCCTGGGATATATAAGCACTTGTCCTCTCCTGAACAATATCGCATACCCTCTGTCCTCCAATGTTGAGATGGATATGAGGTTCTTCCTCATCCCTGGCACATATAGAACATCTGATACCTTCAAGGGAGGTTTGGGTTCCCTATCAAATGTCAATGTCCCCACACCAACTGCTCTAACAACGCTGTCATCTCTGAGTACTACCTCTATATCAGTGCCACTCTCTAAAAGCTCTGAGAAGTACTCACAGACTCCTGTCATATGATGTGAAGCCCCACTGTCAACATACCAGATACCTGAAGATGCTCCGCTAGTGGAGGGAAATGCACACTCCCTCTCAACCTCTGTGGCAGGTGATCCTGAACTAGTGGACTCACAAGCAATGAACCCAAACTCCCGGTCAAAGCTATCCAAAAAGTCCTCTATCTCTGTTGATGCTGCCATGGTCTTGTTCTTCCCCTTCTTCTTCTTCTCCGGACACACAACTGCATAGTGTCCCATCCTCTGACAATTCCAACACTTCACCTTGAAATAGTCCTTCTGCGTGTTCACTTCATTACCTTTACCTTTGTCTTTGCCCCCACCACCACTTGTGGAAGCTTGCTTCTTTCCCTTGCCTTTCTTGCCTTCTGCTAACAGTGCTACATCCTCATCCTGCTCAACTGGTTTGGCTGCCCCAAGCTGGCTCTTTCTGATTTCAGTATGCATGCAATCATCCCAGAACCTTTCCCAAGTGGGAAGGGTCTCATGGGCACAAACCCCATCAACAAAGTTCAGCCATGAACTGGAAAGGCCATTCACTGCAATCCGCACCAACTCAGTGGGTGGAATGACCTCTCTAACTACTACCAACACATCTCTCACATTAGTGATCTTTGTGAGATATCCAGTAGCACTATCAGTCTTAGCCATCTTAATGGCCTTCAGCTTCTCCCGTAGGACCATTTTTCTGTTCTCATTGGTACTCTGGTAGAGATTGGTCAAGGTTGTCCACATCTCATGAGCAAATCTCTTTCCTCTCACATGAGGAATGACATGGTCTTTAATACCATCCAAAATCAGTCTCTTACCCTTGTTATTCTTCTTGTTAAAGTTTGCCAACTGAACAGCATCAGTAGGCACATTCACAGGGTGTTGTTGGGTATTCACCATTATACTCCAGACTTCTGCCTCCTCAAAGATGCTCTGCATTCTTTCCTTCTATACACTATAGTTACTATGCTCATCCAACCTATCCTCCACCCTCAAGCCCAAAGACATGCTTGTTGTCCTAATAAACTGAAAATGACACTGCTATAGTAAAGGAACTGTTTTCCCAAACTGCACTTTTCAGCAAAATAGCTCTGATACCATGTAGAAATTTCTGTTCCCAACCCCGGTTTTCAGTTTCTCCTTATTTCACCCATAAGGTTAAATGCCCATTCCCATAGCCATACATTCAACAAGATGGAAAAATAAATATTTTCTGAAAACACAAATTCTGGAAATTTCAGTGCTGAAATGCAAAAATAAAACTCAAAAAAATAAGTCAGCCACACACAGAAAATAGACACTAATTTTTGGTCAACTTGACCCTAGAAAAACCCCCTACAACTCTTCGGGAAAACTAGTTCGAAAGCTTCTCTTTATTTCTGAAAAATGCTTTTATAGAGACGTGAAATGTACAGGAAAAATTCCAACAAACAATGTATAGACTTATCTTGTTTTCCATGCTCACCTCCGCCTTGAAAAACATGCCAAAACAGCAAAATGTTCAAAACAGAAATTTATTACAGCATTTAACAGCCTTGAAAATCGTGCCCGATACTTAGTTGTACGGTCGTATGGATTGTACGGAAAAGTATAGCGGAACTGCCTCCTCGAAATCCGTGCTTGTTGCGTCGAAAACTGTGCCCAGCAAACTCGAAATTCGTGCCTTTAGCTTGTTGTACCTTCACCTCAATTTATGTGTTGTCCCTCTCCTCGAAAATCGTGCCTCAAGTTGTTGTACAGACTGCTACCTCAAAAACTGTGCTGTTGTACGGACTTGCTGCCTCAAAAATTGTGCAGCCTCTTGCTTCCTCGAAAAACGTGGAGCCTCTTGCTACTGTACGGACCGCCTTCACCTTCTCAAGCTCAGAAATTCTCCAGCTCTTTCTCCTCCTTCTCTCAATCTACTCATGAAAGAATGAATGATCTTTTCTCTCATTTTCCTCCTTTAACCTAACCCTAAGTGACTTTTGGGGAATCCCTAAATCCAATGGCTGAGATAGCTTTAGATCTAGAGCTGAGATTAAATGCTCATTTAAATCTCACTTTCTATTTTTTAATTCACCCCACTTTAATAAAGACCCACTTAGTCATTTATTTCCAAAGTCACTTTTTACTTTCTAATTTCACATTGACTTTATTAAAGTCACTTTAAAATTAGACTTAGTAACTTTATCACATAAAGTCACTTTTAAATTAGATTTGACTTTATAACTTTATAAAGTCACTTTAGGAGAAAAATTAAATTCTTTTGGACACTTTCCCCTAGGCCAAAGATCAAAGTTTTAAGGAACCACCTGTCCTCCGGTAACCAAATTTCAACAAATAGCAGATTGGAAATAGCTCGATGGTTATGTTTTGAGTAAGCTTACTCTCCCAATATTCAGAGGGAGATATGATGTTTATTGATAATGCCTGTCCATCACATAATGATCCTCTCATTTATCATTATAAAAAGAAGCTAATTTTTAAAGTCAAGTTTATCTTCCTTCAAAGAGAGGTTCAGAGTCACAGAAAGACCCTACTATGAGGGTCTCGATTGAGCATTGAGCTCTGGGAGCTCTTCGAGACTTGGGGTACTTCATGGAGCTATGACCGGCCATAGGGTGAGTTGTTCACCTTACCCTATACGTGCGCTATGTACAGGGCATGTGGTTACCCCATGATGACTGACATGTGTGTAGTGGTTCACCTTCCCCTACAATTGATGACACATGTGTGTAGGGTGAGAGGTTCACCTTCCCCTGCGATTGATGATATATGCATAGGATGAATGTTTCACCTTCTCCTATGGCATATGCGCAGGATGAGTGGTTCACCTTCTCGTGCGGATACTCCAGTGAGAGATGGATATAGGTCCCTCATAGTTAGACACTATGGCTAAAGTATTAGAGGGTTGGAAAAATAATTAATCCCCTCGTGAGTCGATTAATTAAATTTTTTGGCAAAATTAAATTAAAATTACAAGCCAAAAAATTCAATTAATTTGAGGTCTTATGAAACATTAATTTTTCCAATTAAAAAAATCGTTGTTTCTAAAAATTTTAATTTTTGGAGTTCCCCAGCAAAGGGAATATTGAAAATTTCAAGAGATTTTGGATCCTTGAGCCTTGGTAGTTAAGTCAAAGTCAATTTTGAGGTAATTAACTCAAAATATTATTTTTGAGTTAATTAAAAAGGAATTAAATAAGAAATTCAAAATTCCTCCAAAAATAAGTAATTTCGACAGACGAGATTAAAAGATGATTATATCTTTTTCGACAATCGAGATTACTTTGATGGGATAAAGCCAGCTAGCTGTTGGAGAATAAATCTATAAATTAGAGGTTTTTGTCCATCATTTTTCATCTGATCATTGAGTCGTGCACTTGCTCTGAAAATCTCTTCTTACTTTTGCTGAGTAATAAAATACAAAGTCTTTGGGGTTTCAGACTCTGGTGTTCTTTTTCAAACTTATGCAGTAATATTGCTTCTAAAACTCTGTTGCTTTTATTTTCATTCGCTGGTTAATAGCCTTTGAGGATTGATCTGTGCACAAATATCTTGCACAGATTTCTAGGTTTAGATATCATTTTGGTTTGATAGAAGTATTAGGTATCTATATTTCTTGATAATCGTATGGTTATTTTTTAATCTCTATTAATTTAAAAATTAGATCTGAGTGTGCAGAGGTTACCATCCAGGATTTGGGTGTTTTGGGAAATCCTCAGCTGGATCAACCAACTCTCAAATTGCAAAGTTTGAAAAGCCCATTGCTTCTAAATTTCTAAAAGTCATCTTACAGAACATTTTACTTGCAGGGTCTTTTCAGCTTGTGCCTCTTTAAATCTCCAGTTTATTTCTTTTAAAATTGTGCAAAATGGTTTAAATCTAGCTAAGAGGGCTTTGATCTGTTAGATCTGTAGAATAGTATTGTAGATTTGTAAGTATCATTATTTTTTAACTCACTAGGGTTTAGGGTTTTCATGTTTTTGTACATGTGTTGGGTTTTTGGGTTTTGTTTCTGGCTTGTGCAGGTGTGGATCTGAGGGTTTTCCAAAGGAAAACCCAAGATCCGAGCAAGATCTAGGCCCTGGAGGGTAAGTCTTGTCTCAGAATTCATAAATTTTGCAGAAAGTTTCTGCCAAGGGCATCAAATCGGAAAAGTTACAGTTCAGGGTTCTTTCATAAAATCCCAAAGTGATCTAAAATAAATTTCTGAAGTAAAAATTTTAATTTCTAGGCAAGAAATTTATTGATTTTTGAGGAACTCTTTGTTCTTTCTCTGCTGCTCAAACGTTGCTTCCTTTCCCTTTTCCGAGCTCCATTACCGCTTCTGTGTTTTTTTGTTGCCTCAAACCTTGCGTGAACCCTCCCTCTGACTCCCTCTTTTCTGCCTCCGCTCCCCTCCTTCCTCCTATGCGTTCCTCCCTTCTCTGTGTGCTAACCTTCGAAACTTCTCCCTTCTCCTGTGTTATCCCGCTGCCAAATCACAACACCTATCTCCTGTGTTATCCCGCTGCCAAATCACAACACCTATCTCCTGCTCGCTACCATTGTCGACCCCTTCACACATTCCTCTTCGTCTTCTTTCTCCACCTGCATTTCACGCACAACACCTATGCATAGTGACATATCACATTTCATTTATTTATTTTTTAATTTTTAAAACTTTTCAAAGTTTTAGGTTAGTTAATTTTTTTTTAAATAAACTTTTGGTTTAGATAGCAAGCATAACGCATTCCTTTTGTCTATTTTCCGAAGTTTTAACAATTTTAATAAAGTTCGGGTTTAGTTCTAGATTTTAAAACATTTCATTTTTTATTTTATTTTGTATAAAGTTTGGGTTAACAATAAAATTTAGTTTAGTTTGATTTTTAATAGCATTGCCTTTCATTATTTTTTTAATTGTATAAAATTTGGCTTAGGTCTAACATTTAAATTTTTTAAATAAAGTTTGTCTTAGGTCTAACATTTAAATTTAATAATAAGAAAATTTGATCAAGGGTTTTCACCATTTTGGGGTTTTTCCCTAGATTGTGCCATATTAATGTGTCCTCTTGTCTTGTCTTGCCTTGTCATCGTCATTTATTGCATATATTCTTTCTTCAATCACTGTCAATATGATAATGATTCATGTGATTGCTAATGGATTAATAAAAGGGCTAATATGAAATATTGAAGCAACTGTCCTAAGCAAAGAACATGTTAACCTAAAATTAACAAAACCTCTAGCCACGAACCTCGCTATATACTTCTCAATGCTTCCATTAGCTCCATGATTGATCTTGTATAGCCATTTCGAAGTCACAACAAATTTTCCTTTAGGTCTCGGAACAACATTCCATACATCATTCTTCATAATGGACTCACACTTCTTAATGCTTCCATCCGCTCCATGCTTCTCAATGCTTCCATCAGCTCCATGCTTGATCTTGTATAGCCATTTCGAAGTCACAACAGATTTTCCTTTAGGTCTCAGAGCAACATTCCATACATCATTCTTCATAATGGACTCATACTCTTCGGCCATGGCATCCTTCCAAACCTGCTCTTTCACTGCTTCTTCAATAGTGGGAGGTTCAACCTATATGATGGAGCTCATATCTACAACATATCCCTGGTATCAGCATAGCTTCATGCTTTATCTAAAGGTTCCTTTGGCAGGAACATGTCTTTCGACATCCTGTAATGTGTCACGAAGACAAAAAGGTCTCTTCTTGGCAAGGGGATCACATGGAGGAGGATCCAAGGGATCCATAGGCTCCATGGACTCATCAACATCTCTCTTCGGCTCAGGCACAGAAGGGTCATCTAGTATTTCCATGACATCATCCTTCTTCTCAATAGGATGAGGAAGATCCCTTGCTTTTTCAAGGGCAACATCTTCATCAAAGATTACATCCCTGCTAAACTCGATTTTCCTTTGACTAGGTACATATATTCTAAAAGCTTCAGAATTGTCACAATACCCAACAAACGTACCTTTCTTTCTCCTGGCTTCCAGCTTGTTCCTCTTACTCTTCAGCACGTGAAAATACACAGGGTAGGGAAATATCCTTAGATCATAGATGACCAATAATGGGCTTTACACTTGTAAACTACGTTGCACGGGTTCCCCCACCCGGGGGTGGGGTTCCCGAACCCGCACCGGGTTCCCGCACCCAAGTACTGGATTCGGGTACGGGTTCTTCTCAGAAGAACCCAAACGAACCGGGTTCTTCAAAAAAAAAAATTCGAGTTCTTGGGTTCTTTTGGTATGAAGAACCCATCGTTTGGGTACTTAGAACCCGAATTTCGGGTTCTTCAGGGTTCTTCATGAACAATTTTTTCAAATATATAAATTTTTTTAAATGATTAAAAATTAAAAAATTTAATTAAACTTTAATAAATATTAAAAATAAATTATAATTTAATAAAATAGAGTTTGTTTAGTCTTAAATTCTCCACCCTCTTCATTCCGCACGCTGCTTCCCATTCTTTCTCATCGCCCAGCATTCCACTGCCCGCAAACGCAACGTTCTCTGCTATCGAACCATTTTCCTCATCCCTCTTACGTCGTCGTAGCATCATTAACCCTGCAAATAAACGCACTCAGAAAACGAAGCGATCATCCCTCGAGCTCCATCCTTCTTCTGCCGTGGACGTTAACCTGCACAACAAAACGCACACAAAAAAAGTGTGCCTTTCGACCTGCATAGTTTCTCTGCTACCGAGCCTTCAGATTCTGCTTTGCGTCGACATCGGGCTCCTCCTCCCGTCGCCCAACCTGCAAACGAAACTCACGCAGATAAGAAATATCATATGTATACGTTGATTTGTTTTGATCGGATTCATTTTGTGTGCATAAGGGTTTAGTATAGTTTAGGTTTAGATTTTTTAATTTTTAATTTTGTTAGTTTAGATTTAAATCTTAGTTTTTATTCATTCCGCTTTTGATAGCGTTAGTTTTAAAATAGTTTTATTTTATGATAGGTTTTAGATTTCGTTTTTTTTTTTTAGTTTGACTCTTAGTTTTAGATTTTTTGGTTTAGTTTTAGTTTAGAGCATTAATTTGGATATAAAAATTTTGAAAAATATAAAATTATAAAATATAAAATTCAAAAAATATTTTAAATTTTTGTTCTTAGAGTTTGTTTAGTCTTAATTTTCATTAAATTTATAATTTATAAATTTAATTTATAAAATATAGTATTATATATGATATATAAATTATAATTTATAATTTATAATATATATTAATATAAAAATACCCAGACGAACCCACGCACCCTGTTTCAAAAAATGTCGTCCCCGTCCCCATCCCCGTCCGCGCACCCGCACCCGCATTCCCTGGGAACATAGCTTGTAAACATTTCTTCGAAATTTTTCTTATCCAAAGCTTGATGAGGAACCCTGTTTTAAGCATAGACCCTTGTATTTGTAGATTCTCCAAAGAAACTTCAGCAGCTTTTGGTCATGCAACATAGCTCGGGAAGCTTCCATAATAGATCTATTCTTTCTTTCAGCCACACCATTCTATTGAGGATTATATGGTACAAGAGTCTCTTTCTCGATTCCAACCTCCTTGCAAAAGTTAACAAACTCATTTGAGGTATATTCTCCACCATTGTCGGACCTAAAAACTTTGATTCTCTTCCCTGTTTGATTCTCTATCAACGCCTTGAAGTCCTTGAACATATCAAATGCTTCATCCTTATGCTTCAAATAGAATATCCATGTTTTCATGGAGATTTCATCAATAAAGATTATGTAGTAGAGATGGCCACCAAGGGAGTGCACAGGAGTGATTGGAGGGGAATGGTCCCCTTCTCTTCTTTCCATTGGCACATCCCAGACATACTCCATCATGACTAGCTTAAATATCAAGTATCCCAGAAACTAGCTTTCTTACTTTAGGTAGGGCTTCATAACGTAGATGTGTCAACCTTCAGTGTCAAAGCTCGTGAACCAATGCTTGCAGTGGTCTTCCATTGACTCTATAGAGTCCTTCAATTCTAGATCCCAAGGTGAAAGTATCTCTCATGTGGGATTCCATAAGCCAAGTGAGGACCTTTCCTCTTATGAATGCTACTCTCATCCCTTTGTCTTCCAAGGCAGATATAGATACCAATTTCTTCTTTAATCTCGAAACATACAATACTTCATGAAGAAGAACAGATTCCTAAGAGTCCAAATGAAATTTGACAGAACCAAATCCCTTCACAGGATGTGTAGAGTTGTCCCGAAGAATGATCTTTAGATTCATCTCCCTCTCAACTAGATTTGAGAGGACTTCTCGATACCTAGAGAAATGTCTAGAAGCCCCACTATCTACCTACAAGCTATCGCAAGAATCTGGAGGAGAGTAACTAGAAAGAGCATAAATAAGAATGTATTCAGATTGTGAAGCATCAACGTTGTTTTAATACCTTGAGTTCCTTGATCTCTTTTATCAACGATAGCCTTTTTCACGATCATTAAGGGCATCTCTCCTTCCATCATCTCTCCTCCTTCTATCATCACCTCTTCTTCTATCACTGAGCTTCTTGTTGTTGTAGCCACGTTTGGATCTTAGAGCATCTCGCTTTCTTAGATAGTCTCGGGTATAATGACCAGGCTTGTGGCAGTTGAAGCATTCAACTTGATGTGAAAATTCCTAAACCCAGAATCCCTATTGCAGTAAACTGATATTACTTCTTCTACTTGATTAACCATGCAAGTTATTTATTGTGTTCTACAAGTAAATATTGAAGTAAATACACTGCAACCTTCACTACATAAATAAACTGCGGAAGAATAAACGTGGAAACAAGATTCGAGCTAGCAGAAAACTAAACATACATCACACCGTTATTTTTGGACTAAGTTCCCGGAAAAACCCAAAGCGGGAAAACCGGTGCAGCAGATGAGGGTTTGATATTATTAAGCAGTAATTTCTGAGTACAATTGTTCAAATGCCCTGCCTGGCAATCCTATACAGATATCTAACTGGAACAAAAAGTTGGTGAGATGATCTCGCCCCGTCAATGGAAGTTCTGGCACATATCTGCGCTTGAGATGAGCCTCTGCATAGTACTACGTCATACCTACGCAGTCACTGCGTCACTGTTGCTGGGATTTCGCTACACCTCCTCCGACCTCTCTGCTAGCTGGAAACTTCAGCCCTCTGGCCTCTCGGTCAAACACCCCGGCTCCAACACTAGATCCTGACTGTTCCCTAGCAAAAATACGAACTCCCTCTGAAGCTCTGCGCTGCCTTCTTTAGACTACTCTCAGCATTCTCTGCCTTGCACTCTCCAAATTAGGAAAATCTCCAACTAGAAAATTATTTCTGCCCCTCTGCAAGAATCAACTCGATCGATCTTCTTCGTTGCTGAGCACTGCTCACTTGAAAAATTTGATCTCTAGACTCTCTCGGTGTCTTTTCCAAATGCCCATCAAGTCCTTATAATCTTCTCATTGAGACTTCAACGATCGAGATTAAATCGCTAATCAACGGCTATGATTAACTTGACTTGATCTCCGTCTTTTTCTAGAAGATTCACACCATGTTTTATTAATATGCTTTAATTATTTTAATTCCCTAAGTTTAAACTTAGGCTCCCAATAAAAATAATTAATTATTTTAATAAAACCCCATCTGGGCGAAATTTCCCAAAACGCTTTCTGGGTATTTTGGAATACATGTCTCTAAGCCTCCCTGCAAAATTTGAGACTTAGAGCACATATGATGCTACCAGAAATCAACACTCCCCCTTAGTGAGGAATGTGCTCTAGTAATGCATCTGGTTGAAGCACTACACTAATTCTATAACATCTCCTCCCTCTGCATTGCTGATGTCTAAAACTGTTTCCCACCAACTACTGCGTTGTTGCATTTATGCTACTGCTGACCCTACGTACTGCTACCAACTGCTACTGCACTGCAACTCTGCTGCTTGATGCAACAGAAAAACATCCAAATACTGAACTAAGTGTTCAACATGATGCATTTGATACTAAAGATCTTACTGTTGCTAGACTCTGCGCTGACCCTCTGAAGCTGATGTGTTGCTGTTGACTCTCTGTTGTGCCTTGCTGCACTTTTTCCAACTCTGCTCCGTGCTGCTCAGACTCTGACACTCTCTAGCCACTGCGTTGTCACTCCAGCATTCCTTTGCACCAACTGACACTTGTCCATCCTACTACTTCTGATTTGGGCTCCCGTAGCAAGGTATTGATCCATGAGGTGGACTCCTCAAGGACCTACCCAACTATTGTTCTCTCGAACTACAATTCTAGGTCACCCCAATTCTCCCCTAGAGATATGTGGGCAATCATCGCAAACTCTTCCTTATCGATCCTCGCAGTTGTAGCCTGCAGATCATGTTTCTCGTCCTTGTCCTTTTTCTTGAGAGGACACTGAGTAGTGTAGTGACCCATCTCACCACACCTAAAACATTTGATCTTCGAGACTTCCTTTTTCCACCTTCGTTGCTCTTGTTTCCCCTTAGATGCAAGGGTTGCATTCTCATCCTCCTCCTTGGGCTTCGTCCCACTGTTGTTGCTGCCATCAAGCTTGCACTTGATTAAGTCTCTCCTCATCTCTTCCTGTTGAAGAGCTGCCCACATTCTGTCCCAGTCCGGCAACTTCTCTCTGCCCAAGATACTCTAGACAAAGACTTTCCATTCTTCGAAAACAGAATTCAAAGCCAATCTGACCATCTTCGTGGCCTAAAGTGTTAACCTTACAGCTGGTAACTGATCTTGAACCTCCTGAAGCTTTGCAAGGAACGGGTCTATGCATTCTCCCTTCTGCATCCTAGTAGATCACATCTTCTCCTCCAAGTACATCTTTCGCTGCTCGAAAGATCCCTGATAAAACATAGCTAAGGCATCCCACATCTCCTTGGCAGTCCCTTTGCCAGCCGTGTGACATACTACATGATCCCTCACTTCGTCGAGGATCGAATGCTTAGCCTTCGCCATATTCTTCTTGTAGGCTTTCAACAGATCTACATCTACGGGAACAGCTACCACATTCTCAATAAAGGCCTTGAGATCATGCTCATCTAATAGACAAGTGATCCTTGCCTGCCAGATCACATAGTTGGAGGCTCCCTCCAACCGAGCTTGACCACGCAACCCAGTGGTTGCCATCTCACCCAAACAAATGTCGAACTACTACTTCTAACCCTCTGCACAACTGCCTCTACGCACTCTTTGCTGGAGCAAGCCAAATAATTCTCGATCACGCTGCTTTTGCGCAGGGAATCAGAATTTCTTGGGTAAGAAATTCCTTGAGGTCAGAATTCCCTTAGTATGCTTCTTCCTTCTTCTGACGCTTTTTCCACTAGCAACTGCGGCCACAGGAAAATTGCGACCCATCAAAAACTAGTCTGCATTGAATCTTCTACTGCGTTGCTCCCTATGCTGCTGAAAAATCACGAACTGGAAATCTTACCTCTATGTCGACTCACTCAGAGAGAGACTTCCTCGTAGATTTTGCCCTCTTGGCTTGGACTGCACAATCCCTTAGGGATTTGATCTGCTGCCTACGCAGCACTTCATTCTCCCTCCTCCTCTTCAACACTGAACTCTTCCAGACCGCTCTCCTGTTTCACCTGCGCTATTGTACAAGTTCTGATACCATATGAAAATTCCTAAACCCGGAATCCCTACTGTAGCAAACTGATATTACTTCTACTTGATTAACCATGCAAGTTATTTACTGTGTTCTACAAGTAAATATTGAAGTAAATACACTGCAACCTTCACTACATAAATAAAGTGTGGAAAAATAAACGTGGAAACAAGATCTGAGCAAGTAGAAAACTAAAGTTTAAACACACATGACACCGTAATCTCAAGAAATCTTTATCACCGACAACATAATCCCCTTTCTTTCTTGTCAGTGAAGAATATGATCTCGATGATGACCCAAAATATCAAATAATAAATTATTTCATCAATGGATTCTAGCTTGGGTGGTTAAGAGGAGAAGTTGTTATCCTCCTCACATATGTTCAAAGCCCACTTAGACTTGTTTGCCCCTTGTGCACCGATTGCCTCCACAAGGAACCTATATTTTTGTATAGGACCAAAGGCAATACTAGGAGCAATTTAATGAATTAGATTGCTCCTAGTCACAACCACTTAGCCAAGAATTGATTGCACAAGACTGCGAGTGAAACATTTTCCATGGAACATTTCCAACAAACGAAAACAAATCTATGTAGTGTTTCTCTTGTCTTCTTTCGAGAGATGCCTTTGCACTCCCTATGCTCATAACATCTTTGTACATTTCTAATTCCATGGCAAAATCATGAACACTAGTTGACATTCATATATAAATTAAAAATTAAATGAGAAATTCCAAGAATAGCATCAAAGTTATCAATCTTTATCACATCAAAATCCAATTTTCCATTACCTACCCGAATGGAAATATGTGCAGTTGGGGCATAAGAATCGACATTGAAATCCATAACTAGCCTAAGTTTTATGACAATTATTCAGTTAGTTTGTGTAGAACTTTAAATTGTTCGATCTTATATCTATTGAAGCCATATTTTCTCTGCCTAAACCTGATAACCAAAAATGAAATCTTGAGGAAGGTAAAACAACTATAAAATCTATCAAGAAAGTTTCTAATCCAAGCACGTCAAGGTAGAAGTAATGAATCTAGAGCACACTCATCTGTAGAAATATCCTAAATCTGAAAAGGCAGTGAAAAATTAAAAATTCTTATTTAATGAATTATAGTTCAGAATCTCTAATTTGGTTGACATCTTTTATATATCAAACTGAAACAATGATTATAACTAAAGTACAAAGAGAATATGAGAATCTACGATGTACTACAGAACAAGCTCTTCAAAATTGCATTTATGTTGGCAAACATTTAGCCATAAAAGTGTGAACGTTTTATCTCCACATATTTACTAAAAATGAGTAAATTAAAAAATAATCTAAAAATGGATTTGAAAGCAATATGTGTATGGCATATAAGCAACATTCATAGTTGAAGCAACTTACATGTCAGCTGAAGATAAAATAGGCCTAAACCCAAAAAATACATTATCTACTCGATTATTATCATCAAGCAATTTGACCCTTTCTGATAGGACACTCTTTGGCAGCTTCTTCTTGATTCTAACCTGTTTGTGACACGCAGTGAGTCTGAATGAAAAGTTGTAATTCCATGTCTATCAATCACCATAAAGGTATGCAAAAAAAATATAAAATGAATCATGTCATCAACAATACTGTAGCATTATTGATATAAGTCACATAACAGATGACACAGGACATTGAGGACAAGAAATTACGAGTATCTGACGCAAGACACAGCGACCCTAGAAACAGGACATGGTTTATATATACATTAAAAAAATAACAAATTACACATACAAAAATGAAATATAGCCATGAATAATTAAATTTTATTAGAAACTAGAACATTTACATTATATAAATTTAATCATACTAGTTACTACTTTTTAGTACCACATCAATGATGATCAAATGACAAACACATAAGAAATTAGAAACATAAACTGCAATTTTCTCACTAAGTCATCAAAATCAAAACATATTACATAGATACTGACCCAATGCTATTATAGGTAGGAGTCACAATGAAAAACAAAAAATAGGGTAGATACTAGAACCATAGATGGAAGAATTATGATTAGTCCACCCCATGTTAGAATCCTCAAAATCAGCATCAATATCACTGCTCTCTCCTCCATCCTCCTCTTCCATATCCAATTCAATTTGTGCATATGCTAGTGTGAATGATGACCGCTTAAGAGGATCACCATTATCAAAAGTGCCTACCTCTAGCAATAGTTAATTAAGATCTAAGTTGGCTAATGCCAACTCAATGGTGTTGTCCAAACTCATACCATCAAGAAAAGTATCCCACGTCTTTTTCTTTCCCTTCAACAATTCCTCCCTTTGCTTGTAAATAAGATGAAGCTTGGTGTGCACATACACCATTGTCTCTGCCCTTGATTGATCAAGCCTGCTCTTCTTGAAACGGTACAAATTCCCATATGTGCTCTGATTCCTATCGCAACAAGAGTACAAACTAACCTACAAGATGAGCCTCATGACTAATTGTTGTAGAAGAGAGCAAGCTGCTCCATGAGTTTCCCACCATACATAGGGCATATCTTGTGCATCCTTGTATTGTCCAAGTGCATCCATTCATTTCAAGAAAAATGGACCATTCAAAAGAAACACCATGAATTTGATGAGTGGGTGTCGTGCTGGATCTGTCCATCCATCAGAAATAATGCTAACCACAGATGTTGGGCATGCTGATTTAATAGGCTCAAGCATTTTGTCCACCTCTTTCTTTGCCTTCGTCAACAATGTGGTTCTAAGCTTCTCTGACTCAGAAGGCACATATCATGATGGAGTTGTTTGAGTTAGAACTTGGCACATCTCAATAAATAGAGGAGCATGCAACAATGAAGGATATGAAGTTCTAATAGGAAAAAGAAAGCAATGGTGAGATCAAGCTTTTTCCGCTTCTCTTTCTGGAAAATCTTGTCCATTGGACCAAGTTCAATTGTCTTTCTTTTTGTTGTTTGTCCCCCACTGGAACTTGTTGCTGCTTTTCCTCAAGAATGGAAGGGGGTCATCATTCTTGTTTTGTTTTGTTTCTGCAGCCACATTTTCCACACCAACAAATGTCTCTCTTTCCATTTCCTTGCTCTTTGCTAAAGACACTTGTGTACAAACTGAAATTCCACAACTTGGTAAAGCCAACAAATGAGCGTTCACACGGTAATATGTGCTCATGAAATTATTGTGGAAATAACTGCATTTCCAAGCAACATTGCCTCCTCCCTTCATCTTGTTGCCTGGCCCTGCCTCTCTTGTGACATATTTCCACAATGGATATTTGTGGTCTTGAGGTTGTTGTCTTCCCTCAACATTTGAAGGTGATGTTGCAGCCCCACTTCCAATAAATGGAACACTTGCAGACCCTGATGAAATAGGAACAAGAAAGGCATCTCCAATGGGAACATTTTTCCCCTTCCCTTTCTCCTTCCTTGTTGCCCTTGATTGAGCCATGAATGCTGTAAAAAAATTTTAAAAAAATGCACAAATTTGTAAAACACATGCACATGCAAACTGAATGCAAAAAAATAGAGAGACAATGCACTTACCTGTTGCTTGAATCTCCTTAAAAATGCTCCCTTGCTCCTTTATACTCCTTGCTCCTTGCTCCTCTCTTCACTCAAAGCAAACACAAAGTGAATAAAATGAAGCAAAATCGGATTTTTAAAAGTCATCGGACGCTTTTTCCGTCAGTCGTGTCCGTATAGGACACGATTGGGACAAGACGTGTCATGTACGGCCACGATCGGACACAATTTGTCGGACACGAATCGTGTCTGATTCGATGAATTCAAGACACATGGGGGTGGGAGGAGGAATCTAGTTTCTTAGCTCCTAGTTAATCTAAGCCTTTGATTATGTTTCAAACTTGGTCGTTGATATGTCAACGAGAGATTATAATAAGGAGCTCAATGGGCATTTGGAAAACACATCAAGTGAGAGATCTGAAGATCGAATTCTCAAGAGAGCAGTGCAACAGTTAGCAGAGAGAGATCGAGGAGATTTCTTGCAGTGATGAGCAGGGATAGTTGGCCGGTGGAAGATTTTCCAAATATGAAGAGTGCAAGGCAGAGAAGGCCGAGAGAAGTCTAGATATGCTACGCAGTGCCACGCAGACACAGCGCAGAGCTATGTTGAGGCAATGCAGAGCTTCAGGGGGAGTCTGCAATCTTGTTGGGGAACAGTCGAGATCTAGTGTCGGAAGCCGGGGTGTGAGACCGGGAGGCCAGAGGGTCGATTTTCCAGTTAGCGAGAGATTAGGAGGAGGTGTGATGTAGTCCCAGCAGAAGTGACGCAGTGACTGCGTGGGCAGACACAAAGACTACGCAGAGACAGCGTAGGGAGCTCATCTCCAGTCAAATCAGTGTCGTATTTTCAGTGACAGTGTGAGATCATCTCACTAACTCTTTGTTATATTTTATCTTTGTATTGAATTTCCAGTTTGGGAACCCAATGACTTGTATTTAGAAAACTAATGCATAATTTTAAAACCCTCAACTGTTGCACCGGTTTTCCCACATTGGATTTTTCTAGGGACATTGTCCAAAAACAACGGTGTTCATTTTGTGTGTGTTTATTTCTTTATTTCTCATTATTTGTTTCCGCGGTATTTTTATGTTGTGAAGGTTGCAATAGAAATTATTTCAATGTTTACTGTGTAACACCATAAATAACTTGATTCAGAATTAACAAGTACAAGAAATAATATCAACTCGTTGTAGTAGGGATTCCAATTGTGGAATTTGCACATCAAACCCTAGCTCTAGGGCCAAGTTTTGCCCTTTGTATCCCAATGCTAGCCCCTACTAGGATCAATTTGACCATTTGAAGTAAAAAATCTTGTTTGACCCTTTTACTGTGTAACACCGTAATAACTTGATTCATAATTAACAAGTACAAGAAATAATATCAGCTTGTTGCAGTAGGAATTCCAATTGTGGAATTTTCACATCAAGCACTAGCTCTAGGGCCAAGATTTGATATGTGTTTCCCAAGGCTAGCACCAATCAGGATCAATTTGACCTTTCGAAGTAAAAAAATTTGTTTGATCCTCCCCCTCACCTTGTCCAGGATAGGAGCATCATTGGTTGCTATATTCCATCTCTGAACCTAGGCTAGGTCCACTTGTCCCCTTGTGGTACCATTTCTCGTTAAAGATTATTCATCAAGACTATTTGGGAATCCAAGTTCTCATAGGATTTTAGGGATCGGGAAGTACCTTTACAAGTTGTACCCTTCATCCTCACCCCCTCTCCCCTGGAAGGCAAGTCCCTTGCTCAAAGAGCAAGCAAGTTCCATTATTCACCTCCTCCTTCGGAAAGGGTTCTGGGACCACTTCATACCTATTCATTGACTTATCCTTTATAAGTGGCTTCCCAAAAACATCAAGACTCCTCCCATCGGTGAAAGTCCGTAAAGAGCAAGGAGTCTTAGCCATGTTGACAGTGGACTAAGCCTCCATCGTTGCCCTTAGACTAGCAGTTGCCCCTTAGGAACCCCTTTTAGGTCCTCTGCTGGTTTGAGTGGAATCAGGAATAATTCAAGCTAGTTGGCTTAATTATTTTATTACAAATCACTTGGTCTACTAGATCATAATGTGTTGCAGATGGGTTATGTGTCTTGAGAGTCTAAGCCTAATGTGTATTCCCTCTTTGAGTCAAAAATGTAAAATCTTATGTAAATGAGGCTTGGAAAAATAATTAAATCCCCTCGTATGTAAATTAATTGATTTTTTTGGCAAAATAAAATAAAATCCTAAGCTAGAAAATTAATTAATTAGAGTCAAGTTAAATTGTCTTAGGAAAATTAATTCTCCAAGTGGAAAAATTCGTGGGTCTTAAAGGATCAATTTTTAAAGGTCCTCCACCAAAGTAATATTGTATATTTCAAGGAAAATTGGACCCTTGGGCCTTGGTGGTTAAGTCAAAGTCAATTTTTTTAGGAAATTAGCTCAAAATAAATAATTTTTAGTTATTTTGAACTAATTAATGTGGAGTTAAATGATAAATTCAAAAATTCCTCAAAAAATAAAAAATCAAGGGCCAAGATTAAAAGACCTTGAAGTGTTTATCAATGGCCAAGATTATTTTGACAAGGATCAAGGAAACAAGTAGTTATTTTTCCACTTGGAGGATTTATCTATAAATTAGAGAGTCATTTGAGGCTCTAAGCATTTTAATCTCTGGCTAGAATTGTTGCTCAAACATTTTGTAAATTATTGTCCCGTTGGGTACTATTTTTTTTACTATAATAAAATACTTTGGTGTGCAACTCGAGGCGTTCTTGTCCGTTGATCTGTGGTATGTATCGACTACAGGCTTCCTATGTGGTGGTTTATGATTATTATATTGAAATAATACATAGTGTTTGCACATAGTCAATCCTTGGTCTCCAAGTTCACAGGCTGTGGAAAAGGATTATATTGCTTGGATTCCTAGTTTTTATATGGTGGATTAAATCTTCGCTAGGGCTATAGTGAGCAATAATTTTTCTGAAGCATTTTAGCCATTCTTTCAAGGAAAATGTATCATAAAAATTATCTTCTCAAAATCTATTTAAAAACCCATGTATATTTTGTAAATAATTTTATAATTTTAAATTTGTAAATTATTTTCCTAACATGTGTTGGCGTTTTAGATTTATTTTGTATATATTGGGGTTTGACTGTTTTATTTTCATTTTCGCAGATTGGATCAAGAGATGAAGTGGGAGAAGAGCTAGATCTAGGACCTTGAGGGTAAGATCTAGTCTCTTGGAAATTTTTGCAAGATTTCCTGTAGAAAAATTTATCAAAAAATCAAAGAGTTGAAGCATAAAAAAATTTGAGCAAGGGTTTCAAGCTTTTCAGAGCCTCAGTTTTTCCCTCCTAAGATGCTACGTAAGACTTCCTCCCCTCAGCGTTTTGGTCTAGGGCCATTTTTGGCCTTGCCGTGGGGTTTTGAGGCTTCGACCTCCCTCCTCTCCTCCTCAGCCCTCCTGGGCTTGACGTAGGCCTCTCTCCCTCTCGACCTCCCCTCTCTCGGCCTCCTTCTCCTTGGCCCTCATCCGCTCCTCCTCCTTAGCCTCTTCTCTCCCTTGGCCCCCCTGGCCCTCCTCTCTTCTCCTCCCGTGATCGTAGCCCTCTAAGGGCTTGCGGCTCCACTCTTTGGCCTCTAGGCCATAGGCCTTGCTCTAGGCCTCTAAACCCTCTTTATCCCCAATCTATCATCCTAGCCGTTTTATCCCCGCAAATTCGCCTCCCTTAGCTTTGTTCTCCATTTCTTAGCCTCTTTTCCCCCAAAAGTGACTTGAAACTCTAATCCGAAGTTTCAAGGATAAATACTTGGCGGTTTATCAGGCTTAAACTCTCAAAATTCATATTTTTCAAGTGGCAACGTGATCTCAAAGTTTCAACAATTTTCAACCATGGGATCTTCAAGGCCTTGGGCCTAGGGTTTGACCTCTAAACCCTTGATTTACTTCAGTTTTATTATAGCACTCAAATAATTAATAAGCAAGCCCTAAAATCATATTTTTTATGGTCAAAATCACTTAAAATCATAAAATCTACATTTTCTCAATTTTTTGCCACATGGACGTTTCAAATTTGGCCTAGATCTAACTTTAACTTGCTGGAATTTATTGCATAACTGTAAAATTCAGGTCTAAAATATTTCTGAATTATACACTTAATAAAGATCAAAAATCTGAATTTTCAGTTTCTGGCAAGTTTTTACTATTTTTAGGCATTTTAGTTATTGTACCTTGTATTTCTAGCTTGCTGATCTGTCACTGTTTTATTGCGGTAATAAACATATCATTTCTGAAAATTGTTGAATCAAACTCTCTAAAGTTCTAAAAATTGAAAGTTTCAAGTTCTAGTGCATTTTTACTATTTTTGGGCATATTGGCTATCTATTTTTGGCAGCTTTAGTTTGTTGATTTGTCCTTGTTTGTTGTTGCAAATCAAGAAATCAGATCTGAAATTTTACTGAATATGCCATCTTAAAGTGGTCTAAATAAGCTAACTTACATTTGTTGGTCATTAGAAATTTTGTTTTATGTGTTGGTCAAGTTTCATCATTTGAAGTGGTTTATGCATTGCTATCATAACATTGATGAGCTTTGCATTTTCTTAAGTATTATTGCTGACATAAACTATCATAAATCTGAATTGCCCTAGAAGGTTGCCTATCTTTGCACTCAAAATCTGACATTGATCTTGCTGATTGGCATAATATCTTGTGTTAATAATCATTGGTGAATAAATTAGTTACTTGGTATTTTGTGGATTATTGTTGAAGTTTACAGTGGTATCTCTTAGCACGTATCTTGTTTAAGATCGTATCTCAGCATTGTTAAGTACTCCTGCCTTAAGACAAATTCTCAATAAGTACTTAAATAACTTAAGCAATCTTAACTCAAGATAACTCTCATTCATAATCTCTTGCATTAGCATACTAGATCTAGAGTGCACTAATAACTTACCTCCTAGCATAAGCTAGGTTGATAGAAGTATAGGGCAACCCTTTTCCAACCTAGCTTGAGAGATTCCACTTCTCCTAGTAGTTAAGACAGTGACCTTGCAGTCGTCAAAGCCACAGTGTCTGTAGCGCTGAAGGTAATGGATGGGTGGAACACAGGTGGGCAGTATCATTAATCAAGTCATTGCCTGCTTCCCGTTGGCTTCTATTTCACGACTTACTTTGAGGATTGCTTCTCAAAACAACTGGGGAAAAGGTTACATTTAGACTAGGCATCTAATTAAAATTTACCAAGATCACTGCATTCCACGTAGGTCTTAAGACTTGCACATCATATAGGTTAGTCAATCATTCAAGCAGCGGGTGTCTATCCGGTCATTTGGTTCCAATTTACTACAAGCAAGAATTTGTGACTCCATTAAGGCCAAAGAAGCAAACATCGCGATTTTTTCCGGCCAACGATTTTATCGGCGATGTTTTCCCGATTTTTTGAAAAAATCGCCGATCGGCAAAAAATCGCGATTCGATACGAAAAAATCATGGCATGCTAAAACAGTGGCGTTAAAATGCGATTTTGATGTTTTTTTTTCATTTTCACATGGACAGGTATGGTTATGAGAGCTAAGGAGTGAAGGAGGAGAGCCAAGGACGGAGATACGTGATCTACAAGCCCAAGATTTGACAAAAGTGAAGAATTTCTTGCAAGCCAAGCGAACAAAAATCAAATTTGGACCAAGTGTCTCCAGCAAAACGTTTTTTCCAGGTATGGGCATCAAATTTGACCCATTTTTTTTTGTTTTTTTCTTGTTCTTCCATGGGTTTCTATTACCCATGTATTTTTCATCATTTGTGATTGCATTTGGTTGTGTTTTTTTTGTTTGTTTTTGTTTTATTGAGAGGAGAGGGTTTATTTTGGTCAAAAATGCAAAAAATTGTTTGTTAAAATTTGTTTTTTATATTTCTTCTTGTGCTCTTAGTTTCTTCCCATTATTTTTGCTTGTGTTTCAACATGTATTTTTTCCCATTATTTTTGCATTGAATTGAGGGTTTTTTTTTGTGAAAAAAATCAAAATGTTGTATGTAAAATTGTAATTTATTTTATTTTATTTTTTAACTTGCAATTTTTCTTGTGCCCTAGGTTCAAATTTCAACGTTCAAAGTTCAAAGTTTCCAACATGCCAAGGAAATTAGATCCTTTATGGGAATTTGGTGAACCTGATCAGGGGTTTGACCGATCAAACTTGACTTGCAAATTATGTGGTCATCACATGACAAGGGGGGTATACAGGTTGAAATACCACCTGGCACAAATTCCTGGGCATGAAGTAGGCCCTTGCACAAACACCAATCCAGAAATAATCAGAAGATCCATGAACTCATTGGGAGAAATAGAAACCACTAAACTCAGCAAAGTAGCTCTGAAGAGTCAAATATCAGGGTTTAGAGTTGACCGTGAGAGTGGTAGTGGCTCTTCAGCATCAGCCTCTTCTACAGGAAACCCCGTAGCTGCCTCCTCATTTTTTGCTCCTAGAACCACTCATGGGGCACAGCCATCTATCTCCTCCCTTATTAAAAAAAAGGAGAAGGAAGAAGCTGATAAGTTGTTGGGCAAACTGTTTCTTTGGAGTGATATTCCTTTCAGTGTTGCTAGGAACAATCCATTTTATCAGGCTACGATTGATGCTATCGCTTTTGTTTGGCCCAGGATACAAAGCCCCTTCATATAATGACCTTAGAGGGCGCATTCTGCAAAATGAGAAAGTTGATTGCACCAAGAGATTGGAAGAGTTAAGGGCATCATGGGAAGTCACAGGATGCACTGTCATGTCAGATGGTTGGACTGATCAAAGGGGTAGGACCCTTATTAACTTCTTGGTCAGTTGTCCCAAGGGGACAATGCTTATGAAATCTGTTGATGCATCTGCACATGTCAAAGATGCAAGATTATTATGTGATTTATTAGATGTGTTCATTCTGGAGGTTGGGCCCCAAAATGTTGTCCAAATCATAAGGGACAACGCTGCAAACTATGTTTCTGCTGGCAAGATGCTTATGGAGAGGTATCCGAGCATATTTTGGACACCTTGTGCTGCACATTGCCTTGATTTGATGTTGGAGGACATCGAAAAGATTGATTTTGTCAAAGAGATTGTAGAATCATCAAAGAGAATCACAAAATTTATATATAATCATGCATCTGTGCTTCATTTGATGAGGACATTCACCAACAAGAAGGAGTTGGTGCGGCCTGCTATTACACGATTTGCCACTACTTTCATATCTCTTCAATCCCTCTTGAATTCTAAGTGGGATTTGAAGAGAATGTTTCTTTTAGATGAGTGGCGTGCTTTGACTATCAGCCGCAAATCAGAGGGAGAGGCCATCTGCAGGTTGGTGTCATATCAGGAAAGTTTCTGGGCTGGAGTGGAAGAGGTGTGCAGCATTACTGAACCTTTGGTAAAGGTTCTTAGATTGGTGGATGGAGACAAGCCCGCAATGGGCTACTTGTATGAGGCCATGGATAGGGCCAAAGAAGCTGTTCGCAGCTATTATGATGATAAGGGTGATGAGGGGTTTCAGAGACAACTTCTTTTATGGGAAGTGATTGATGATCAATGGAACAACACACTCCATCGTCCCATTCATGCTGCAGGGGTCTTCCTGAACCCCGCATTTGCTTATTCATGTGGTTTCCTATTTGATGATGAGGTCATGGATGGCTTTTTCACTTGTGTTCAAAAGATGGTGCCAAATCCATCGAACGTGCAGAGATATCCAAAGAGATGGAGGTATACAGAATGGCAGGTGGCACCTTGAGCTTCGACATGGCTGTCCAGGATAGGACTACTAAAATGCCAGGTAAGATTTTCATTATTTTAAAATTTTTCTTATGTTTGTAACTTTATAAGTTTATCTTATTTGTTGTAACTTGTAACTTGTAGACGCATGGTGGAGGAACTACGGTGGCAAATTACCAAAACTCCAAAAACTTGCCATTAGAATACTCAGCCAAACATGTAGCTCTTCAGGATGCGAGCGCAATTGGAGTGTATTTGAAAAAATACACACCAAAAGGCGCAACAGGTAAAAAACTTAAAATATTCCAACTGATTTTTTGAATTCATTAAATATTTTTTTTTTAAATATTTAATTTATTAATTTATGACCCTTGTACAGGTTGGAGGCCCAACGGCTCAATGACATGGTTTACGTCTACTACAATCTTAGATTGTGGGTGAGACAACATGAGAGGACCCCTGATATGGAGGCCATCTGTTTAGATGCGATTAACACCACTGCTGAATGGAGGGTTGAGGCTGAGAGGCCTGTCATGGAGTCAACCCCTGATTGGATAGAGCAGGAGGTAGTGGAGGGGGAGGACGAGGAGGAGGACAAGGAGGAGGAGCAGGAGGAGGAGGTGACACCACCTACCACTACTACCAATAGAGGACGTGGTTTGCCTCCTTTAGCTCCTAGTGCTTCAGGTTCACGTTCTGGTGCTTCAGTTTCTACTTCTAGAGCACAACAGAGCCCATTGCCAGTCCTGCCAGCTTCTTCATCTAGAGAGAAAGGCAAAGCTGTTGTATTTTCTCCCAAGAGGGGCAGAGGAAATCAGTAGTATAGGACCATAGGTTATATGGTGCATTGACATTCCTTTGTATATGACATTATGACTCATGATATGAGATACATTATTATATTTTTTGTTGATATTTTGAGGCTAAGTTGACTCTTGAGACTCGGGACTTAGTATTCAGGACAGGATTCAGTTTTATGTGTGATGTAGCACTAGACATGATATTACACATCTTATATATTAGTTTTTTTTCATATTTATGTGTCAATGCATTTATTTTATGCTGTAGATGCTTTAGATATTAAAAAAATTGAAAAAAAAATTAATATTTTTGTATGTGCCAATTTTTTCCCGATTTTTACCGATGTTTTCGCAATTTTTACGATTTTTTCCCCTCGCCGATTGAATCCCGATCGCGATGTTTGCAACCTTGATTAAGGCATTGGTCTGATACTCTAAATCTAATTTGATCAGTAAGCCTTGCTTAAATTCAACCAAGTGGCTAGGCCACTCATCCATGTCTCCCGAACAAGTTGGTATCCAACTTGTTTTTCTTCATTCCATTCAATAGGGACTACCCCCCATAGCCTGTTGTTGGGAGACAGCTAGAACGGAGTGGGTGGGGATCAGACTGAAAGCCCCTGTCCTGAGCGTTGTCGCAGTGCCTATACAATCTGGGCGACAACATACGGGGATCGTCGAAGTGTAACAAAACCAAAAACAAATCGGGCCGAACTAACCCTGATGATGAAATACAGTAAGCAAAACCCATCGGACCCCATAAAACTCCTCCAAAACCTTCCGAGCCCACCGATGATGTAATCTCACTCCTATGACCTGATTGTCACCACCCCTGGAAATCCACCCTAAATGCATCATAAGGGAAACAAGAAAATGGGAACATTACATTGTGAAGCCAAGGTCTCTCTAATCATAGCCAAATGACAGAGATAACTCACAATTTGAAACAAAACTAACTGCACCTAGAAAAGGCAAGCCTTTGAATTTCCATAAATATTTTAGCAACTTCGAGGCAAACAACACTTTCCTAAAGCAAAACTGAACAATATCAAAAAGTTTTGCAACAAACAAAAGATTAAGTCTGAAACAGCATTGAATCACTCTTAGAATCAGGGATTACAATAGTCTCCACACCACTTGATCATGCATAATCTTCATTAAAATAACCTCAAAAACAATCTAGTTAAAAGAATATAGAATACCTTGAAGCATCAAATATGAAATAAAACGCCGTTAAAGACAAACGTGCATTGGCTACAATCAAATCTTCAAATAATAAACCATCACCATCACAAAGGCTTAATTGACAAAACATACTTTCTGATTTAATGTCTCATAAAATAACGTCTCCCTGATTAATGGTGCGATGGCCTCTACAAAAGATTCAACCATCCCCTTTGAGTAATAAATCTGTGCCAGCTTTGTTTTAATTTTTCCATTCAACCACCATGGACATCCTTCAGTAGAGCTTGTATCATTGGCAGGTTCTTCTGTATAAGAAGACAACTACATAAGATAAGAAGCGCATAGCAAGTGCCCAGAAAAAGAAACGTAGTGCCCTAGAAAGTCAAAATAGAAATCCTTATAGCAGTGTCTCAATACGATGCTGTCTGATCAAATAAATCTATGTAAAGTTGACCTTGTTTAATCCTTTAAAGCATACAATTTCTAAAAAAGACATCTAAAAGGGGAAAGAACTACCCAATTGTTGAGGAGGTAAAAGCAACTCTATGGCTTCTTCCATTTTATCAGTCTCAACAAGTAGAGATGCCAAGGTCAACCGCAGGTCAACACTATCTGCCATATCATTTATAGCTGCATGCAAAAAAGAACATATTGTAAAATAATTGCATGAATCTTAATATCCATTCACCTAATTAACCTGTAACTAGAAGTTCAGTTAGAAAACCTAAATTATTAAATGCAATGAAAGCATGTAACTAGCTTACAATGTAGTTTAGGAAACAGAAAGAAAGCACTAATATATCAAGATTTATCCACAATTCAATCACCAAAGGTGAAACTATCACCTTAAGGTTTAACTCCAAGTTATTAGGATTCAGTGCCAGGTATCAACCTGCCAGATTTTTGAAAAGCGAAGATCCAGATATGGAAGGGAAACATGTATAAAAAATATAAATATATTTCTCTAAATCTAGAGAGAGAGAGAGAGAGTTAAAACCATTCAAGAATGATGTATGCATGTACCCACTACTAGGTGCAAGCAGGGTTTGGCTTAGTTGTGAGATTGATTAACTATTGTTTGATTTTGCAATGTGATACACTATAGCTATTAGGCACAAAGAACCATAGTCTGTGAACACTAAGGTGAGGGAACTAGAGTCTGAGAAGGCACCATTCTTATTAACACTTCATCCTAGCCCTTTAAGGCAACAGTGAAAATCACTCCACTTTAAACATATCTGAAACAAAATGCATAAAAATTGAGGCTCTAAATAGCCTCAAGGGTCCAAAAAACATTACCTCCTACTTTAGCAATTATTCATCATCCAAGGACATTAGTACTAGTACTTGGTGCTACTTGTAGCTCCAAGTCCATGTATCGGCACCCCATTGTTGCTCAACACAACCACCCTCCAAATTTAAAGAAATTGGCTAATGCAAGGGTTAAAAATTAAAATCATGTCATCAAGACCAGCTGAACCAAACCTAACCCAACCATAGAGACCCCAAACATGTGAAAGAACAATGTCCATTTACTGTAGAAACATCCAGCATAGGAAGTGTTGGGAGTCGGGACAAATATATAAATAATGAATAATAAGAAGATAGAATGAATGATATGATTTACAATGACCTCTATGATGGTATATATACACATTGATTGGTCACAAGCTTGATGGGACAAGACCCTTTGTTTGGTCATATCCCCTAGAGATGATGTGTCCTTTCATTTACTATTAATTAACATTTATTTATTTAATTGATGCTATACACAAACACACACAAATTACAAGGTGTCTAAATCAAACCAAGGGGTTAGTTCAATACTGAAATGGCCAGTTCAGATTGGTTTCATTGTGAGCCACACCAGATTGGTTTCATCAGATCTGGGAGATGCTGACCTCATTGACCTCACCTACAGCTCCCCTTTACTTCTTTGGAGTTACACAGTCCAGCAGCAGACATACTTCGTATTTCTCAATTTTGGTAATTTCATGCAATTTTATACATTCTCTAATTGTACCTTTATTCCATTCTAGTTTTATCTTTAGTCCTATTTCTAGTCTTTTTAGTTTTGGACTAAGTTACCAGGATTCGGATACAGATCCGCCAGATTTTTTAAAAGCCAGGATCCGGATACGGCAAGGAAATGGAAGATATATTTAGTATATAAATAATATTCATGTTCACTAGTCTAAGTAGTAAGCTTTGTTGATACAATCTGAAGACCTCAACATGCAGCTGCATCATTATGTGTAGACAAAATTGGCCACCTAAAATAACTTGTGGTTTGTAATAAAGGTGACTTCCACTCTTACAACATGCCTCTAGGTCTTGAGCCATTAATATGTTTCCTTACTTTTGAAGATAAACATTAGCTAGTCAAAAAATTTATAAATTGTAAGAGTACAAAATTGTAAATGCATAACTTATATGATATTTAATATTTATTTTAAATATATGATACAATAAATTAATATATTTGATTTTAATATTTGTATTTACTGCCACATATAAAATATAATATAAATATAGAAATTAATTTTAATTATAATTTTTTAAAAGACAAGTTTGTAATAATTTTAAATTATAATTTTTCAATCCATAAGTTTGTAATATATATAATTAATTAATTATAATATTTTAATTTAGAAATTAAAATATAAATATAAAAGGTAACATTAAAATATAAAGTTTAATTAATATATATAATTTTATAAATTTAATTTTTTACAGTACCATTTTAATACGTTCTAAATTATAGTTATTAATACTACCCTTCTTTGCTATTCCTAGATGTTGAGTTAGCACATCTGTCCACATTTAAAAGTTGAGTTCCCACACCTATCCACAGTTGTATGTGAATAATGTCCAGAACATTAATTTATTTTTTCCCTCAAATGTCCACACGTAACAACGAATGGTCAGCCCTGTTTTTCGATACCAATAGTATTTCTAACTTATGCCGGAACTTGAACCCTGGACTGGTGCGATGGAAAGAAAACACAAATGTAGGGATCTTCTTTAATTATATTGTTTAAGCAGAATACAGCAGGCTACTCCATCACACCTAGAACCTCGCAAGTCGCCAAACCCTTCTAAGAAGTATTTTTATATTTATGTAAGATTCAAGTATTATTTCTATGTTTAATTCCCGTACCAAGTAATTTGTGCGGGATAGCGGCATAGCTCTAAATGTTTTCCCTATGAATGTGTTTAACAAAATGAACATGAAATCAGCGATGATGGGTTATAGTGCTGAACCAGAGTTTTAAGTTTTAACCCTCTTTTTGTCAAATACCGAAAATGTTCCATTGGTGCCAGCAAGACCCAGCGAGGATGCCCCGCAATGGTGGGTACAATGCATTGTAAAAAACCCAAAATCACACCAACTGGGGTTTGAATATCGGGATGCAGGTTATGGTGGAGAACCTTTTTTAACTGGTTCATAGGCGGATCCAAGTGTATCCGTATCTGGATCCAGATCTGATCCGGGGATCCAGCCCCCAAGGCTAACGGATCCAGTAACATAGGTTTTGGAGTTACAATGGAGTCACATTTGAACTCCCACATGTCTTGTATCTACATTGGATGTATCTTTTAGTCTCATTGACCTACTCATGTGATCACCTGAGGACATTAATAAAATTATCTCATTTTATCTTATACCTAGCAATTTTTTGATACCCAAAAAATATTTCTGTAATTATTGAATGTAAAACAAAATAAAAATTTTAATAGAAAATTAAATAGCGGAAGCACATGTACACAAGAAATCTTTCACACAGCAAATAACCCTCCAGTTACTCTTCACTCTTATTGTGTGAATAATGAGGGCTCCCTTACTAGGAAAATGGCCCATAGAGAAGTACAAACTTTTTACAGCAATAAAACCTGAACAAATCAGTTCTGTGAAAATGCTGGATTTGCACCAAACGAATTTCTCCCACTCATGCAGCCTCTAGAACACCTGCAACCCTCGCACACATTGCCTATAACAGTTCCTGCACACTCACACTTGTGACACGCATATAGTCTACCTCACACATGTGGCCTGATCTCCGCACACGTGCACCCAAGAAAACCTTCACACGTGTGTCCATCAGCAAATCTACGCTCAGAATTAGTACAGCCTTCGCCTCCACTTAGTCTTCTCCGAATTTTTTCTGTTAAAATACTTCATCTCTCTTCAGTTTTGAGTATCACACTCACTCTTGCATCTTTCTTCTCTCCTTAGCCTTGCTTTTATAATTTATCATTGAGCTAAATCCTTAACCTTAATCTTCAAAGTGATGGATAGCTAGGCTTAAATCCTAACCCACTTGAGATCAACAGTTGAGATTAAAACAAACTCACTAAAGTAAACAATTTACTTTTCCTTAGTTACTTTAGCTCAATATCCAATATAATTAAGTATGTGTTTTTCCAAAGTTAGACTTAGGTAAAAATTACAAAAGCTACTAAATCAGTAAATTGAGCAAGACTGTTAAGGAGAATTTGAATTGTTGAGAAATCTAGAGCAGCTACATTAGGTGATTTCTCTTTCTTTGATAACTGCTTTTGATGTATTTTTTACTTAACTTAATTAGCTTTTTCTGTCTCTCGATTATATTTAGTGTTCTTATCATCAAACAGCTACCAAATCATAAAGAACAATGAGACAAGAGGACACAAAATGTAGGCAATTAGCCAGGGCCAAAACCTCTCCTCTGTGAAAATCCCTGAATCTACTTAACAGAAATTTCTACTGCAGAAATTTGGTTTACTTCTCCTACTTGTGTTTTTATATTTACAAGTTATTTTCAGAAATATTCAGAAAACAACGAAGTAAACACACTGCAAATCTACACATACATACAGATCAAGTACTGAAAAATTAAGCACACATGACAAAGGACACAATATTTTTCGGACAAATGTCCCCAGAAAAACCCAATGCGGGAAAACTGGTGCAGCAACTCTTGAGGGTTTTATTATTATGCAGAATTTTGAATACAAACAAGGGCACCAGTAGTGGTTTGCCCAACAGAGAAATCCCAACAGATGTACCTCTATCTCTGGAAACAAAAAATATGGTTGTGTTGACCACTGGAGTGGCACCTGATGATAATGAGAAGACTACATGACCAAGGATGAACCAGACAGCATTTGTATCATCAGATATCATCAGTTCAACAGAGTTTTTGAACTCTACCTCTATTTCTCAACATCTTTCTCTGATGCACAGATTTCACGCTCTACAGGGAATTGTAATAAGTGATCAAAGTAATGATGAATTTCAGCTAGTATTGAGTTTGTAACAGGCCTAGGCTATTGGAACTCGATCAACAAGTGAGTACACCTTGGAGTGTTTTTTTTACTTGGTTAATTATTCCTTCTTTTTAGCGGCGAATAATTTTCTAGGTCTTTTAACTCATTGCATTGCCCCAAAACCGGGGTGACGGCTTGAAGGTTGAGCCCCTGGCACATCTTAGAGTCTAGAGTCAATGTATATTACCATACTAGATCACACAAAAAATTTCGTGGAATTTAGTTAGGTCTAGGCAGAAATTTTTTAATTTTTTAGATTTCCCATAGGTCAAAAACTGCAATTAAATTTGTATTTGGATTGTAATAAAAGTTGTCTAGAGAAGTTGTATGGAGTATGAATAATCAAAATTACACCTCTCACCCTCAACTTTCTACTATGACACACTTTGAGGGGTTATAATAGGTTTTGGACCCTCAAAACCCACATTTCCTAAGTTTAGTGAAAATTGTGGCATTTAATTAGGGTAGAATTAAATAAAATAGAAATAAATAAATTATTCCATGTGACAAAATGACGTGAAAATGTCTTGGAAATTATCCTAAGTCAAAGGTTGAGTCAACGGACATGTGGAGGATGATTGAGCACTATGCATCATTAATTTATCATTTATTTATGTAAAATTGAATTTTCCAGAGACAAAGTAGTACTTACACTCAAGAAAAATCGAACTTACTAGAGGCAGTTGAGCATAAAAGGAATATTCTACTAGATCGGTAGACTGAAGACCAAGTAGGGACCTCTTCTCACAAGCGATCTCGAGTACGATAGCACTCAACACTACACTCAGAGGATTTACGCTATTTGGATTACACAGTCACTCAAAGCCACCATGCAGTTCTCAAGGACCTACACAGAATATCACTGGGGTTAGCTACAGGTACGATTTTAGTTGGTTCGAGTTTGCAGTCACAGACTCAATGTAACACGGGACTTCCTCTGGCTTATGGATGAGTTCACTAGATCATATGGGAATTCGATTTCCTCAGGCGTGCACAAAGAAATTCGATTTTGCTCTGGGTGTCTCAGTCTTCTCCATATGGAACTTGACTTACCTTTACTCAGATTTTGCTTCAAGTTCACTTCTCACATGCATTCGTCCTTGGAAATTGCTCCCGAATCTCTATATAACAAATCCATTGGCTAGTATTGTATCATGTTATGAGCTATTGGGCTTGAGGAAACTCTGTCATTTTTGTATATCAATAAAATTAAGACATTGGGGCTATTTACCAAATGTTCTCTTGGCGTTATGAGGTGATTTCTTTCCATACTATTGCTATTGTATCTAAATTCGTTTACATGCTTTATCAACAGTAGTTTACATTTGCCATCTAGCTTGGATTGATGTGTGCAAGCTATCTTGCATGTATCATTGATTTAGAGTATTATTCTAGAAATTAGCTTGCCAAGTCATCTTCAGAGGAATGTTTGGTTTATCTATTTCATTATGATGCTCTAATCCTTTTGCAGACTGATATTTGTTTAAGTGTGTAGGGAAGATCTATTCGTATTTTGTGTAGGAAATCCATCCGGGCATGGGAGAAGTCTCAAATAGATCAACTCACTCCTAGATTCAAAGCGATCCAAGACTCAACTACTTTCAACCCCAAGTTTTGCATCAAAGGAAGACAAAGAGGGAGTTTCTCGTTCTCTAGCTACTTGATCATCTATTTCTAACTCTAAAATCTAAAAATTTCCATTTGTAGAGCGTCTTAAAGTCGTATTTGCTACTTCAAAAGCGTTTTTCTAGACTAGGCAAGAATGGGGGTTCACTCCCATTCCTTGGGCTAGTGCCTTTGTATATTAAGTTGTACTTTAGATCCTTTCTATTTCAACCTAACGTTTGATTTTCTTTCGCAGCCCGCAAGCTTGAGCGTGAAAAGCGAGGAGCTTGAGGAAAAGATGGCAAAAGGAAATTGATCATCCTTGCATGCGAAGGCTTCCATTACTTCAAAATCGAGTTTTAGGGAGGCCATAAGCACCTTTGGGACAGCAGCAAACATGATCTTTGACGTGGGCCTTGGAGCCTTGAAAATTTCATATTTTGAAGGCTTTCTCCATAAGTTGTGTTGTCAGTTTTTTACGAGGGGATTAAGCCTTTTTCCAAGCTCTTTATTTGTAGAAGGACCTCTTTTTGGGAAGCCTTCTTAAAGGTTGTATTCCTCACTTGTAATCAATAATAAAACAACATTTTTTGATTGAGAGAGCTTGGGATATTTTTCCCATGGTATCCCTCTTCCTTGGTTGAAGAGGAAGAAATTTTTTGGGTGGATTGATTCATTTTCTAATTTTCATTTTATGCATGCTAATGAATTAACAACTAATACACTCTACATCCATCTAACTAAATTTTGGTTAAATTAGACTTACATGCATAAGCCCCAATGCTACAAACTTGAGCAAAATCTCTTTTATGTATGAGCAAATTTGCATGGTTAGCAAAATTCCATTGATTTAATGTTTATGCTTCATGAATGTTGAGGAACCATTGAAGCACCTTTTTTATAAGAACTTATCTCATTCCACTTGCCATTAAATGCTACAACACACATAAGTCTATTGTTTCTCTCAAAGTTTGGTGTGTTATTGCAAATAAGCACCATCTCATCTCTTGTGAAATATTTGCATGTATCATTTAAATGAGATTAATCAACATTCATTTCACACAAGCAACTCATTAAAACTTACCTCCAACATAAGTTGGTTGTATAGACCTTTAGGGACTCTCTACTCTCCTATTGACTCCTCACTGTGAGATCCACATAATTTGGGCGAGGGTGAGGCCTCGGGATTGAAGAGTTGATTTGAAATATTTGTTGTAGAGTAAGATTAACTAAAATGAACCAAGAGCACTCTTCATCACATTTATCTTTTTATGGTTGTTGATCTCATTCAAATAGTGTGATGCTTACTTTCTATATTTGCAAAGTTTAATTTCATCTTCAGCATCTAAATTTTTTGTTGTTTCTAACTATGACAATATATGTTTAAATGTTGTGATTTGGTTATCCTGTAACCATTTTTATCCTGCAAATATCTTGTGTTGACATCTTTTGTTTCTATTTCAGGATTATTGTGTTCTCATCTCTTTGAGCATTATTCTTGAGCACTGTATTTAAGGCACTGGTTGAATGGTTTGATATTATTATTTCAAAGCTGCTCATAAAATGCTCATAAATCTTTAAAAGTAATCTAATTTCACTCTAACAATTCTCCTAAAAACTCAAAATCTTTAATTTGGTTTTTCTATTATGGACCACTCCGCATAGCTAACTTAGGAGATAGCTTAAACAGAGAGTCGGAAGTAGGTGACAGCCCCTTCTCTGAATTCCTTGCCACCAACCACACCTTATGGGGTTGAAGGCTTTTTCCACTAACTTGTAGGTAGCTATAAGCGGCAAGGAGAGTTAACATTTTTTGGCGCTGTTGCCGAGGACAAGTCTTCTTGTGCTTGGGAAAACGACTAACTTTAAGTTTTGGTATATTTGAATTTTAAATTTAGATTCTTGCTCAAGTGGCGACTCCACTGGGTTCTAATTTTGCAAGAGTCTCTACTAGGACAAATTCAAGTGGTCTAGTTAACCCCTCTCCTGATCCTAAAAGGGTTTTTAGAGAGAGGTTAAATAGACTTTCTCATAGTAGAGCTCTTGCTAGTCTCAGGCAAGAGGCTATTTCTGACATTCATTTATTGTTTCAAGAACAAGTTGAGCCTAACATCATGAATGATCTTTTTGTTGCTTGTAACTTTACTAACATTAATGGCTATCCTCACAATATCCCTGACAAGGCTATTGAAAGGTTCCGTCTTTTCAAGATAATAGTGCCATTAGCGTTGCATCACATGTGAAAAACTTTAATATCTGCAACTTTACGTGGTGTAATGTTGCTAACTATGAGGATGTAAAGATGAGGCTTTTTGTTCCCTCTTTAGAAAAGGATGCTCTTGATTGATTCACTGAGCAACCTACGAACTCTTACGATTCTTTGCAAACAATTGTTAATGCTTTCATGGGATAGTATGGAGAGAGAAGAGAGAATAATCATCTAATCAATGCCATTAGCACCATAAAGAAGAATGAGGATGAAACCATGGAGGAGTTTAACAAAAGATTCAATGAATTGGTTAAAAGCATACCTGCAACTATTAAACCTTCGAATGAATTTCTCTTATGCTCATATTTAGATGCTTTTGGTGTGGACACTGCTTACGAGTTGAGAATAAAGGAGCCTGCAACTTTGGGTGTAGCTCAAACTGAAGCCTTGAAAATGGAGAGGGCCAGAAAGCAATCCAGAAAATCTGAGATTCCTAGTTTCACTAGAGGAACATCGAAATCAAATGATTCCAAAGGCAAGGCCAAGGAAGAGGCTCCCCATGATCCTATTAAGGAATTAACTCAACTTATCAATATCATGGAAGAAAACCACACTAAAGAAATGCAAGCCATGCAAAGTAGGTTGGTGGCCATGGAAAGATCGCAAGTGCAAAGATTCCAACCTAGGCCAAATAATGGATGGCAAAAAAATAAAAGCCCTCAACGAGATTATAGACAGCCAAATCCATTGGAATCCACCAACATGGTAGATCAAATTCCCCCTTTTTGTAGGCCATGTAATGAGTTCCATGAAGAAGCCACATGCCCATATGTAAAGAGAATTATGGAAGGTAGCATGTTCGGAGATGAACATGTAGGAACTAGTGGTCAAATCAATATGTTCTCCATGGAAGATCAAATATACACCATTGAAAGTGATCAAGAAATTGACCATAGTCCAAATAATCTTGGGGTTGACAATATGATTGCAAATCTTGACAAAGTCACTAAGATTTTTGGGGAAAAGCCTAAATCTATACAAATTCTTGCTATGGCAAAACACAAAGTGATGACTTATCAGAGAAGGGATATTCAAGATCGGAATAATAACATAAATTTTTCTCCTCCTACTTCAAAATTAAATTTTGACTTGGGAAATTGGATGAATAATGCAAAGGTTTCTATCCCAGTGACAGAGTTTTTAAAGATGCCATCTCAAAGGGCCAAGTTACTAAGTGCAATTGAAGTTACTCAAAGGGAAGAAAAGCCTAATAATGAACTAGGAGATGAAGAAATTGTATTGAAAAGTATGAACTGTTATGTGGGGAACAAAGATCATCTGCCATTTTATGTTTCTTTGATAGTGAATGATCGTCTTTTACACAACTACATGCTTGATTCAAGGGCTTCATCAAACGTCATGACCAAGAAAGTCATGGAGCCACTGAATTTAAGGGTATCTAGGCCCTATCACAACATATGCTCAATGGATTCTAAAAGAATTGAAGTGTGTGGGATAATTAAAGATTTACAAGTTTTCTTAGTTGCATACCCAGACAAAATAATGACTATGGATATTGTTGTTGTAGAAATTTCTGAATCTTATATCTTATGCAAAAATTATTACTGTTAATCCAGTTAAGCTCCTCCTACTTAAATAAGTTATCAACTGAATAAATTCAAGTTAACATCGAAGCAAAACACATAACAGATCTAGAATAAGCACATGCACACATTGACAAAGTGACATAGTTATTTCTGGACAAATAGTCCCCGGAAAAACCCAAGGTGGGAAAACCAGTCTCTGGCTGCTAGAGGGTTCTATTATTAAGAATATTTCTGAACACACAAATCTAGGTTCCAAATCTGGAAAACACTACATCTACAGCTCTCTGGTTGATCTAGGGCCAAAATAATGACTGATCCACATCGTCAAACAGGATTTACAGAACTCAGCCAAGATTAGGGCCTAGAAACCCCAACGTTGTCTCTGAAATGCACTACGTCAGCCTTTGAAGCCCCTGAAAGCCTCTACGTCAGCCTTGGATGACCTCCAAACCCTTAGCGCTGCTCCGGAAGGGACTGTGTTACCCCAGAATGGGTGATGCAGTCACTACGCTGCCCCTAAGGGTCTCTGCGTAACCCCTGAAGGATTTCCTGAAAATTACGTTATCCTTGCTGTTGTTGTTGCCTTCCTCTACGTAGTCCTTGAGCTGATCTCTGCCTCTTGTGTATTCTAAACCCCAGGATCAGATCATCCCCTTGGTCTAAATTCCCCTCTCTGCAGCTGAAACACCTCTGATTATTCTTAGCAACCCCGCCCTAGAATCTTAGCTTAGATTCAGTGCTCTGCCTTTGTGTGTCTTACAAATGACCCCAAGCCTTTCCTTTATACTTTTCTCGTTGACAAATCAACGGCCATGATCAGATCTTGAATCAATGGCTAAGATTAAAAGAAAGTTTGATCCGTGTGACTTAAGACAATTTCATCACATGTTTAATTAAATTACTTTAATTATTTAAGCTCCTTAAGTTTTAACTTAGGAAATACACTTAAAATAATTAATTAATTTAATATCTCCTAAACCAGATGAAATTTCCCAAATCCATTTATGGGTCTTGTAGATCAAGTGAACTCTAGTCCTTCCTCAAAATTTAGGACCTAGAGCACAACTGATGCTACCCCTAATACACAAAATCTCAGCACTCCCTCTTAGCATCAAGGGTGTGCTCTAGCAATACATCACACTTATGCATTGCATGATTTTGGGCACTAGTTCTGTGTTGTTGAAGCTTGGCCTGCTGCCACTCAACTCTGCACTATTGCTGCTATTCTGTACTGCTGCCCATGACTCTGCCACTGCAACCACTGTACTACAGCTCCCTCTCAATATGTTTCATCTATGTTGCTCATAGCACTGCCACTGTTGATCTACTACACTGCAACTTCAGTTGTTGAGAGAAACAACTGAATCTCTTGCCCAATCTTTGACAAACAACTCTGATGAGCTGCATCCTCATCATTGAAGCTCCATAGGCTACAAATTTGTGTTGGCATCTAAAGAACGATGCACAACTACAACTCTGCCTACATAATCAGACTCCCTCTACACTACTGAAGTCACATCAACTCTATCACACTCTTACTGCACTGCGTTGTTCCTTTGAAGCTCTCTGCGTTGCTGCAGCTCAGCACTGTGTAAGCAGCACTGCACTACGCTACTGAAGTCACATCAGCCTCTGCGTTTACTACTTCTACGTTGTTGTTGCTTTGCTCTGCGCTACTCCTCCCATCTGCCTCTGCTTCTACTTCATCTGTGATCTATGCACCCACTGTTCCACTTGTCCCACTACTGTCTTAAGGCTACCATAACTCGCTTGAGATCCAAGAGATGAGCTACTCAAGGATCTTGCCTTCTTCTATGTAGCTCCTCTACATATCCATGTCACCCCACCTCTGTGGTTCATGAGCACTCATGGCTACATCATCTCCTGGCCCATCATTTGCCACAGCCGCCTTGGAAGAGGATGCTTCCTTGTCTCTTTTCTTCTCCGGAAAATGGCTGGAAAAATGTCCCATTTCGCCACACTAGAAGCACTTGATCTTAGAAAGATCCTTCTTCTTCTTTGGTTGCTTCTTCGATGCCAAGGCTGCATCTTCCTCATCTTCCTTCTTTACTTTGCTCAACGCAGGGTTGTGTTGCCTCTTGGTGAATCTGCGTGGTTCTTCTTGCCGCAGGATTGACCACAAGCTATCCCAATCTGGGAGGTCTGCTCTGCCCAAGATACTTTAGACAAAGGTTTCCCACTCATTTGTGACTACATTGAGGGCAGTCCTAACTATCACTGCATCATCTACGGATGCACCTGTTTAAGTCAGTTGATCTCTGATTGCCTGCAGTTTGAGGGCAGTCCTAACTATCACTGCATGTCTTCTCCCTTAGTCATCACGAATGACCTCATTTGGGTCTCCAACAACATTTTCCTTTGGACTGATTTTCCCTCATATAGGGAAGTCAAGGCCTTCCACATTTCGTTAGTTGTATTCTTCTCAACTATGTGTGGTACAATATGGTCCTTGATACTATCCATTATCAACCACTTGGCATGCCCAGTAGCTTCCCTATGCTTCCGTAGGAGATCCGCATCTGTCGGTGTGGCCAGAGTTTGTTCTGCATGGTCTCTTAGATTGTACGCCTCAAGGACAATCCGAATCCTTGATTTCCAAACTGAAAAGTTTAAGAGGCCCTCTAGCCTATCCTGATCACGCAGTCCATGAGGAGCCATCTGCTCAGAATGTGTCGAAACCTCCTTTTCTCTTTGCTAGAGAAATGGATCTAAGGCCTTTGGTGAAACAGGTGCCTTCTGCTCCCCGTGACACTTGATTTCCCTCCTTGGAAATCTACCAAATCAACTATGATTCAGCTTCTTCTTTGATCCTCTGATCAAACGCTAAGTTTCCTTTGGCAAGAAACTTTCTGAGAAGTTGATCTCCTCCCAATCTTTGTCACTTGTGCTAAGGCCAAAAATCTGAAATCTTCAAAGTTTAAACCCCACCAGCTCTTCTGAATTTCTGCAACTTTTTTGCAGACTTTTCTGGATCTGACAGATTCAGATCTGAATCACACTGGCTGGCTTCTAACCCAACCAGCACTGTTTTTTAGCTGCCTCTGCGCAATAATTGTGTGGGCTTTCTAGGACACAGCGCTGGACAGTGTCACCCTTCCTTCTGTGTGAATCTGCTCCTGAAAACTGCGTTGTCCCTTCAGATCTACTTCTCTGCTACATTTCCAGCTGCTTTCTACAGCTAGATCCTTCAGATTCTCCTGCTGGTGACCCTTCTAGATCTCCAATGCTCTGATACCATGTATAAAATTTTGAATCTTATATCTTATGAAGAAATTATCACTGTTAATCCGGCGAAGCTCCTCCTACTTAAACAAGTTATCAACTGAATAAATTCAAGTTAACATCGAAGAAAAACACATAACAAATCTCTACCAATTCAGATCTAGAATAAGCACATGCACACATTGACAAAGTGACAATTATTTCTGGACAAATAGTCCCCGGAAAAACCCAAGGTGGGAAAACCAGTCTCTGGCTACTGGAGGGTTCTATTATTAAGAATATTTATGAATACACAAATCTGGGTTCTAGATCTGGAAAACCCAACAGAGATAACACTAGATCTACAGCTCTCTGGCTGATTTAGGGCCAAAATAATGGTTGATCCACACCCTCAAACGGGATTTACAGAACTCAGCCAAGATTAGGGCCTAGAAACCCCAGTGTTGTCTCTGAAATGCACTGCGCCAAACTCTGAAGCCCCTGAAAGCCTCTACGTCAGCCTTGGATGGCCTCCAAACCCTCTGCGCTACTCCGGAAGGCACTGTGTTACCCCAGAATGGGTGGCGCAGTCACTACGCTGCCCCTAAGGGTCTCTGCGTAACCCCTGAAGGGTTTCCTGAAAATTACGTTGTCCTTGTTGCTGCCTTCCTTTGCGCTGTCCTTGAGCTTATCTCTGCCTCTTATGTATTCTAGACCCTGGGATCAGATTATCCCCTTGGTCTAAATTCCCCTCTCTGCAGCTAAAACACTTCTGAGTACTCTTAGCAACCCCGCCCTAGAATCTCAGCTTAGCTTCAGTGCTCTGCCTCTGTGTGTCTTACAAATGACCCCAAGCCTTTCCTTTATACTTTTCTCATTGACAAATCAACGGCCATGATCAGATCTTGAATCACTGGCTAAGATTAAAAGAAAGCTTGATCCGTGTGACTTAAGACAATTTCATCACGTGTTTAATTAAATTCACTTTAATTATTTAAGTTCCCTAAGTTTTAACTTAGGAAATACACTTAAAATAACAATTAATTTAATATCTCTTAAACTAGATGATATTTCCCAAATACATTTATGGGTCTTGTAGATCAGGTGAACTCTAGTCCTTCCTCAAAATTTGGGACCTAGAGCACAACTGTTGCTACCCCAAATACACAAAATCTCAACAGTTGTGATAGATGTTCCTAATTCATGGGGAATGCTCCTATCAAGAAAATGGGCATCAGATTTAGGTGGTAGCCTTCAAATGGACTTGTCATATGCCACCATCCCCATGCCAGATAATAACTTTGTCAAACATGATCGAGAGTTAGAGAAAAGATATCATGTTGAGGATCAAAGGAAACCCAACAATGAGATTATCTATAGATCATGCCAGACAGGAAGTGATGTTGTGTTGACAAATTTTCTTCCCCCCTTAACATAACAGATTCAAAATAAAGAGATTAGGCATAGCTCAAAAAGTGGGGGTACTTCAAATCTTCCATTAGAGCATTTTCAAGACAGAGTTGTAGCATTGACAGTAATTGCATCATCATCGCCATCGCAACTAACCAGGAAGAAAAGAAAAAAAAAGAAAAAAGAAAAAGGATATAAAAAATGAACTACCAGTTTTGAGCAGGATCAAGCCTCAACGCGTCAAAAGTCGAAAAAGGAAAAGGAAGAGGTTTGGTATATCTGATGGCCACAAACAGCTTAACATTGGGGCAAGCCATAGTCCCAAGATAGTCAGAATTGGACAAAGCACATCAGAGAAAGAGCCTACGGATTTTCTTGTGAGTAGGAAGGTTCTCAAGATGGATTTCACCGAAGACATTTGATGCCATGGGGCATCTTGTGTATCATATTTCTAACCTTATCCCTTGTCAATTTTGTTTAAATAGATATCTTTCATGCATAAGTTGATATTTTATGCTCTTAGAATAAAATTTCCATTTCTATACTTGATTTTATTCAATGATATTTTGAATGGATACTGCTAATATATATCTTTGGTTGGTGGATGTGGATTCCAGGTCCTTGCATACTATCACTTCATATATAGCATGCATCCCCATATGGAGCCAAATGTTGACCACTGGAATGGCACCTGATGATAATGAGAAGACTCCATGCTCAAGGATGAACTAGAAGGCATTTCTACCATCAAATATCATCAGATATCATCAGTTCAATAGAGTTTTTGAACTCTACTTCTATTTCTCAACATCTTTCTCTGATGCACAAATTCCACGCCCTACGGGAAATTGTAACAAGTCATGTTAGTAATGATGAATTTGAGTCAGTATTGAGATTGTAACAAGCCTAGGATGTTGGGACTCGATCAGCAAGCGAGTACACCTTGGAGTGTTTTTTTTACTTGGTTAATTATTCCTTCTTTTTAGCGGCGAATAATTTTCTATGTTTTTTCACTCATTGCATTGCCCCAAAGCCGGGGTGACGGCTTGAAGGTTGAGTCCTTGACGCATCTTAGAGTCTAGAGTCAACGCATATTACCATACTATATCACACAAAAGATTTCGTGGAATTTGATTAGGTCTAGGTAGTAATTTTTTAATTTTTTAGATTTCCCGCAGGTCAAAAACTGCAATTAAATTTGTAATTGGATTGTAACAAATATTGTCTAGAGAAGTTGTATGGAGTATGAGTAATCAAAATTACACCTCTCACCCTCAACTTTCTACTATGACACACTTCGAAAGGTTAATAATGAGTTATGAACCCTCAAAACCCACATTTCCTAAGTTTAGTGGAAATTGTGGCATTTAATTAGGCTAGAATTAAATAAAATAGAGAGAGATAAATTATTCCATGTGACAAAATGACATGGAAATGACTTGGAAATTATCCTAAGTCAAAGGTTGATTTAACGGACATGTGGAGGATCACTGAGCACTATGCATCATTAATTCATCATTTATTTATGTAAAATCGAATTTTCCAGAGACAACGCAGCACTTACACTCAAGAAAAATCGAATTTACTAGAGGCAGTTGAGCATAAAAGGAATATTCTACTAGATCGGTAGACTGCAAACCAAGTGAGGACCACTTCTCACGGGCTACCTAGAGTGCAACAACACTTAACACTGCACCTAGAGGATTTACGCTATTTGGACTGCGCAATCACTCAGAGCCACCACGCAAGTTTCAGGGACCTACGCAGAAGATCACTGGGGTCAGCTACAAGTATGGTTTCAATTGGTTCGAGTTTTCAGTCACGCACTCAGTGTAGCACGGGACTTCCTCTATCTTATCGATGAGTTTACTAGATCATATGGGAATTCGATTTCCTCAGGTGTGCACAATGAAATTCGATTTTACTTTGGGTGTCTCAGTCTTCTCCATATGGAACTTGGCTTACCTTTACTCAGGTTTTGCTTCAAGTTCACTTCTCACATGCATTCTTCCTTGGGAATTGCTCCCGAATCTCTATATAACAAAGCCATTGGCTATGGTATTATATCATGTTATGAGCTATTGGGCTTGAGGAAACTCTGTCATTTTTTGCATATCAATAAAATCAAGACTTTGGGGCTACTTAGCACATGTTCTTTTGGCGTTATGAGGTGATTTTTTTCCATACTATTGCTATTGTATTTGAATTCGTTTACATGCTTGATAAATAGTAGTTTACATTTGCCATCTAGCTTGGATTGATGCGTGCGAGCTATCTTCCATGCATCATTGTTTTAAAGTATTATTCTAGAAATTAGCTTTCCAAGTCCTTTTTGAAGGAATGTTTGGTTTATCTATTTCATTATGATGCTCTCATCCTTTTGTAGACTGATATTTTTTTAAGTGTGTAGGGAAGATCTATTCGTATTGTGTGTAACAAATCCATCCGAGTGTGGGAGAAGTCTCAAATAGATCAACTCACTTCTAGATTCAAAGCGATCCAAGACTCAGCTACTTTCAACCCCAAGTTTTGCATCAAAAAAAGACAAAGAGGTATTTTCTCGTTCTCTAGCCACTTGATCATCTATTTCCAATTCTAAAATCTAAAAATTTCCATTTGTAGAGCGTCTTAAAGTCATTTTCGACTTCAAGAGCATTTTTATAGACTAGGCAAGAATGGGGATTCGCTCCCATTCATTGGGCCAGTGCCTTTGTATATTAAGTTGTACTTTAAATCCTTTCTATTTCAACCTAACGTTTAATTTTCTTTCACAGCCCGCACGCTTGAGCGTGAAAAGCGAGGAGCTTGAGAAAAATATGGCAAAAGGTAATTGATCCTCCTTGCATGCGAAGGCTTCCATTACTTCAAAATCGAGTTTTAGGGAGGCCATAAGCACCTTTGGGACAGCAGCAAACTTGTAATCAATAATAAAACAACCTTTTTGCTTGAGGGAGCTTGGGATATTTTTCCCTTGATATCCCTCTTATTTGGTTGAAGAGGAAGAAATTTCTTGGGTGGATTGAATCATTTTCTAATTTTCCTTTTATGCATGTTAATGAATTAGCAACTAATGCACTCTACATCCATCTAACTAAATTTCGGTTAAATTAAACTTATATGCATAGGCCCCAATGCTACAAACTTGAGCAAAATCTCTTTTATGTGTGAGCAAATTTGCATGGTTAGCAAAATTTCGTTGATTTAATGTTTATGCTTCATGCATGTTGAGGAACCATTGAAGCACCTTTTTTTTAAGAACTTATCTCATTCCACTTGCCATTAAATGCTACAACACACATAAGTCTGTTGTTTCTCCCAAATTTTGATTTATTATTGCAAGTAAGCACCATCTCATTTCTTGTGGAAATTTGCATGTATCATTTAAATGAGATTAATCAACATTCATTTCACACAAGCAACTCATTAAAACTTACCTCCAACATAAGTTGGTTGAATAGACCTCTAGGGACCCTCTACTCTCCTATTGACTCCTCACTGTGAGATCTACATAATTTGAGCGAGGGTGAGGTCTGGGAATTGAAGAGTTGATTTGAAATATTTGTTGTAGAGTAAGATTAACTAAAATGAACCAATAGCACTCTTCATCACATTTCTCTTTTTATGGTTGTTGATCTCATGCAAGTATTGTGATGCTTACTTTCTATATTTTCAAAGTTTAATTTCATCTTCAACATCTAAATTTTTTGTTGTTTCTAACTATGACAAGATATGTTTAAAAGTTGTGATTTGGTTATCCTGTAATCATTTTTATCCTGCAAATATCTTGTGCTGACATCTTTTGTTTTCGTTTCAGGATTATTGTGTTCTCAACTCTTTAAGCATTATTCTTGAGCATGTTATTTAAGGCACTGGTTGAATGGTTTGATATTATTATTTCAAAGCTGCTCATAAAATGTTCATAAATCTTTAAAAGTATTCCAATTTCACAATAACAATTCTCCTAAAAACTCAAAATCTTTAACTTAGTTTTTCTATTAGGGACCACCCCCCATAGCTAACTTAGGAGATAGCTTAAACAGAGAGAGTTGGGAGTAGGTGACAGCCCCTACTCTGAATTCCTTGCCACCAACCACACCTTGTGGGGTTGAAGGCTTTTTCCACTAACTTGTAGGTAGGTGTAGGCGGCAAGGAGAGTTAACATTTTTTGGCGCCGTTGTCGAGGACAAGTCTTCTTGTGCTTGGGAAAACGACTCCATTGGGTTCTTATTTTGGGATATTTGAATTTTAGATTTAAATTCTTGCCCAAGTGGCGACTCCACTCGATTCTAATTTTGCTCAAGTGGTGACTCCCTATCTTCTTCCTTCTTCATTGGATCTTCTAATGTTTACTGTGCTTCAGATCAAACTCTTGATGCTTGCTTGGATGCTCTTCAAAGTGGTCGACTATCCTCATATATATAGGCTTCTTGTCTTAGCATGAGGGTCGACTTATCACTGTCTCTAGGCTGACTTAACCCTTAGAAAGGTCAACTTGTCTAGGAGTATTATGACAAGCTCTTGGAGGGTCTTTGACTCTAGTTGACTTAAATAACATTTTTCTTTACAATATGTAACATGCCGAAATGGGCCTTCAATACATGACAATGGCTCAATTGACCTAGAAGCACTCAATGGGTGCTTGACCTAAAAAAAAAATTCCTTCAGCATGAAACCTATGTCTCAAGAACAACAACAATAAATTTATTTTTCTCCTTACATTAAATACATAAAATCAAGATTACATATGTCATTATGAAGACTGAACCTAGTTACGTATTTCAACACTCTCTCTTAACTAGGGAGGTATTCATAATCCATACAAGGTACTTGGACATTCTCCATCTAAAGATTTCTCATAAGAAGAATCGGATTGGTAAGCCATCTCTTTGCGTCATACCAACCAGCATTGTCACATAGCAAAGCTTTGACTAACAGCTCTATCTCTCGACAAGATCATAGCACAACGCTGGCAAGACCAATGATTGATAGACACCATAATCATTGTCTCTCAAGGCACATACCCCACCCGCGTGTTCACAAGGCATGTACTTCTAGGACAATTCCTATCTTCGAATACCACATCCTCAAGGAATTTCCTCTTCAACTACACATATCTTGGATGCCCTACCTCATCCTCAAAGAGTATCGGATGCTAAATACGTACTCAATCCTCCATTCTTTCTTGACGAAGTGAAAACAATAATGATGTTTCTATCTCTCCCTCTTAACTAGGGATGATATACCCATTCCTATAAAAGGAATGTGTGAAATTTTCTTAGCTAAGAAACCCTACTGTTAAATATCGATTTACTTCTCCTACTTTATTAAACATACAAGTTATTAATCTGAATATTCAGAATTAACATCCAAGTAAATACAATTAATAGCCTACACATACAGATAATTTATTGAATAGCACGCTCGTTTAACAAAGTGACAGATTTTTCGGACAAATGTCCCCGGAAAACCCAACGCGGGAAAACCAGTGCAGCAGATATGAGGGTTTATTATTATTAAGCAGCATTTTCTGAGTACATCTAGGGTGCCATAAACTTGGCTCACCCAACAGAGAAAACCTCGGCAATCAAAGAAAATGAGAGATAAACCTCACTCTCGTAAGTCCCCGCTGATCCGAATGAGCAACTGGTGAAACCTCAGCCAACTCTACGCAGCAACTGCGTAAGCCTACGTAGCCTGGGCTGAAGAACTGCGTCACCCTTGCTCTGCATGGATCTAACTTTCCCGGATCTCGATTTCAACCCTCCTGGCTCAGAAACCCTTCTCTCGACGAAATTCAGGACTTTTCCTTGGAGATGATGCACTACCTCTGTGTGGGCCCCACATGGGCCTGCATCACCCTCTTGAGAGACTGTGTAACTTCCTCTGATGGCTACACTGCCTCCACTGCATCTCTGTTGCCCTTGCTTTGCACTATACTCTTGGCCCTCTTGACCAATCACTGCATTTGCCCCTCACTGCAACTCTGAGTCACTCAAATCTGATCTTCATCCGAGCATTGCTCCGTCAAAAGAATTGGATCTCTTAGACTCTGTGTGTGTATCTCCAACTGACCCCAAGCCTTTCCTTTATACTTTTTCTTTGACACATCAACGGACGTGATTTAATCTCTTATTGACGACTTAGATAAAAGACTGCTTGATCTGCGTCACTTAGAACATTTCATCACATGTATTTAATTAATTCACTTTAATTTTTCTAATTCCCTAAGTTAGACTTAGGGTCCTCATTAAAAATAATAATTATTTTAATATCTAACACACCAAATAAAATTTCTCCAAATGCTTTCTGGGTTTTGGAGGTCTTGTGTGTCTTATCCCCTCCACAAAATTCCAGGGCTAGAGCACACCCAATGCTACCTCAAAATCGCAACAGAATGTACCCAAGCTTCCTTTTATCTAGGGACTTGTCGAAGCTCCCTCTTAACCCGAGACTTGTTTACAACAGAAGCTATCTGTTCTTTGGTGGAGATCATGGTGCCATCAGTTGCTTGTAGAGATCCTCCTTTCGATGTCATGAACAACATCTTCATCATTATGAAGCCTTCATCTTCTAGGTTTTCTTCGTATGGCATCGGTCACCCATCACTTTCCTTCACGAGCCATATAAGTCATGTCATCCTTTTATTCATCAGAATGTGATCCTCTAGTCCACATCTGGCTTTCCTTCATACAGTTACCTCTTCATGTTTCTTTCAAGATCTTCAATCGATTCCCATGAAAACTAGTTGTAGGTGGCATCTACAACTCTCTTTCAATAGCCATGTTTCAACCCAACCAGATGTTGTTCAAAAATCAAAATGAAAATCAAAACAAAGTTACCTTTTATGATGGCCTCTTATCATGATATTTTCTTCCTAGCGACATCAACATCCTGCACATTCATAGACACATCTCCAAGACTTTCAATGTCAAAGGTCTTCTTTGTTTGCAGGCCTTATCAAGGTCTTCATACCTTTTTGATGGAGATGTCATAGCCAATGCTTCTAGTCATCGGCTATTGATTTCCTCTTCTTATGTGACCACAGTTGCATCTTTAATGATCTCTTCTTTCTTTCTTCACATATTACTCCCCAAGATATTCTATCCCTAGTTCCTTCATTTTTGTCAACCACCTCATATTCCATGAGGACATATGTTAATTTTGGGTAACTAGGTCCAAACTCCATGTTGCACTGCTCATATGACGATGGTCATATTTTTGTTGGATTCCTCTTTCGGAGGAGTGCAAGATTGATCTAAATATCATCTTGATTGGATGAGCAGAACATTTATTTTGAATTTATTTTCCACACGTGCAAGGTCGGCTAGATTTGTAATGTAGGCTCACATGCCTAATAGATGTGTCACACACCCTCATTGATGGATATAAATTGGAGAGACTTGGAGGTCATTTCATCATCATCTCATCTCACATTCTCTCATCTTGATCTGATTGGTTCGATAGCCTTTGGAAGACTTTTTCCCCTCACATGTGTGGAGCAGAAGTCTGAAATTTGTGGATCTGTTTAGGGCACTTTTGTAGGTTGTTTGACCTCAAAACTCTGCAGAAAAACCGATTTAAGGAGGCCCTATAGCTAGGCACTAAAATCGAGGAATTATGGGCTATTTGACTGAAGCCCTAGTTTGTTGCGTTGACTTTTCTGCGTTGTTTGTGAGTTGACTAGTGTTGACTTGTGATGAGCTGTCTTTGAGGGCTGTGGGTGTGACACATGAAGTGTTGGCTGATCGAGAAAGACTTTGTTGGTTGAAGCATCTTGTTGACTATCGTAACGCAACAATATCTCATATCTTTTCTGGACAAAAAGAAATTGTAAATCTGATCTATATTTGGCTTGTCTTCTATTGATCTATTATTGTGTTTTTTCGACATTTTACTTTCATGTTTATGTGATCGCTATTTTGTATCGGGCCTAAGAAAGATTGAAGTAAAAGTGCATCAAGCATAGAACACCATGGTTATCTAAATTTAACATTTTATCAGAGGTGAGGTGAATACAAAGTCCAAGAGTCCAAGCTAGTGTTAGAAGCTATCTCTAAAGGAATAAATCCTATCAAGGACAAATGGCCTCCTCAACCTACAAGGGTTTCAAGGCTGATGATAAATTGACTGATAACTCTGATTATCATGCATGGAAGATGTCCTTGGATTTGGTGCTAGAAGATCAAGATGTCATGGACTATGTGCAGGGGAAGATTCAAGAGCCTCCATCAAATGCAGTTGTTGCAACGAAGACGAAGTATAGAAAAGGGGAAATCAAAGCAAAGATGATTATTTGGGATTCTATTCATAAGCACTTGGTTGCTTACATTTTTTAGCTGAAGACATCTAAGGAGATGTATGATAAGCTGGTGAGCATGTTCAGGGCTAGCAACGCTAATCAAATCCTCTTCTTCAAGAATCAATTGAAGAATATCAAGAAGGGTAAGGATTAATCTATTCAATCCTATTTTATGAGGCTCACTGAAATCAGGAATAACCTCCTAGCTATTGGAGAAGCAATATCTGATCGAGAGATGGTTCTTATTGCACTTGGAGGTCTCCCCCGTGATTGGCATGTATTCAATACCACTATTCTTAATAATAATGTGATTCCTGATTTTGATGAAATATTGTCGAGATGCACTCAAGAGGAAACAAGAATGGAGTATGCCTCTAATGGAAATGCAAGTGACACTACTACCTTCGCCGCTCATGCAAAGAAGAAGAACCATGGTGGCCCGAAAAATCAAAACCAGGTAGAACGGGGCCCAAAGGAAGTAAGGGAAGATGTTACACATGTAAGAAGTCTGGTCACTATGCAAGAGAGTGCCCTAATAGAAGGGACTCTCCTACGGATGATGACAACAACAACTTGAGAAGAAATGGAAGAAACAATAAGTTCCAAGGAAAAAGGAAGGTTCCCTCTGATCGCAATGGAAATGGATAACCTTTCAAGAGGTCAAGGAATTCCAGGTACAATGAGTCTAATGTTGTTGATAATAAGAGAAATGAATTTATTCTTGTATCTGCCCTCTCTGCTGCATCTCCACCCGACACCCTTGATGTCTGGTTGATTGATAGTGGTGCATCAAGGCATCTCAATGGTTATAAAGAAACCCTTTCTAATTTAGTTGAGAAGGATACTAATATGGAAATTATCCTTGAAGATAATGTCACCTATTCCGTGAAAGGGACAGGGACTGTGACCCTCCATCTATCTCAAGGTCAAGTCCTCCGATTACAAGATGTGTTATACATACCTAATTTAAAGAAGAAACTTGTGTCCATTTTGACAATGGAAGGCAAAGGGTTCAAGGTGGCATTTTTTGATGGAAAGGTACTTATCTGGAAGAAGAACTTCAAGGAAGCTCTTTCTATTGGTTTTACCAGGTCGGTGGAAGTCCATTGGGGGCTATGACATGTGATACAACTCTTCAAATAGAGTTATGACACTGGAGGTTTGATGCCCTTCCCGAAGCAAGGAAGGTGGTGACAGAGATGCCCGAATTTAGAGATGATCATGAAGGCATATGCCAGGGTTGTGTCGAAGGGAAGCATACAAGGGGACCATTCCCCTCAAGTGTCACAAAGACAATTGATATCTTGCAGTTGATACATCCTAACTTATCTGGTATGCTACCTGTGACATCCTTGGGATCCTTGGGAGGATGTTCCTATTACATGACTTTTACAGATGACTTCTCCTGCAAGACTTGGATATACTTTTTGAAGAAGAAGGACAAAGCATTCAAATGGTTCCATACCTTCAACGCCTTGGTGGAAAATCAAACCAAGAAGAAAATCAAAGTTTTGAGGACCGACAATGGGATAGAATATGAGTCAAATGAGTTTAATGACTTTTGTAGAGAAGATGGCATTCAGAGGGAGACCACAACTGCGTACACTCCTGAGCAAAATGGTGTTACTAAAATAAAGAACAGGACCATTGTGGAAGTTGCCTGCGCCATGCTATGTGACCAAGGTCTTCCGAAGTTTCTATGGGGAGAAGCTGCGAACACTATTGTGTATGTTCAAAATAGATGCCCGCATTCCGCTATGGACTCCAAAACCCCCGAAGAAGTCTTCTCTGATAAGAAACCTGATGTTTCTCCTTTTAGAGTTTTTGGTTGTCCTGTTTACTTTCATGCGCCGAAAGAAAAGAGAAGCAAGTTGGATGCTTCTGGAAAGAAGGGAATGTTTGTGAGCTATGTTATCACTCCGCCAGATTTCTAAGGCTGAAAAATAAATCCCAACAAAGGTAACCACAGACCAATCTTTTGGCTCGGTATCTAGCCCTACCAAACCGAAGAGGGCTCTCTCCACAAGGTCACAACCAAGAGGGCTGGATCATTTAGGGTTTTAAGCTAGGTATGAAATGCAGAAGGGTTTTGATTTGTTTGATTGGGCTGCTAGACGAGGATATTAGGTCAAATAGGCTAGGTTAGGGCAAATAGGATTAGGGTTACAGTCCATTCAATGGGACAAGGTAGGTAGGAAGGCTAGCACATTAGGGTTCTTGGGATGAAATGATTCAGACAGGAGAGGAGCTAGGAAGAGCATGAAAGATGAATTCTTCCTAAACTAGAAGAAAGATGAACAGACTATGAAAACTTCCCCAAAACAGAGCATGTGAGATGAATTTTGTTTCTAACTTGAAAGTCATCATACAATAGAAGTGCAATGAATTATGAAGACAATACATTCAAACATAATGAGACATAAGAATAAACAACGCTAGATAACCATACCAGAAGTATCCCAAAGAAATAGCTACAACACTTTTATTAAGCTCCTGCCAAAATGATTACAATAGAGTCTTTGATCAATATGCCAACATCCAACTGATTTCAACCTGTGAAATGAATGAAAAACTACATGATATAGACCTCAAACAAACTCCTCCTAGCCTCAAGGGTCATATCCATGGGAGGAGCAGTTCCACCAAAAATTGAGCTGAAAGCTGAAGTGTAGGGAGGTCCAAGTGACTCATCCCTAACTTTTGTGAACTGATTCATTACACCTCATTGAGTTCATTTACCTAATGTATTTACCCTAGGTAACAGTAAAAACACCATAATTACAATTAAATCATTGATTTACTGAAGTAAAAACATGATTCCCCAAGATAAAAGTCAATTCGTAGAAAAAATCAGAAAATTGTCAAACGCGCCATCCCTTTGTCAAACCCGCCATGTATGTTGTCAAACACGCCATCCATGTTGCAGCCTGATTTTGAGTGCCTTCCCGATGTCCAAATTCGGCTCAGGATGGCTCGTTGGAAAGCCTGTCCAGTCTACTTTCCAAATATGCCTTTAGTTTGAAGAATGGAGTTGAATTGCCTGTCAAAAATTGATTCTCCCAAGACTGGTCAAAAGTGTGAATGAGGGTGCAAAAATACAGTGTGCTTTTTCAAGCAACTTTTGGAGACCTTCCTCAACTCCAAATTGAGCTCAAGATAGCTCATTGGAAAGCTCTCTCTGTCTAGTTGTCATTTGACTTATCAAGCAAGTCATTTGGACACTCCATCAGGGAGAAATATTGATTTTCCCAAGGTCACTCCAGAAGTGCAAAAACCCTCTTGTAGCAACTGTATTTTTGACATTTCTTCAAAACCATGACACCTGTGTAAAAACTGAAGGAGATTTTTCTTCCTTGGCCTATGATGGACAAAAATCTCTCTCACTTTTGTCAAATTTATCTCTGTTTGGTCAGAAACACAATTTGAAGAAAAATTGGCCCTATGTGTGGCAAATGATTTGTCCCATGGAATGACTTCTTGAAAAATGATGGAGACGTGATGTTTATGAATTGGAATGGCTTCATACTTTGCTGAAATGACCTCCCTTATGCCTCCTCTTCTCAAATGTCTCTGATTCCATAGAAAACCCTAGCTCAGTGGGAGAGGAGATCAGGGTTTGGTGTAGGCAAAATAGGGGATTTAGGACTACCTTGTATAGGGAGGGGAATGAAGGGATTAGGGGTTGTCTAAATTCTTGGGGAAATTTTTGGGGATAGGGATAGATGTTAGAGAGTGTAGGGAAGTGGAATTTCTAGAAATGAGTGAGGGGAAGGGGTCCAAAAGGGAAAAACACAACCCTAACCTAGGAAGGTGTCAAAGGTGTAGCAATAGGCTAGGGTTTGTAGGAATGTGAGGGAAATGAGAGGAATGAGCTTGGGAAAAGGTCAAGGGAGGTAGATGGAGTATAGGTGAGTGAGATATCGATAGATGAGAGTGCAAATGAGCCTTCCCTTGGTCTTTGATGCAAAGGAATGGTGTTTTATTGGACCTTGGAAAATGAAAACGTAGAGACCTAATGAAGACCTTGAGTGACCAGACTTCATGGTGACCTGATTTACATAATGACATGATGAAATGGACTTTCATGACTGAAGTATGCTCAGCAAGACATGAAGGTGGGCCAGCAAGTATGAATTTTTGAGGAAGAGAATCATTTTTTGACAAGGGCAACTATCAGTGAGTAAATTTTTGAATGAAGACCTAGTTGGAATGACAAAAACTTCTGAGTGAGACTCCTAAAATGATATGAAAAGAGTATTTTTTTATCACTGAGGGCAGTATACAAATACTGACACTAACAAGCTACAGTGCAACTTCGAAGGCATACAAAATCTATGTGCCTGGTCAAAGAGAAGCGGAGATATGCCACGATGTCACCTTCGATGAAGATGTTGCCCTTAAGAAAGTAAGAAATCTTCCTAGCTCTAAGGAAGACAAAGAAGATGAAGAAGTGAGGAAGCTGGAAGAGTCGAAGGATGACCTGATGCTCGATGTTGAAGGACCTATGGATCCCATTGATCCACCTCCTTCAAATAAGAGAAGACCCTCATGGCTTAGGGATACCCTCGAAGATGCCGAGAGACATATTGCCCCAAGGGGAGCATTCCGTGAAAGCAAGAAGTCGAAGAGATACCAAGGATATCTAGCAGCCATGAGTACAATAGTACAATCTGAGCCTGGAACATTTGAAGAAGTCGTAAAGCATCAAGTTTCGAAGGATGCTATGCACAAAGAATATTAGTCCATTATGAAGAATGATGTCTGGGAAGTGGTCCCGAGACTGGAGGACAAATCTGTTGTCACCTCGAAATGGCTCTATAAGATCAAGCATGGATCTGATGGAAGTGTTGAAAAGTACTTGGCAAGATTTGTTGCCCAAGGCTTCTCTCAAAAAGAAGGCATCGATTCTGATGATATATTTGCACCTGTGGCCCGCTATACCACCATCCGATCTATTATTGCCCTTGCTGCTACGCAAGGATGGAGTCTACATCAAATGAATGTGAAGACCGCTTTTCTACAAGGTGCTATAAAGTAAGAGGTGTATGTGGAGCAACCTCTAGGGTTCGAAGTCCGAGATAGAGACACCCATGTATGCAGGTTGAAGAAAGCCCTCTATAGGAGGAGAACAACTTCTCAGTATATTTCCTCACAAAGAAATCTGAAGATCGATCAGAGGATCGAAGAGAGTTGATTCGTTGTGTTTGGCAGACTTCCAAGGGAGGTAGTCAGTTGTCAGAGGGAGCAGAGGGTGCATTTCTTGCCAAGGACCCTAGATCTAAGTCTCTAGTATAGAGAGGATGATCAGTTCCGACAAAATTCTGAGCAGATGGTGCCACATAGACTGCGTGATCAGGATAGGTTGGATGGCCTGTCAAACTTTGCGATCTGGAAAGCCAAAATCCTGGTAGTCCTGGAGGCATACGGCATAAGGGAGCATGCAGAGAAATTCTTGGCTACGCTGACCGATGTGAAACTCCTGGAGAAGCACAATGAAGCAGTGGCACATGCCAAGCACTTTATTATGGATGGAGAAGCACAGTGAAGCAGTGGCGCATGCCAAGCGCTTTATTATGGACGGGATCAAAGATCATGTGGTACCACACATAGCCGAGAAGGCGACGGCTCATGAGATGTGGGAAGCTTTAACCACATTGTATGAAGGAAGGTTCGTCCAGAGAAATATGCTACTGGAGAACCAGTTGAGGTTATTCATGATGACCAAGGGAGAGCAAATCGATCCTTTCCTATCCAGACTGCAGTCAATCTGGGATCAGCTGACTGGCATGGGGGTGAAGGTGGAGGATTGTCAATTTATGAACATGTTCTATGCCATTTCAGATTAGGGCACAAAATACTAAAGCAGATAGAACATACTAATAGATCGATGGAAGACAAGCCAAAACAGAGATAATGAATGGTGGCGTTACGGCAATCAGCAGGATGCTTCACTAGCAAAGTCTCCAATAGGTCATTCAGCCAAGCGTGTCACACATAACCCCAATACAACTCAAACAAAGAATACTCCACAGATACGCAGCACCAAGAACGCAGCTCCATCGCCATCAAGAGAGAAGAAAATCTTCCACACAATGTGTGCATAATGAACTCCAAGTCTCTCCATTATATAGGCATCTTTGGGGGTGTGTGACATGCTCTTTAAGACATTTAAGTCTATATTATATTCCAGGTCAACCTAACACATAAGTGGAATAAATTCAAATTTCATGTTCTGCTCATTCGATCGAGATGATCTTTAGATCAATCTTACACCTCTCCGAAAGAGGAATCCAATAAAAATATTGGAATCGTCATCTGAGCAGCACAACCCGGAGTTTGGACCTAGTTGTCCAATTTTAACACTCCCTCTCAACTAGGGAGAACTCTGTCCAGTAGTGCAATCCAAACATCGTGCGTCATCTCGTCGTAACTTGCTTTGCTAGCCTCTTTATTTCAGAACAGAAGTGGGTCAGTCACAAAGACATCATACTCGGTTGACAGATTCAGCCCAGAGGTCCGAAACCTCTATAGGATTCACAAAGAGTCTCATACCAACCCAAAGTTGGTTTACCTGACCCGAAGTCAGTTGGAGGTCCGAAACCTCACTAGGACTCAAGGGAGTCATATACTAACCCGAAGTTAGTTTCACTAACCCAAAGTCAGTTGGAGGTCTGAAACCTCGCTAAAATTGATCCCAGATCAAGTTGTTGGACATGTGCCATCCTAAACATAGAGAGTACGGCAATCTTCGATGCGTCCATCGGTCTTGCTATGGTCTCTATTCACATTTCCCACCTCATTGGCCAAATGATAGGTACTTCCCATGAGTCTGAAACTCCATGGGTAGGATGCATACGGGGCACAAATCAGAGAGGTAAACCATCTCAATATCATCACGGTGGGGTAGAAGCACACCAACTAGGTTCGACAAGCCTAGCCCTGTGTTTGCTTATAGCACCAAAGCTATCCCCAAAACCCCCTTGGAGCTCCCAGAGCTCATCGTCCAACAGGACCCTCAGAATAGGATCGTTCCATGATTCCAAGATTCTCACAGAAGGTTAGGAACATGACCTTCCCCAAGGGCATTGTGAGAATATCCGTGACCTGCTCATCAGTTCCTATATGATCGAGCCTTACGGTGCCTCGCTGTACCATATCCCGAATAAAGTGGTACCAACCATCAACATGCTTGATCAATCATGGAACACGGGATTCTCTAACAAACGAATCCCCCTCTGGTTATCACAAAGGATAACGGTGGCATCTAACACATGCTCGAACAGCTCACTGAAAAGCTTTCTCAACCAAGTGACTTCACAACAGGCCATACATGATGCAATGTATTCGGCCTCAGCGGTGCTCAAAGCTATCGACTTTTGTTTCCTGCCTAAAGCAAATCTACTTGTGAAGTAGCATCCAGATGTGTTCTTACGATCCACCACACTACCAGCCCAATCGGCATCAGTATATCCAAGGAATGTCATGCTCTCGGCAGTGTATCTCAACCCAAGGTCTATCGTACCACAGAGATATCTCAAGAGTTTCTTGGCACCAACCCAGTGAATGTTATGATCAACCATGTGTTGACTCAAAGTGTTCACTGCACAACATACATCAGGACGAGTGTTCACTAAGAACATCAGGGCCCCTACGAGTTGACGACACTCAGTAGGATTTGCTAACACGGGCCCAGCAGCGCTGCCACTCAACTTCTTAAAGTTGAGCTCCATTGGTGTTGACACGGACTTACAGTCCACCATACCATATCTTTCCAAAAGCTTCACAATGTATTTTCCTTGAGAAAGGAAAATCTCACCAAGTCTCTGCCAGACCTCCAAGCCTAGGAAATAGTGCATCAGTCCTAGGTCCTTCATCTCGAACTCAGCAGCGAGCTCCCTCTTGCACTGATGAATGCGAGGGTCAGCACCTGTCAGGAAGAGGTCGTCCACATACAGCACCAGAATGAGAGGCTTCTCTCTATCAACCTTGAAGTAAAAGTTCGGATCAGCATTACTACGAGTGAAGCCCAGCTTCATCAGGTAGCTATCTATCCTCTCGCACCAAGCTCTGGGTGCTTGCTTCAGCCCATAGAGGGCTTTCTTCAACCTATAGACATGGGTGTCTCAATCCTGGACTTCGACCCCAGAGGTTGCTCCACATACACCTCTTCCTTTATCGCACCATGCAGAAATGTGGTCTTTACATCCATCTGATGAAGACTCCATCCTTGCGTAGCAGCAAGAGCTATAATAGATCGAATGGTGGTATATCAGGCCATCGATGCAAATAATAATCAGTGCCTTCCAAGAGAAGTCTCAGGCAACGCATTTTCCCATCAGATCCATGCTTGATCTTATATCGAGGTGACAACAGCTTTGTTTTGTGGTCTAGGAACCATATCCCAGACATCATCCTCGCATCCTTGCAGACTTTATGCTTTACAGCTTCTTCAAATGATCCAGGCTCAATTGTACTCGTGGCAGCTAGATACCCCTGGTATTTATATGGCTTCTTGTTTTTCTACCGGAATTTCCCCCCTGAAGCCATATACCCTTGAGCCATGAGGGTCTTCTTTCTTTCAGCAATGCTCGGGAGGATATACAGTTGTATTCTCCCTCTTAATGCCAGCTTTTCTTGAGAGAGAAGACATCTATTTCAAATGAGGGCATCCCAGACACCAACTTGGAAAGGAGTCTTATTCTTCCACAGTCAAAGCCACTTAAGACTCATAGCCATATACTGTCATATTGCTCTCATGCATCTTGACACGTATCATATGCTTGTCAAATAATGGATTTCAATGTTGCTGTGATATTATCATATACATCATTTGTTCAAAACTTCACAGGCTTTGCTGAGCATGGTTCAAAACTCTAACAACATGACAAAAGGCTGCAAAAAATTCTCAGTTCACTCTTTCAAGTTTACCATTACGCTCCAATGTAAGACTGATACAGTCACATGCTTACTGCTACATAGGTGTCTATCTATGTCACTGTCATATAGGGACAACATATCAACAAGAATCAGCTTGTGTCAAAAGTCCTTACAGCAACTACCTGTTATTCTGTGGAGATCTGTTGTAGCTTCCTCAAGCAGCCTTCTAAGACTGCAACTTACTGAACTAGGGATTTAATCTGCCTTCTAACATATCATGATTTATCCTGCACTTGAGGAATTGCATCCTAATTTGCTTCCAGATCTGCCCATTTGTCATTTTTCTGGTCATTTCAGAAGACTGCTCCTAAGGCTGTCAAAATTTACCTAGCTCAATGACAAATCAATTTCTCTTGTCACTCTTCCTAGGACTTACATCTTTGCCCATCTTGTCAACAATCTGACCGCTACATAGAATTGCCCCAAGGGCTTCTGCAGTCAACCCCTAAAAAAAACTTCCAACTCCAAAAAAAAACTATTCCTTGGGGCTTCCAGATCTGCCCAACTACAATTAATGGTTGACTGATCTAAGGCTTCAAGTCTTCAGTTCTCAGTTCTACAATTTTTCTCCTAAATTTGCACAAATCTGGGAACCAATCTTACAGATGTTTCAAACACAGAATTTGCCCTACTTCATGCCAGTCCATACCTTACGTGAAACCTTTCTCTTATGAAAATCTAGTATAGTCATAAGATACTCCTGCTCATCAGAGTTTCATAAGGGTACAGGCCAATCCTGCTCATCAATGTTTCAACCCCAATCATCCAGCAAGATAAATCTCAAGTCATCAATAAATGTTCCATGTGTGTCATGTTTATGCACAGATCTGGGCCACTAAGGGATAAAACTTGAGCTTCCCTTGCACATAAGAACCCCTCAAATCAAGGATCTATGTCCAACTTCAGTTTGGACCAACGGCTACCCTAGGAGTGAGGTCAATATAGAGTGAGCACACAGTAAAAAAAATGTGATAACCGCCTACAATTTACTGCGATGATCCTTAAGGATACTCATCCTTTACTCAGCCTTCATCCTGACATGGAAGGACCATAAAAAAATGCTCCACTTCAATCTTCCTTAAGGTCACGGGCTAGAAGGGGCATTCTTCCTTCACGCTGAGGGTAAAGGGCTAAAAATGGCCCATACAAGGCTTGCTGTTGTGGTATGGCCTGCGGCCTACCACAACACTCAACATACTGCCTTCAAACAATATTCAGCAATACTATAATCCAATGTGATGCCAGGATAGAGAACTGATGGAATGCCGAGACGTTGATTCCCATAACAATGATACCCATACAGATACTCGTCCTAGAGAGAAGGGCTTCTTCAAGTCCTCACGTCTTCAAACTGACATCCCATACTGCTGCTATAGCAGCCTTCTTGTTATGGATATACAAAAATAGCACAGAAGACATACCTTATTTGCTCGTTGTTTGGGCTGCTCCTCTGATGTTGTTAGGGCACACATCTAAGTCCCTAACAACCCTCAAATCTAGCTCATAATTGCTTCCCTTAGCTGCGGCTGCTCTTCAATTGGAGGTTGTCCCTCCACATTGCTCCTTGAGGGAAGTTACAAAGCTTTTTACACAGAGTTGCCCTCCTAGAAGATAGCGGCACCCTACAGGTATACAAGCAGACCTATAACAGCCTCTTATGAGGGCTATCCACCCATCAAACAACACCTAAAACAATTCTGAATGTGATCCTGTGCCTCGGCCTTCTATCCCTACAACTAGGCCTTCATAACAATCCTCAAAGATGCCCTACAAAGCTCTTTCCTTCTCGTTGTTATAGCCTTCCTTGCTACGGCCTAGACAGAGGTAACCCTTTCCACAGAGATAGTAGGTATTCATTCAATTCATAGAAAAATGAAGATGACCACTTCACACAGTGATGAAGGGCAACAGGCCAAGCATCAGCACAGAGACCATCACCAGAGATCTGAGCAGTACTTCGGGGTGAAGCGTTTTGCTAGAGCACATTCCTCGCTAAGAGGGAGTGTTGAGATTTTGGAGTGTTGGAGTAGCATCGAATGTGCTCTAACTCCCAAACTTTGTGGAGTGACTAGAGTACATAAGATCTCCAAGACCCAGAAAGCGTTTTAAGAAATTCCATTTGGTTTAAGAGATATTTAATTAATTAATCTTTTTAATTAAGGACCCTAAGTCTAACTTAGGAAAATTAAAAGATTAAAGTTAATTAAATTAAACATGTGATGAGAATGACTTAAGTGATGTAGATCAAGCATTTTCTAATCTTAGTCGTTGATTCAAGATTAGATCACGGTCGTTGATGTTTCAACGAGAAAAGTATAAGAAGAGGGCTTGGGGTCAGTTGGAGAACATGCACACTAGCAGAGCACTGAAGCTAAACTGAAATTCTATGGCATGGTTTGCTAAGAATTTCAGAAGTGTTTCAGCCAATGTTGCACGAAGCAGGGACGTTTTTTGGAAGCAGGGATGCGGAAGCGTCATTTCCAAAAAATCTAGAAAGCGAAGCGTCTTAGAAGCGTCTACTATATATATATATATATATATATGCTTTTATATATAAAAAACATCCAACCAAATTAATTGTAGAAGATATGGAAGCATGCATATTTGTGCATAAATCAAGATAAATATGACATTCATTGTACATTAATGATTAATTATTCGAGCATCAACCATTTAGATGCATCAACCATCTAAAATCTAGATTCTTCTCCTCTTGTCTAGCCTTTGCCTCTACCTCGATTATCTAAGGACATTAGTCAAAATTGCCCAATTTTGATCAAACTACCTAACGCAAGCCTTAAAATATGGTAGAAAGAACTTAACATGCTTGATCGATGGTTTTGATTGAAATGTGATTTTTTTGCTAACGACATGACAAAGGAGTTCAACAATTAACACCACCAACACTAGGGTACATATAGGGCTTGGTGCTCTTGATTAAATGCTAATCACATAGCCTCATACATGATATAATCTAATGAAATGCCACAATACCATTGATCCTGAATTCCTGAAAAATGTTAAGTCTGCTGAATTTTGAATAGGATATGAAACTCTATTTTCCCCATATGAAGTCCGATCAGGCTGGAACCACTCTCAAACATCCTGAGTCCTTTCATGGTAACGTTAAAAATTTAAGTAAAAGGATTAAAATTAAAAAAAAGGAGAATGTCACTTTTATTTTAAGAATTTAACATTAGCATGAGGGAGCATCTAGGAAGCATCTAAGGAGCATCACGGGGGCACCTTGGGAGTGTCCGAGAAGTCCCAACCCAACTTAAATCAAACAAAAAATAAAAAAATATTTAGAACTTTGTGGAACCCTATGGAACCGACTGTATTCCTTCGGATCCGTATGGATCCGTTCTCGATCCGCGAAGGATCCGTTCCTTACCTGCGATCCGCAGAGGATCCGTCATCAAATCTGCGGTTCAGAAATTTGGAACCACGGATCGGGCCAATACAGTTCCGAATTTCCAGGAACAATCTTCGCTGACAGGATCCGCGGTTCCGAAATTCCTAACGGCAGACCCCCCACGGGCCCATCTGTGACGCGATTCCTGGTTTGGATCCTTGAGGGGGGGGGACGTTTCCTGCAGCACTGGTTTTAGCTGCAGCGAGGGGCAGTATTGGCGAGGGGGGTGGTGTAGTCCCAGGCCAACAGTACAACAAGGGCAGAGGAGAAAAAAATCCAAAGCAACACAGAGGCAGCAGCTACGCAGAGTAGCCGAGAGCCCAGCAGGACTGACGCAGACCCAGAAAGGGCAGCGCAAAAGCAACAGGAGGCCCAGAAGGCTGACACAAGCCCAGTTAGGTTAGCGTAGGGGCAACGTAACCCAATCTGGGGTGACGCAGGCCAGCAAGGCTGACACAGAGGACTTCAGAGTAGCGCTGGGGTTTCCAGAGACCGAGAAAAGCGCTGAGTTCAGTAAATCCTGTTTGAGGGTGTGAATCAGTCAAATTTTCTATCTACGAGATAGAGGTATTGTTGTCATTTATTTTTCTCTGTCGGGTTTACCAGTTTGGTGCCCATCTGTTGTACTTAGAATCTGCTTAATAATAAAAACCGGCCAGAAGCTAGAAGCATCGGTTTTCCCGCATTGGGTTTTTTCGAGGACAGTTGTCCAGAAAATCCTTGTGTCACTTTGTCATTGTGCAAGTTATTCGATTTTAGATCTGCATTGTAAGTTGTTAATGTATTTACTTCGATGTTAATGCTGAAGGTTTCAAATTAATAAATTATGTAAGTAGGAGAAGTAAATTAAGGATTTAACAGTAGGGTTTCTGTTTAAGTATATTCAGAAATTTTCACATTCTTTTCATCATGTGTCCTGCAGTTGACCAGGACTAACAGTCGTAAGTCTAAGTGAAGGCCTTGAAAAGAGAATGATGGAGGATTGGATAAGCATCTGCGATTTCCTTAAGGATAGAAAAATCCAAGAAAGGAAATGGACCGACACTCTTTGAGGATTGGACAAGTATCCAAGATAAGAGTGGTCAAAGAGGACCAATATTCTTTGAGGATTGGGAACCCAAGATAAAAATAGTCCTAGAAAAGGACATACCTACTGAGCATCCGGATGGGGTATGTGCCTTGTAGAGATAGTGTGGTATCTCATGTAAAGCCTCCCAGCATGATACTCTTGTATAAGGAAGAGCTTGTCAATGTTAAGGACTTACTATATTGACAATGCTAGTCATGATGTTAATGCTTAAAGATGGCTTATCAATCCGACTCTTCTTGTGAGAACTCTTCAACTTGAGAATAACCTTGTATTGGTTGTACAATTATGAATACCTCCTTAGTTAAGAGGGACTGTTGGAAAATGTAACTAGTTTCGGTCTTCATATTTGTCATTGTACTCATCTCAATATGTATATCTTATGTAACAAGCAAAAGAAGAAAGAGAAATGATTGTTTTAGAGCATGGGTTTCATGTTTCTTGTTGATGGTCTTCTAGGTAAAATCATGTTCTCCATTGATCTGAATTGGATCATTATATTGTTTTTCATCCATCTCGATGCATTTGGAGTGGAAAAAGTGGTGGAATCAACTCATGGGACTGTTTTTACCGACGGGGCCCAGTTTGGCGAAATGGGGTCTAAAACCTTCTAAGAGCTTTTTGAGGCATCAAACAACGTTTTTTGGTCGTAAAAATTTGTCGCCTTAGAGCCACGCCTTTTCATGTTATTCTACAGTCAAAGATATTTTCAACAACGCAAGAAGCCCATCAATCAAAAAAGTCCATATGCAAAATTTATGCCACGCAAAAGTTGACCTTCCTGTTTTCACACCTATAATTCAAGAGGATGTTGCGTCAGCCCCCATTATTCATGGAAAAGGGGTTATCCACGTGTTTATGATGTAAAAGACTCTACAAGAGTCTATAATGTAACTCTAATGAGGAGTTGATGTAGTCAACATTAACCACTAGTAGGCTATCGGGATGTGTTATAACCGAGCTTAGGAGGAAGAGGCATTCCATTCGTTCGAGAGCATTTTGTTCCATAGATGAGCAAAGATAGCCAGGAGAGATAGGAGGTAGAGCACACAGAGAGGATATGTGCACTGTAGCAGCCCACAGGCCACAGGCATTACTTCTTTGTACATGCAACCATATTTCCAGACAGAGAAAGAGAGCGAAGCGACCTCACCTTCCAGTTGGATTTTCTCCCGAAGGGTTTCCCAGAGAGCATATCTTTTGTCTTATGTGTGTGTGAGCTTATTTTGTCATTTTCTACTTTCCTGCTTCGTTCGCATGCATGCACTAATTACAGTAAAATCTATAGGTCTAGGATTTTTAATAAAACTGTAATAGTGTAAAAAAATACACTATTTTAATATATTATTGTCAGGTTTGTTGTGACGAACTATCCAACGGAATATCCACGGCAGTTTACTAATCATTCATGCTTCTAGGGTTTGTTAGGTCATAAGATTTATTTTCATGAGTCATGTGAGTAAATGTTATGATCATAAAACCCATCTGGGCAAGATATACCTTGTAAAAGAATTTATTTTGAGTCTAGAAGGTCCTAGAAACCTCCAAGCACAAGTTGGCCCTGGTAGTTACAAGTCGGCCTGAAGGAAGGTACTTGAACCCCTCAAATGTGTATAAATACAAGCAGCTTCAACCTCATTTGGCACTCACTCACTTACAAGTTTGATCTCTCAAGCTAGGTTGCTTGGGAGCAAGAGCGGAAGTGGGAACTGGGAGTGGGAAGCAGGAGCAGGGAGCGACATTTTCAAAAGCTTCCGGAGCGGGGAGCGAGGGTGTAGTATATTGTAGAAGCCTTAGGCCATATTTAGCCTAGGACTGTAGTGGGGAAGCTTCCCTTGTGGTGATAGTATTCAATCATAGAATAGTGGAGGAATAATGCTAAGATGACAATGGTGACTAATCGCATTGTTTCTCTTAATTTAGGGTGCCTAATGAAGTTTTCCACTAAGGTGCTAGATTTTGCAATAACAAGCAACTACGAGTGCATCAAGCATTAGTATAGTCTAACATCAACGATATAAGCATCTAAATTCAACCTACCTCTCTGAACCAGCATGAGAGAATTTGGTAGATGGTTATCTTGATATCAAACTGCAAATATAGAGTGTTTACAGAGCTTGCTAGGCAACAAAGCAACATAGAACTTCTTTTGATGAAAGCTTGGACAGGAAATAGAGTATGTGGGTTAATGTAGACGTATGTGGACCAATGAACATGGCATCCATCACTAGTGCCATGGATTTCCTTCTTTTTCTTTATGATTATAAAGTAAGAAAGTGTGGTTGTATTTTATAAAATAAAAATATGAGGTGTCTAATGAATTTCAAAAGTGTAAAGCATTAGTAGAGAAAGATTCAAGTTGTCACATTACAACTATTAGGTTTGGTAATGGCAAAGGATCATGTTCAAAATAATTCAATAACAATTGGGATAAACATGAGATAAGAGGATAGTTCACTACACCACACACTTCGTAGTGGAATGGAGTGTGGAGCTGCACTATCACATAGATTGGTAGGTGTACGATGGAGAAAAAGTGCGTTCCAGACAATATTTGGCCTAAGGCAATGACTATAAATTTGTTCTCTCGCCTTACCAAGGGGGGTTAATTTTTGGCCCTATTCTAGTGGGACCTCCCCTAAGGAATTAGGGTTATGGGAAGGGTGCTAGTTGGAAGACCTGGATTGAAGTAGCGTGTTCATTCTCCCTTTACCATCCTTAACACTTTCAACATCACATTATTAACCCTTGATATCATCTCCATCCTTCGTGTCCAATTATCATTGGTTCATGGGGATTTAACACTCTCCCATCCACATCCTTGAGTAGGGTTGGAAAACATTGTCTTGCAAGTTGATGTAGCTAAATGAATGGAAAAGCATAATATGTCCACAATGAAAGAAAAAGAATAGTCAAAATGCAATAGATGGTTGGGACATAAGTTAGCACGTGGGAAAAAACCTAGCATGAACTCTACACTCCTTATTAACCATCACCCAATTCCTAAGCACTTGGTGCTCCATCTCATCAAGAGGAACCCTTGCATGTCCCAACCTTGATGAGCACGTGTAATTGTGATTTTATGTAATTGATGTAAAGAAGAAAAATAAAATTATTATTGTAATGCTTGTCTCATGGGTTTCATGAGCAAGGAATTTTATTTTTAGTAATGGCTCCCATTGTGAGCCCTTGGGATTTGCCATCAAAAAATAAAATTCAATTTGAGACAATGTCATGTATGAAGGACCCTTATTGGGCATGTTGCATTTGTATATGATTCAATGAAAGTGTCAAATATCCCTCCAAGACCAAGCAAAGTCGCCTCCTTAAGTCGACTTCAAAAGGAATAATGAAATCTCTCTAAAGGACATGTCAGCTCACATTTAACACATGGCCGCTTATATACATGGGAAAACAACTATAAATAGGCAGCTAGGCCTTACTTCAAAACGCAGATTTCGGTGAAGCAATTCGGTCAAGGTCTGAAGTAGAAAGAGTGTGAAGTCCACAAGAAGGCAGCCTACTAACCAGCGAGTAAGTGAAGAGGAAGATCGAGCTCATTTGGGGACTGTTTTTGGGTCAAACACCTTCACACGTGTGGTAGAAACTAGGGTTTCTGCAGTGGGTACATCTGTTGTAATAAAGGACAAGAAAAGGGTCTCCAAATCAGTCCTATTGCTATCCGAGTTCATCTAGAGAAGCCTCCTAGTGAAGGAAGGAATCACCTCCAAACTTATTTCTACTCCTCACACATGTGGAATCACAGTAGTACGAATTGCAGATATCTGGAAAAGAGGTCGAAGTTGCAGGGTAACCGAGAAGAGCAGGAGGAAAAGTTTGACTTGCGTTGACTAGTGCAAGAAAGAGAAGCAGCAAAGAAGGATCTTTATGTCTTGGTCTTGGAATGGCAAATAGGTCAAGGGTCTTGGTCTTGGTATTCGTCAATTGAAGTCCTTATAAGAAGAAGAATTTGTTCGGGTTTTCCTCTCAAGTGGGAGAGGTTTTGGCCCTGGTTGATCGCCTATATTATGTGTCTCTTATCTCTTTATGGCTTATGCATTAGTAGTTGTTTGATGAAGAAGAACACTATAATAACATAAGTAAAAGAAGATCATAATCTAAGAAGTAAAAAGTATTCAAATGCAGTTATCATAAGTAGAGAAATCACTTAATACTTGATGCCCTAGATTTGGAAGATGTAAGATCCCCCTCCCACCCCACAAGGGCTCTGTGCTTGCTTCAGTTTTGGAACAAATCGAAGCTCTTTAATTTCTCAAATATTATCTCTTTCTACATCTACAACAATCTTATTAACACCGAAGCATACCATAGTATATCTGACATCTTTTCTGTTATGATTTTCTGGCATTAATTAGCTGGTTTGTGATTACTCAAGGATTCTGTCTCTTTGGTTTAGATTAACCCCTATCCAGAAGGTGATTAACGAAGGGTGTCAAGAGCTGAAAGAAGGATCTCTCCAGAATTTATAGCTGCAGGTCAGAGATTTGAATACCAGTATTTTGAAGATAGCAGGATTTGTAGCACAAGTTGATGGGGATGCAGATGACAAGAAAATGAAGTTGCCAAGGTTTGAAGTTTCTAAGCGGAGGTATGATCTATTTGTTAGTAACCTGGTTGACCTTGATGACATAACAGTAACCACAATGACTCTGACATATAACAGTGATATTGTTTATTATAGTTGCATTATTGATATAGCAGTGACTTGATTATATAGCTATGATCTATAGTGACGGTGATTTGTTGTCTACAGCAAGATCCCTTACATAATCATGTACTGGGATGGTGTACTTAACGACTGAGAGTATTCTGGTTAAAGGCAGAAGGGAAAAAGGCTGTAAAAACCTATATGAACTTAAGTTTATGTAAGTTTTCAAACAGAGTTATTAGCTTTCAGACATATATTACTCCAAGTATGGCAGGTTGCGGTAATGTTTGCTAGATGTACCGTGTACCAATAAAGGAAGGTCGAGCCATTGTTCTGTAGGTGCCAAATCTACTCCTAAACAATTAATCTCTTGCTGAACCGACTTGTGACTAAATTTGGAAACTTGGTACACTCATTGACTGAGACCGAGGCTGGTTAAAGCAGAGGTAAAAGGCTGGTTTAAGGTCTAATTTCAGAAGGGCAGCATATATATATATATTCTTTTAGCACTTCAGTATCATTAAATGTTAATATACCCTCTTGGAGATATCTAAAATACCCAAAACAAGACATACATATACAGAATTAAGGTTCCTTACACAGATTTAATTTAATTGCAGAGATAGATATTCGGCAGTGCTGTATTACACTAAACAATTGCAGTAAAATTGAATGGAGAAACAAATCTGTACTCAAAGGAAAATACCTGAAACGCTGATGCTGATATTTCAGACTGTGGTGATAGTTCTCCTCCCACTGCTGTGGATGAACAGAACAGATTACCCAAGACAACAATCCTCCCAGCCGATCTAGGAGCAATCTTAGACCCAGAAGAGTAATCTTCTGCCCCCGTGCCCAGAATCCCAGAACGGTGAAACTCTCCTTTTAGAACTCTGTGTATCCTTCAATCCCCTGTTAGCCAGAATGCAGAATTTTCTTCTCCCCCTCCAAAAACTCCCTTTTACTCCTTCACATCCCCCCCTTTATAACCATCTCCCCACCGCCTTTCACTCCCGAAGATCTTTTCCATATTTATGAGGGTCTGCCATCATTTAAGGCGACCTTATCTTTATTTAAGGATCTATTTAATGTTTGAGATGAGTTTTGGGATTAAGTGAAATAAATATATTCGTTGAGTCCTTATCCACTTACGTAGAGGAGATGACTTTATGGAGGCTCACTTTGTATTTTAATACTTAATTAATTTGGTTTAATTAACTGTTTTTATTTATAAGTTAGAAATGGGTATGATGACTTTATGTTTGTTTATAACTTAATTAATTTTCCTTAATTAATTTATATTATTAATTTATTGGGTCAGCCACATACCTTTTTAACGTTTATATTATTTATCGATCTGGTATGGGTCATTACATACTTCCTCCCTTAGGAAAACTTCGTCCCGAAGTTAGGGCTTCATATACTTATTGATAATTACGTTTTTAGAGATTAGGGCACAAGTGAGAAGGTTTGTATTTTAAGATTGAATTTTCGTTTGTATATGCATGTTTCTTTTTCTTTGATATTTATTTGTTACTTCAGATCTCAACCGCCTCTGCGGACTATTCTATAACCACCCTGTCCTTCCTAATCTCTTCCAGTCCCTTTCGATCCGTCCTCTACAGGAATATGACATGGTATCAGTTTTACGGATCCATTCATAGACCTTAAGGATATCAGCGTGGATTATATCGACCTGATATGCTGGTAGGCATCCGGCAGTCATCATCACACGTCTAGGGGAGCGTGACTCGCACAGTCCTCCCATGACTCCAGGTATTGGAGGATAAATAGTGGGCAACACCTCCACCCCTCCTAGTAGAACCAGGGTCAACACCCTATCATGGAATCACATGGAGTCTCAACGTTCTGGGATTCTGTCATCACGTCTATTGTTTCGGTAACCTGTGTTTCTGCGAAGCAATCACTGGTATACAATCTGCAATGTAAACACTTGTACACATATTACAGCATATGCATCTATATTGTTCATAACCAATTGTTACCCATATAACAACCTTTACATACTCAAAATATTTTGATATCTATGATATTAATCCAAAATCTTAAAAGAAAATTTGTTACATAGGTATCAATATGTCCCATAAAATTTCTCATTTCAGACACTGCTTCTGTTTAGTTTACACATGTTCTACTTATGATGCATTGCTTTACCCCTGTCAATTTATATATCAATATATTTCATTTTCATAGTCTTGCAAATGTTAATTTAAATGACATATTGCATATTGGTGTCCATGCACCAATGAATTTTAAACAAACAACATATATCCAGTATCAGTAGAGTGAAGTAGCATTCTAGACTTATGGGTATCCATGTACCAGCAAGGTAAATAAAAACGCATTTTTACATAGTGTTTCAAAATGTCAAGTAGCAAAATAGAGCAGTTATATACATAAAAGTTTTCAGTTCTCAAAATTTAGCATAAGTTGGGGTAATTCTGGCAAAAAGTCTCAGCATCCTCCCAAGTTGCTGATCCAGGGCTATATTTGTCCCACTGGACTTTCACTTGGTCTATCCGGCGGTTCCTGAGCTGTCGAACCCTACGTTCCAGAATACGTAACGGTTCGACCGTTAGGGTTCCCTCGTCCGATACCTGCAGTTCCTTCCATTGAAGGTCATGAGATTTATCAACAATATAATGTCGTAAGGCAGATACATGAAATACATTATGAATTTTGTGCAGGTGGGGTGGCAGTGCAAGACGATAAGCGACTGGTCCAACTTTTTCCAGGACTTCAAACGGTCCAATAAACCGGGGGGATAATTTTGTCCCCCTCCCAAACCGAATGGTGCTCTTATTTGGTCTGATTCGGATGAAAACCTGATCTCCAACCACATAACTTCTATCTGTCCTGCGAGTGTCCGCATAACTTTTCTGTCTATCCTGAGCCTCCTGTAACCGTTGTCTAATTAGTTTTACCTGATCCTCCATCTCTTGGATCAAGTCTGGTCCGACGATTATTCGATCTTCTAACCTGTCCCAACTTAACGGCGTTCTGCAAGGTCTTCCGTATAATGCTTCAAATGGCGGCATCCCAATCGAACTATGGTAGCTATTGTTGTAAGCAAATTCCACCAAGGGTAAGTACTTTTCCCAACGTGACTGTTGGTCCATAACATACATCCTTAGCATATCCTCGAGTACTTGATTTACCCTTTCTGTCTGTCCATCAGTCTCAGGATGATAGGCAGTACTCAAATTTAACTGAGTTCCCAAGGCCGACTGCATACAATTCCAGAACCTTGATGTGAATCGAGGATCTCTGTCGGATATAATTTTCTTAGGTACTCCATGAAATCTTATGATTTCATTTATGAATACTTTAGCTACATCAGCTACTTCGTATGTATCTCTTACTGGGATGAAATGGGCGCTTTTTGTTAACCTATCCACTACAACCAGAATGGCATTATGCTTTTGTTGCGTAAGAGGCAGCCCAACGATAAAATCCATAGAAATTATCTCCCATTTGGTCATAGGGATGTCATGAGGTTGTAAGAGACCTGCTGGGTGGCGATGATCAGCTTTTACCTGCTGACATTCCAGGCATCTAGCAACAAATTTGACAATGTCGTTTTTCATGCCTGACCAGAAGAAGAGTCTCTTGGTGTCAGCATACATCTTCTTTACCCCAGGATGTGCACAATATACGGCTCGGTGTGCTTCCTTTAAGATGGTGTTTCGGAGATCTCCACTGTCTGGTATATACATCCTTCCGTGAAATCGTAGAATTCCGTCCTCTTCTAAATCATACCCTTCGAACTTAGGTTCTTTCGAACAGTTGCTTTCGAGTCCCGACCTCACTTTTAAGTACCAACTATCTCTTACGAGATGTTCAAGCACTTGATTTCTCAAGTTCACCTTGATAGGTACGAGGGAGAATATTCGGGGTCTTCTACTTAAGGCATCAGCTACCACATTCTCCTTCCCTTTGATATATGAAATGGCAAAATCATATTCACTTAGGAGTTCACTCCATCGTCTTTGTCTTGCATTCAAGTCTCTCTGGGTGAATAAATACTGCAAACTTTGGTGGTCACTTTTAAGCACAAAGTTTCTCCCCACCAAGTAATGTCTCCACATCTTTAAAGCTAAGACCACTGCGGCTAGCTCCAAATCATGCGTCGCATAAAGTTCTTCATGAGTTTTTAATTTTCTTGAAGCATATGCTATTACGCCTCCTTCCTGCATTAAAACTGCACCTAACCCTTGCTTAGATGCGTCAGTACATACAGTAAAATCTTTATCCATATCCGGTACCCGCAAAATCGGTGCACTAGTCAATAATCGCTTAAGCTCAGAAAAAGCTTTATCACATTCCTCAGTCCACTCATATTTAACACCCTTGCGCTGAAGGTTTGTGATGGGTTTTGCAATCTTGGAGAATCCTTCCACAAACCTTCGGTAGTAACCTGCTAAACCCATAAAACTACGTACTTCATGTGCATTCTTAGGGATCGGCCACTCCCTGATTGTATTTACCTTTTCCGGATCTACAGAGATTCCTTCGCCAGATATGATATGACCCAAGTAATGGATTTCCTTCTGAAAGAAAGCGCATTTGGATAATTTTCCATATAACTTGTGCTCTCTGAGACAAGATAACACTATCCGAAGGTGCTCTTCATGCTCCTTTTCATTCTTAGAGTAAATGAGGATATCGTCCAGGAAAACTTGTACAAATTTGTCAAGATATTTGCGGAGAACGCTATTCATAAGGTTCATGAAGACTGCAGGTGCATTGGTCAACCCAAATGGTACCACAATGAATTCATAATGCCCGAAACGAGTTCGGAATGCAGTCTTAGAAACATCACTCTCGCTTATCCTGAGTTGATGATACCCTGATCGCAGATCGATCTTTGAAAATACTGTAGCACCTTTCATTTGATCAAAAAGGTCGTCAATGCGAGGCATCGGATACCTATTCTTTACCGTGGCCTAGTTCAAATCTCGATAGTCCACACACAGTCGTAATGAACCATCTTTCTTTTTTACGAAGATTACCGGAGCACCCCATGGTGAAACACTGGGTCGAATGTGCCCTACATCTAGCAGTTCTTTTAGCTGTATTTGCAGCTCCTGAAGTTCCGGGGCAGTCATTCGGTAAGGAGCTTTAGAAATAGGTTCCGTACCAGGTTTTAATTCAATGGCGAGGTCTAGCTCTCTCCTAGGAGGTAGTCTAGGTAGTTCCTTTGGAAAAACATCCGGAAATTCTGCTAGAATCGGATATTGATCTAAGGAAGGCCCTTTTTCTTTGCTCACCATTTGAACGGCATATACTTGACAACCCTTCCTCAAGCACCGCTTCATCTGCATGGCTGAGATGAAACGCAAGGATACCTTTCTCTTAATACCTTGAATTTGGATCGTCTCACCCACATCATTTACGCAAAGTATTGTTTTCCCGGAACAATCTACCCATGCTCGATGAGATTCTAACCAATCCATTCCTATCACCAGGTCGTAAGTACCTAGGGCTGTGACATAAACTTTTAGTTTGGTCACACAGACCCCTAGATCAACTTTGCAATCTTCCACACATAATTCTACCGATTGAAGGTCACCTGAAGCCATTTCTACCTGTCTAAAATCGTCTTGTTTGCAGGCTGCCAACCCACATTTGTTCAATGCATAAGATGAAATAAAACTATCAGTAGCTCCAGTGTCAAACAAGATTTTGAGTTTTATTCCGTTGATTGTACCTGAAGATTCCACTACCGTGGATTGATGCGCTGCTTGGTTGTTATTGACGACAGCATGGATTCTATGATCGCTTTGAGCATCTGATGACGACTCTTTTCCTGTACGCCACGAGTTCTCCGGTTCTTTTCCTGTTCGTCGCGAGTTCTCCGGACAATCCCGGCGAAGATGGGGTCCTCCACATCCCCAACAGTCCACTCGGGTTGGTCCTCTTTCGTTTGACTGAGAAATCCCCGACCAAGAACTTTGTCCCCTTGTGTTGCTTCCTCTCCCATTCCTTCCTCGATTACCCGTTCCACGAGACCTCCACGCACTGCTGTTTGAAGACCCGGAAGTTATTGCGTTTATGGTCCTGGGAGCTCCTGCTCCCGCTCCTCTAGGGGTAAACCTGTTACCATAAGGAGGTGGTCTCGAGTTATTTCCGCGGAAGAAATTTCGGGGAGTCTTTCCTGTAAATGCTTGCGGTATTGATTCAGTTGGCCTGGAATCCCTTTTTATCCCCAGATGTTCTTCTGCATAACGAGCACATTCCACTGCCTCTGCCACGGTCGGTGGCTTCCACATTCTTACCATGGCTCTGATCCGAGGATTTAACCCAAATATGAAACGCTCGGCCTGGCGTTCATCCGTGTCTAGATAAGGAACATACTTCACAAGTTCCATGAACCTTGTCTCGTATTCTTCCACGGTTTTACCCCCTTGGGTTAGAGTATGGAAGGCTCCGGCTTGCTGCTCTTGAAAGAAAGGTGGCAAGTATTTCGCACGGAATCGGTCCACAAACAATTCCCAAGGAACGGTATCGGAAGTGAGATGCAGTTGTTTTTCCATATTCCCCCACCAAATCAGCGCATTCCCTCTGAGTTGGAATACAGCGATCCTTGTTTTAGAAGTTGAAGAATATTCTCTTAATGCGAAACACCTGATCATCCCTTCCAACCATGCTTCGGCCTGCTCTCCAGCGCGTCCTCCAGAGAATTCAGGGAGTTTAATCTTTTGCAGTTCCCGTGAAATATCTTCTCTGTGAGGTTTGTCATCGAAATCTTTCGGTCGTTCTGAGTGTCTTTCCTCTGACTGACGTCGCTCCTCCTTGTTTCTGGTCGACTGCGACCCTTTCAAGGTTTCCATAATGGCCTCCAATGAGCTCATTACAGTAGTAAGATCAGGCGGAGCAACAGGTGCTGACGGCGATCTTGATGGAGGTGAGGGCGATGGTGAAGGCGGAGGTGGTGGCGCTGCATTTCGCTGGCGCTGCCGCCTTTGGTACGTGTTCAACATGGTAATTTTCCTGAAATGCATAATAATAAATTTATGAGGAGTGATAAATTTTCCAGACTGACAAAATATAATTTTCGCAAGATTAACGCTGGCATACGGGTATAGTTCTTTTGCTATTTTACCTGCAGGCAGGTCTTACTGGTACCGAGGTCAAGGAGGGTGGCAGCGCGACCTCCTTGTCCTATGCAGGGTAAAGTATGCTTACTAAATCTAGAGTGAACAATGCAGGGTTTCTGATAGATAATGATGTAATTCTTTATTATTTTCTAAGTGAATCTGAGCCTAAATATAGTTACCGAATTTTTTTTTTTTTTTTGTTGGGACACTAGAGATATAAGTGCACATATAACCCTAAATCATAATAATTTAGATTATCAAATCCTAGTAATCCTATGCTAAAATACTATTTTATACCCTTTTATATATATTTTCCCACTCAAAGATACCTAAATAAATAAAATAATTAAATTAATCATTTTTCGAAAAAAAAGTGCGATATCACATTTACTTCGTAACTCTTTTCTCATACATATGATAACATTTAATGATAGCATAAATGGTAACATTTAATGATATGGTTATGCGTTGTGCACATATAATGTTCCTCTAACTTGGTCATAGGCTCCTCTTCGACTTTGAAATTTGTATGGGTGCTAACTCTAGTTGACATTTGTGCTTGTATTGAAAATTGGTGGAATTTTCTGCTTGTATTGAAAATTGGCGATCTTCGCATATATGACATATGGTATAGGCACTACGAGATTGGTGTTGAGACCAAGAAAATTGATGAGCTTCGACGGCATATATGAAATATACATATGGTATAGGCACTTTAGGCACTTTGAGATTGGTGCTGAGCCCGATAATTTCATAAAAATGACATTTTAATAAAATCACGATATTTTGATTTTACAACTAATACACTCTACGTAATAATTTATATAAAATACTAAAGTATTTAAAACTATACCCAAAAGTTTTAGTATTTAAAACCATAACCAAAAGTTTATATATATCGAATGCATACTCATAACCCTGATTTCAAAACCATATGATACGCCGTCTAACTATGCATATGGTTGTCGATCGACAGTTCTGTTTGGAAATTTAAGTAAATGGCCACAGTTTTATGTAACGAATTTAATAACGATTTGCATCACCGCCATCGTATGTGCATGAACCTGAAATTTAATATACCCCCGTGAAATCGGGTAATATGCAACCATTCAAAGTTTATCGCCATACCATATCCGAATGATATAATATGAAAAAAATTTTGCCAACGCATGGGCGTTGTGTTTTAATGGTTAATGATCTCGGCAGATGGGGCGGAGTGCAAGGTTCAAATTCAACCCCACTCCCGATATATTTATTCGGCACATTTTATTTTTAAACAAACTTGACATCTGTTTAATGGATGGCATTTGAACCATTTAATACGTGAACCATATGATATATAATATCAAACATTTGCCAACGTATGTAGAAACGTTTTTTTTTTTTGAAGTCACGCTGCTAACAGGTTACCACGGACAACGACACATAACCGCCAGCCGGATATGACACCTCTGTGCATGCGTTTGTCTCGGTGCCAAGAGCTCCCATACGCACGGTAGCCATCGGTTTCTCACCGCTGAGGTCTGATATATATCCTGAGTACAACAGAGGCTGTGTTGTTTTTTTGCACAGAAGCTTCTTTAATGATCACGGACATTAAATTCACTTTGCAGTAAGTTTCTCATGTTGCACATTCTTAAAGTTTTCCTCTTGCTGCAGTTGCTGAATGACATATCCCCTGTTCTAATTTTACTGTTTAACGCATGATGCTGTAATGTAGGTAGCTTTCCATGGGGTTATCATTGATGATTTAATCCCATCGAGAGCTGTCCCAGGTCCAAGCTGTATGGATGAAAAGCAGTCCACAACAGTCACGTCAAGAAGAAAAAACATAGGGACACATTATCTATGTTGTTGAGAAATGGATTTATTTAGCAATTTAGACCTTGCATGAACCTAAAACAGTGATTCCTTTTTGTCCATGAATATCAATCTTGTATGGTCAACATCGTTAGTTATTGTCTGAACTTGAAGACCTCCAAACTTTCTACTCAAAATAGCTCTCGTGTATAATCATTATAGCTGTAATTTGCCTCCAGAGAATTGTAATCAGAGTTTGCTTGCCACTACTCTTTTGCATGGTTATACGTCAGCGTTGTAAAATAATGGATTGAGTGGTAGGAAGGATCAGGTTTACTGGACAGAGTATTCTTTCATCGAGCAACCAATTTATTTATTACTATTTTGGTAATGATCACTGCACAGGGTTATTATCTCGTAGTATGACTTAGTTTTAAAGGTCTGCATACATTGCTTAATATGTCAGTGAGATATTTCGAGTATTGTATATTGAGCAGAGTAGAAAGCAACTAAGGTTTGCGGTGGAAACAAAATTTAATGGGCCTATAAGGTCGGAAAAAGGGTTTGAAACACCCTCTGATACCAAGTGTAAGATCCCCCCCCCACCAAATCAAGGGCTCTTGTGCTTGCTTCAGTTTTGGTACAAATCGAAGCTCTTTAATTTCTCAAATCTTATCTCTTTCTACATCTACAGCAATCTTATAATCTTATTAACACCGAAGCATACCATAGTATATCTGACATCTTTTCTGTTATGAATTTCTGGCATTAATTAGCTGGTTTGTGATTACTCAAGGATTCTGTCTCTTTGGTTTAGATTAACCCCTATCCAGAAGGTGATTAACGAAGGGTGTCAAGAGCTGAAAGAAGGATCTCTCCAGAATTTATAGCTGCAGGTCAGAGATTTGGATACAAGTATTTTGAAGATAGCAGGATTTGTAGCACAAGTTGATGGTGATGCAGATGACAAGTAAATGAAGTTGCCAAGGTTTGAAGTTTCTAAGCGGAGGTATGATCTATTTGTTAGTAACCTGGTTGACCTTGATGACATAACAGTAACCACAATGACTCTGACATATAACAGTGATATTGTTTATTATAGTTGCATTATTGATATAGCAGTGACTTGATTATATAGCTATGATCTATAGTGACGGTGATTTGTTGTCTACAGCAAGATCCCTTACATAATCATGTACTGGGATGGTGTACTTAACGACTGAGAGTATTCTGGTTAAAGGCAGAAGGGAAAAAGGGTGTAAAAAACCTATATGAACTTAAGTTTATGTAAGTTTTCAAACAGAGTTATTAGCTTTCAGACATATATTACTCCAAGTATGGCAGGTTGCGGTAATGTTTGCTAGATGTACCGTGTACCAATAAAGGAAGGTCGAGCCATTGTTACATGAGTGCAAATCTCCTAAACAATTAATGACTTCTTGAGCAGGCTTGTGACTAAATTTGAAACTTATTTACTCATTGGCGGGCGGTATTAAAGCAGAATAAAGACCGATTAAAGATCTAATTTCGGAAGGAAGCGACATATATATATATATTCTTTTAGTTCTTCCAATGTATCAATGAGCATGTAATCTACCTTCTAGGAGATATCTAAAATACCCAAAACAAGACATACATACACATAATTAAGGTCCCTTACACAGATTTAATTTAATTGCAGGGAAAAGATATTCGGCAGTGTTGTATTACAATAAAAATTTGCAGTAAAATTGAATGGAGAAACAAATCTGTACTCAAAAGAAAAATACCTGAAACGCTGATGCTGATATTTAAGACTGTGGTGATAGTTCTCCTCACTTTCTTGTGGATGAACGAGCAGTTACCCAGACAATCCTCCCAGTGAGTCTAGGAGGCAATCTGAACCCGGAAAATCTTACCGCCGTGCCCGAATCCCGAACGGTGAAACTCTCCTTTTAGAACTACATGTATCCTTCAATCCACAGTAGCCGGAATGCAAAGAATTTTCTTCTCCCCCTCCAAAAACTCCCCTGTTATCCTTCACACATCCCCCCTTTGTAACCATCTCCCCACCGCCTTTCCTCACGAAGATCTTTTCCATGTTGCCAGGTACGCATCATTTTAGGCAGCCTTGTATATTGTTAAGATGCATTTAATGAGATGAGTTTGGATTAAGTGAATTAAATATATTCGTTGAGTCTTCATCCACTTACGTAGAGGAGATGACTTTATGGAGGCTCACTTTGTATTTTAATACTTAATTAATTTGGTTTAATTAACTGTTTTTATTTATAAGTTAGAAATGGGTATGATGACTTTATGTTTGTTTATAACTTAATTAATTTTCCTTAATTAATTTATATTATTAATTTATTGGGTCAGCCACATACCTTTTTAACGTTTATATTATTTATCGATCTGGTATGGGTCATTACACCTAGATTTCTCAACATGGTATCAGAAGTAAGGTGACAAAGTCAAGGAAGGGCATCTTATCAAGGGACACTCAAGGATCAAATCTCGAGAAAGACATCAAAGCAAACTTAAGGATATCAAAGTAAAGTTGAAATCTACTAAGTAGTATCAAACCCTAGATCAAAGAAGAAGTCTACACCAGCAATAGTCGTGGGATCCTCTAGTCATCATCAAAAGACCACAAAGACCAGACCCTCACCAAGTTGAACTGATCTACAAATCAAGGTTGCTTGAAGACCATACACCCAAAAAGGAAAAGTCTACATCACATCATCATCTTCAAGAAAGTCGAAGCCCAACAAGCATTTCTAGGATCTACACTCATTCATCACTGAAGGAGTCGGAGTATCTTGAAGGCTAGTTATCCAAAGAAGCTAGATCAAAGGGCATTGTCATCATCTTCAAAAGGCTATAAGGCTACTTCCCTCTCATTAAAGCAAGGTTCTTTCCAACTGAAATACACCTTAAAGAAGTCATCATTGATCTTCATCAACAAAGACTCCATCATCAAAGGATCCAAAGGGATCTCACTCTTTGTGGAATCAAGGATCATTATTGAAGAAAACTACCTTCATCAAGGAGAAGTTTTCCATTTTCTATATCATCTTCTACATCAAGAAATCAACAAGGAGAAGGAGCATCCTATCAAGTAAGTATACTTATGTCCACACTTGAATCTGTCAAGTACATAAGGGTTAACCTTTAGAGAGATTTCATTATTCCTTTTGAAGTCGACTTGAAGGAGGTGGCTTTGCGTGGTCTTGGAGGGCTACTACACCAACACCAATTGATTGAAGGATTAACCTTGGAAATACCACCTCCCCTTGGGGGCTGGAACCACCTAATAGGGTTGACTACTTAGCCACCCGTATAAAGGTAGGGAACACCTTTACGGGACTTGGTCTAGTTAGATATTTGGAGGTGATCTCAGTTTGAAGTATTAATGTGCCCTTAAAGCTTAAGCATGGTCCACTTAGATGCATTTATGATCTTAGTCTATAATGAATAGTTGCTTTCACTGGAGTTTGATTTAGTGTTTCCAAATGGTCAAAAGCAAGACAGGCCTTCAGGGAACCCTACTTCACATGATGTCCAAGACATACATTACATTCCAAAGAGCATTATGACTTAGCAGATGTAGCGTTGCCAACTTTTGGCAGAGCGTTAGGCCTTTTGATGACTTCAGCAGTTGATTTACATCCCAAAGCACCCCCTAAAGCCAGAACGTTGGACTTCTCTTACCTAGCATGGAGGATTCTTGATGACGTACTACTGGACCTAGCATGCCCTAACACTTATTGACTGAAGGGTTAACCTTGGAAATACCACCTCCCCATGGAGGCTGGAACCACCTAATAGGGTTGACTACTTAGCCACCCATACAAAGGTAGGGAACACCTTTACGAGACTTGGTCTAGTTAGATATTTGGAGGTGATCTCAGTTTGAACTATTAATGTGCCCTTAACGCTTAAGCATGGTCCACTTAGATGCATTTATGATCTTAGTCTCTAATGAATGGTTGCTTTCATTGGAGTTTGATTTAGTTTTTCCAAATGGTCAAAAGCAAGAGAGGCCTCCAGGGAACCCTACTCCACATGATGTCCAAGACATACATTACATTCCAGAGAACATTATGACTTAGCAGATGTAGCGTTGCCAACTTTTGGCAGACCGTTAGGCCTTTTGATGACTTCAGCAGTTGATTTACATCCCAGAGCACCCCCTAAATCCAAAACATTGGGCTTCTCTTACCTAGCATGGAGGATTCTTGATGACGTACTAGTGGACCTAGCATGTCCCCAAGCTGGCATTAACATTTACTTGACAGTCATGCCATGATCTAGGGCAAGGCTGCGGGGAAGCTTTCCCCCACCCAATCCCGCTCCCAAAACGTGCTCCGTTCGGGAGCTCTTTGGGAGCGTTCGTGAGTGCGCTTCCGCGCCTGAAAAACGCTCCCTGCCTTTTTGGGAGCGCTTGGGAGCGAACGCTCCTTGAGCACTTCCCCCATTAAAAAAAACGCTTCGAGAGCGTTTTTTTAATGCAGGAAGTGGTCCAGGTGCGTTTTTTTAATGCGGGAAGCGGTTGGGGAGTGTTCGCTCCCGAACGCTCCCCGACATAAAAAACGCTCCCCGTCGCGTAGAAAAAAACTTGGCGTCAAATTTTCATTTTTTTTGGGAAGGAGAGAGGGGGGTTGGGTAAATAAAAAGCCCACCCCCCTCATTTAGTTTTTATTGTTTTAGTTGAGAGTGAGAGCAAGAGGAGCAAGAGTTGGAGAGCGATTTGGAGAGAAGGAGAGCTTGAGAGTTTGGAGAGCGAAAGTGCCAAGGAGAGAGCAAGTTTGCAAGAGGAGGATTGCAAGAAAGAGGTAGGTCTTCTAACCTAGTTTTTTTTATTTTCTAGGAATTGCTTTTAAGTTGTTCAAAAATGAAAACTTGATTTTTTTCTCAATGTTGCATTCTAGTGTGTTGAAAAGTGAAAAATTGCATTGTTTTTTTCCTATGTTGCATTTCCTATTCCCATTTGGCATTCCTTCATTTTTTTGCAGGCTAGAAACTTGAAACATCATGGCTATATGGCTAGGGATTTTCTTCATGTTGGTTCCTTTCTTTGTAATAATGGTGTTGGAGAGTAGAAGAAAGAGGCCCATTAGAGAAGAGGAGGATGAAGAAGTGTGTTATAGTGGATTTGATTGAAATCCTGAAGAGGAGGAGGAGTATACTGAGGAGGAAGGGGAGAGTGGAGAACATGAGGCCACAGATACCCCAACTAGACAAGATCAATGTCAAACACCTTTGTGGAAATATGTTCAGAGGCAAGAAGAAGGGAAAGGTGGTGGAACCACTAAATTTCTTTGCCCCCATTGCAATAAAGAATACACAGGTTCATACACCGGTGCCAGAAGGCACATTTGTGGGAAAATGCCAGAGGATGGAGACAAAAATCTAGGAATCAAAATTTGTGTAAGTGTGCCAGCAACACAGAGAGAGAAATATAGAAAGGAAGAGGAGGCTTCCCTACAGAGATCTAAAAGATCTAGGGGTTTCATTGATTCTTATACACCATTAGGTCCATCACATCATGGACAAAGAATTCCATCAACTTCCACCCATGGCAGTGGATATGGAGGCACACCTGAACCAAACATCTCCTTAAGGCGTAGAACCATATCTAATTTCCTTGACGAAGGGTGTAAGAATGATGTGGATTCAAAAAAATTCCGGTTTCTCTATGCATGTGGGGTGCCATTCAATGTTCTTCGCTCACCTTATTGGCATGAAATGGTTTCTGCCATTAATGATGCCCCCAAAGGATACAGGAGCCCTGGGTATGACAAGGCCAGAACCATGGGACTTGATCATGAAAAAGCTAAAATAAGTAATTCTTTGAATAGAATGACAAATTCTTGGAATGAGCATGGGGTGTCCATTGTATCTGATGGATGGACCAATGTAAAAGGAAAGCCATTGATAAGTGTTCTGGCTGTGTCTGTTAGTGGTGCAATATTCCTTTCAGCATATGATTATTCAGACAAATTCAAGATCCATTACTTGCAACAATTGAAAGTATTGGGCCATACAATGTCATCCAAGTCATCACTGATAATGCTACTAATTGTAAGGCAGAGGGAGCAATTATTGAGGATAAATACCCCAACATATTTTGGTCTGGGTGTTTGGTTCACACAATGAACCTTTTGATGCATGATATCATTAAAAACAAACAACCTCAATACAGATGGCTTGCTGATTTGTACAAGAGAGGTAAAAAAATGATAAAATTTATTACAAATCATAGCAATACCCATGGGCTTTTCCGTTCTCACTCAAAATTGGAGTTGTTGAAGATAGCAAAGACTAGATTTGCTAGCTATTACCTCACCTTCAGGCGCCTTTTGAAGGTAAGAGAGTCATTGGCAGGCATGGTATCAAGTCCACAATGGCAAGTATTAAAGGACAGGGCAGCAACAATAGTTGATAGGCAAGGTTTTGAACAGGCGAAGGAGACCGCCCTTGATCCTTTGTTTTAGGCACATGTGAGGGAAATTTTGAATTTCACCAAGCCCATTTACCACATGATTCGTTTTTCAGATACAGATAAACCAGTGATTGGGGAGGTTTATAAGCAAATGGATAGCATGTTGGGGCAAATAAAAGATATTGTTAAGGAAAATGATCCCAACTTGTATGCAATGATTTACAACTGTGTGTGTGCACGGTGGAATAAACTCAATGTTCCACTACATGCCTTGGCATATATCCTTATGCCAAAATACTACTCTCCATCTTGGTTGGGCCAACCTGCACCTGGAGGTGGGGTTAGGATCAAACCTCACACAGATCTAGAGGTACAACAGGGATACATGAAGGCATTAGACAAGTTGGTCCTCGACAAGAGGAGTGTGCTGCATTGCGCCTTGAATTAAGAAAATACTTCAGTTGCACTGGTAACTTTGGTTCTTTCCATGCAATGGAAGATAGAGACAGATTTGATGCTCTCACATGGTGGGAAGCATATGGCAGCATGGGACTTTTGCCAAAGTTGGCAAAAAAAGTTCTCTCACAAGTTGTGAATACTTCTTCTGCAGAGAGGTGTTGGAGCACCTATAGCTTCATACATAATGTAAGAAACAGGCTGAATGAAAACCGAGCTGAAAGCTTGGTTTATGTGCATTACCACTTGAGGTTGTTGAGTCATTACTGTGATCGGGCATATGAGGATCAATCATATAAAATTTGGGACAACAACCCAGAGGATGATAATTTGGAGGACGGCACTGTACATATGGAAGAATTGGAAGCGGAACTTTTGAGGGATGATGATGTAGATGAAGCATCAGCAGCCATGCCACCGCCACACACAGGGCTAGTCCCACCATCCAGTAGCAGTGCGGGTGCCAGTGCCAGTGCTTGATATCCAACTATTGTTCCTTTGTAGATTCAGCCTCCACCTACATCCTCACGTTGCCCTCCACCTTCTAGTCGTGGTCGTGGTCGTGGTACTCCTGAGAGTACTAGAAGACCACCATTGCCTCGTGGTTCTCACAAATTAGACATTTCTCGTGGGCGTGGCAAGGGGCCAGCCAATAGATAAAATAGATTTGTTGTTTACTAGTCTTCTATTTTCTAGTAGTTTTTATCTTTTATAACTGTTGAACAGTTGAAACTTACTCTTTCATAGTTAATGACAATTTAAGTTTGAAGTTTGAATTTGAAAGGTGAAACTTTGAAGTTGGCATTTATAAGTTTATAAGTCATTATGAATTATGATATGATGCTTCATGAAAGTTATATGGTGATCAATGAATCAATGATAATAAATGTTATATATCAATGATGATAAATGTTATATATTGAATTTTGAAATCAATGAATCAATGATGATAAATGATATATATCAATGATGATAAATGTTATATATTGAAATTTGAAATCAATGAATCAATGATGATAAATGTTAAGATTGATGATGATTTGTGAGACTCAAGAGTCAATATGTTGTATGTTTCCAACTTGTGGGCGTGGTTGATGAAGATTATAACTTCTAGATGATTGATGTTATATGGTTCAATCTATGTTTTTATGTTTTTTATGTCTAATTCATCATTCTACATGCTTTTGTTGACATATATGCATCAAAATATAATATATATATATATAAAACGCTCCCCGAAACGCTCTGGACCGGGAGCTTTTGGAAATGGCGCTCCCGCTCCCGCTCCCTGCTCCCAAGTAACCACGATCCAGGGCCCAAATGAGGATGGTCATCCTTAGGATGCTTGAGGAAGGCTTATTGCACTTGATGGAGCCCCAACGCTCGAGAGAGGAGGCACCACGTCGCTTACTTGACACCCATGGAGACGACATATGGCACCTATAGGTAGATTTTGGACATGTTGTCGCTCAAATTGTACAAGCACAGTGCGACAACGACTTAGGGCAGGGGTTGTCACTTTGATCCCCACCCTCTCCATTCTAGTTGTCTCCCAACATCAGGCTATGGGGGTAGTCCTTATCGAATGTGAGAATGCGAGATTTGTCGACAACCAAATCTCTATAATTCTTCTCAAATCGAATCGTTAGATCATATGGTGAATCAAATCACCTAAGATAAAAATTAAATTTTTACCAAAAGAATGTCTTATCACCGACAAATGAAATAACAATTCATATAACAATGTAGCACAATATAGGATTAGCACATAACGAGCACGTACCACAGATCAATGGAACAAGAACACCATGAACTGAACCCCAAAGTCTTTCTATTATGATATCAAAACGTTCCCAGCAAATCAGTGGCTTAATACCAGCATTACAAATTATACATCATCTAGAGATAGCCCAAGATCAGAATGATTTGAGAAGCAAAATGTCTTCTATTTATAGAGAAATCCTCCAAGTGGAAAATAACAGCTAGTTGGCTTGATTTCTGTCAAATAATCTCGATCATTGATAATAATTTGATCATCTTTTGATCTCTGTCATCGAAAATATTTTTATTTTGAGGAAAATTTCGAATTTCACTTAAAACCCATTTTTTATTAATCCAACAATTAATATTTTGGATTAATTTCCTCAAAAATTTGACTTTGACTTAACCACCAAGGTCTAAGGGCTCAATTTTTCTTAAAATATCCATTTTTTCCATTGGTGGGGGATCTCCAAAATTTGACTTTTCTTTGACCTACAATTTTTTTTATTATTTTCTACTTGGAGAAAATTTAACTTCTCTATAATTATTTTTTTACTCTAAATTAATTAATTTTCTAGCTTAAGGTTTAATTTTAATTTAGCCAAAAAAGTTAATTAATTGACACGAGGGGATTAATATTTTTTCCACCCTCAAATATTTGGCCATGGTGTCTAAATATGAGGGACTATGCACTAAAATATTTTTTACATCAGATATTACAAATAATTCAACCCTCAAAGGGGGAATACACTTTAATTACTGATCCGGATTGGATCATTATATTATTTGCAAAGTAACAAAAATCGCGATCGGGATAAAATCGCCGAGGGGAAAAAATCGGAAAAAATCGTAAAAATCGGGAAAAAATCGGCACATACAAAAATATTCATTTTTTTTCAATTTTTTTAATATCTAAAGCATCTAGAGCATAAAATAAATGCATTGACACATAAATATGAAAAAAAAAACTAATATATAAGATGTGTAATATCATGTCTAGTGCTACATCACACATAAAACTGAATCTTGTCCTGAATACTAAGTCCTAAGTCTCAACTCAACCTCAAAATATCAACAAAAAATATAATAATGTATCTCATATCATGAGTCATAATGTTATATACAAAGGAATGCACCAAATAACCTATACAACTGATTTCCTCTGCCCCTCTTGCGAGAAAATGTAACAGCTTTCCCTCTAGACGAAGAAGTTGGCGGGGCTGGCAATGGACTCTGTTGTGCTCCAGATCCTGAAGCACTAGGAGTTAAAGGAGGTAGACCACGTCCTCTACCAGTAGCAGGGGTAGGTGGTGTCACCTCCTCCTCCTATTGTTGCTCCTCCTCCTCCTCCTCCTATTGTTGCTCCTCCTCCTCCTCCTCATGAAACTCATCATTGATTCATCGCTACTAGAAATGGGATCATCAACAAGAGATACATAAACATCATCTAGCTCAAAGTCTTCAGACTTGGATTGCTCAACCTTAAAATGCGGTAGAAAAAGATTAACATGCCTAACCAATTGTTTTCCTTTGAGTGAAGGGTACATTCTTGTTAAGGCCACAATAGGGGAGTTCAACAATCAATACCACCAACATCAACAAAGTTCAACAATCAATGCCACCAACATCAAGGTTCTTAAAGGACTTCATACTCTTGATCAAATGCCAATCTCATACCCTTACACATAATAGAATCAAATGGAAACAATGCAAATCCCCAAACCATGAAACCCCGAAAACTATTAAGTCTTTTGAATTTTGAGTGAAATCTAAAATTCTAGTTTCTTCATATGAAATCCAATGAGGTCGAAACCACTCTTAAACATCTTGAGTCATTTCATGGTAATGTTAAAAATTTAAGTAAAAGGATGAAAATGAAAAATAAAGGAAATATCACTTTTACTTTAAGAATTTAACATTACCATGAACTGCCAACAGGGTGTGTCAGGAAAATGAGAGGGCTGCAAAAATGACAAAAAAAAAATCGATTTTTGAACTTATAGGGTTTCTGTTTGATGGGCCCACGATTTTTACCAAAATAATCGCGATTTTTTCGTAAAAATCGCGATTTTATCGCGATGACGATTTTTTCAAAAAATCATTCAAAAAATCGCCGATTAAATCGGCCGCTTGAAAAACTCGATAACATCGCGATTTTTGTTACTTTGATTATTTGTCATCCATATTGATGCATTCTGAGTGGAAAAAGTGGAGGAATCAACTCACAAGACCGTTTTTACCAACGGGACCAAGTTTGGCGAAACAAGGTCTAAAACCTTGCGAGAGCGTTTTGAGGCATCAAACGACGTCTTTTGGGGGTGAAACTTAGCCTCTTTAGCGCAGCACTTTATCATGTTATTCTACAAACAAAGATCTTTCCAACAACGAAAGAACGTGTCAATCGAAGTGCGTATGTAGAATATATGCCACTCACAAGTTGACCTTCATATTTTCACACCTATAGCTCGAGAAGATGTTGTGTCAGCCCCCATTATTCATGGAAAAAAGGCTAGCCACATGTTTGATGTAAAAGACTCTAGAAGATTCTATATTTTAACCTAGTTAAGAGTTGATGTAGTCAAAATTAACTAGTAGGCTAACGGGCTATGTTATAATCGAGCCACTAGGAGGAAGAGGCATTCCATTCTTTCGAGAGAATTTTGTTCCATAGTTGAGCAAAGATAGCCAAGAGAGATAAGAGGTAGAGCACACAGAGAGGATTTGTGCATTGTAGCAACCCACGTGCCACAGGCATCACTTCTTTGTACCTGCAGCCATATTTCCAAATAGAGAAAGAGAGCGAAGCAGCCTCACCTTCCAGTTGGGTTTTCTCCCGAAAAGGTTTCCCAGAGAGCATATCTTGTGTCTTATGTGTGTGTGAGCTTATTTTTTCATTCTCTACTTTTCTACATAATTGATATTCGCATGCATACACTAATTAAATCTACAAATCTTAAAGTTTAATAAAATTGTAATAGCGTAAAATTTCAGTATTTTAATATATTATTATCATATTTGTTGTGACGAACTGTCCAGTGGAATATCCACTGCAATTTACGGATCATTTGGTATCAGAGTAGGTTTCTTTGGGTATTTTTGTCGAGATTGCAAGAATCTAGATCAGTCGAGCCGAAAATCATAAAACCTTAATCATGGTCGGCAAATCTGTAAACGAACCTCGTGATCTTGCAGAGAAGAGGTTTTCACGGCTCGAACAACAAGTTGCGGTTATAAACCGCAATGTAAACCTCCTCATGGCAGCCCTAAGCAATAAGTTGGGGATATTTGGACAAGATGGGGGTTTGAATGCAAAGGACAAATCAGAAGGGGGATCGAGAGATCGGGAAGACACAGAGAGCCAGCCAAATAAAGAACCCGGAAAAGATCAACCCAGTTCAAGTGTCGTGAATCAATCCCTGTTTAAAATGGAAGCAAAAGTCGATATCAAGTCGTACCATGGCGAGATCGACGCTCTGAAGTTGAACCGCTGGTTGTAGCAACTAGAAGTTTATTTCAGTGTCCATCAGATCGAGGAAGGGCAAAAGACCTCATTCACACGACTGAAATTAGAGGGCCATGCACTAAATTGATGGGATAGCCACACAAAAGCACTGAGGTTGGAGGGAAACCTCCAGTGACTAAGTGCAAGGATTTCAAAACCCTCATTCAGTCACAGTTTTATCCCATTGGGTATGTGGAGGACTAGTGGATCCGGTAGCATTACTTCAGGAAAAATTTGGGCCAAAGAGAGCAGGAGTACACCACGAAATTCAAACAGATGGCTATAATGTTGGGTATCTCTCCAAAGAACCCGGATGTACTCCTCAAGTATTTGGGGGGTTTGCACCGTCATCTGTGCGAGCAAGTAATGTTTTTCAACCCCAAATCGGTGGACGAGGCTTGTGTATAGGAACAGTACTTGTAGAACATAGGTCTGACAAGAGCGCAATCAAGTGGATCGAAGGAGCAACAAGAAGCTTCTACGAAGGGGAAGAAAAAGCAAAAAGGGGGAAAATATAAAAAGACCACAGCCACAGCGCACTAGTGTAAAGATCCCAGCAACCACTTCAACATTGATGGCCATACAAAGGAGAAGTGTTGGAAGTTGCATCCAGAGCTAAACCCGAAGAACAAGAAAGATAATAAGAAGAACAATCTCATGGTCACTGATTTGAGCACCCAAGTTGAAAGCAGCGCGGACGTGGATGAGAGGATCGCATGTACATCAGTGCAAAAGGAGGTGAATATGTGTAGCCTTTAGCAACAGGAAGAGAAAGAAATGACCAAACACTTCCATATAAAGATACACGCCAAGAAGACAGATTGATGTTCTGTTTGACTCAAGATTGCCAAGGAATCTCATTGCAGCAGAGTTGGTCAAGAAGTTGGGGCTGGAAGTTCGTGACCATCCAAACCCATATCCACTGGGATGGGTAAATAAGGTTGCAGAGTTGAAGGTAACTAAACAGTGCAAAATTAGATTTGTTATTAGTGTTGATTTTATTGATGAGGTAGATCTAGATGTGGTTCCCCTTGATGTATGTGGAGTAGTGTTTGGGAGCCCATACATGGACATGCATGATGCAATATTCATGAGGAGAGCCAACCAGTACCGGCTCATCAAGGATGGAAAAACGTCCATCATCAACGCGCACAAAGACAAGTCGAAAATTTTGCTGGTAAGTGCCAACCAAGCCAACAAATTGATCAGTTCCAGCAAGAAGTATGTTTTGTTGTTTTTAAGAGAAAGTCATTCTGAAGAGGAGTCAATAAGAGGCGAGGCATCCCTGGAGGGGTGTACTAAGAAACATAAACAACAATTGGAGGAGTTGTTACAGGCATACAAGGATGTGTTTCGAGAGCTTAAAGGGTTACCACCTAAGAGAGAAGCGGAGCATGAGATCCAACTTTTGCCAGACTCCCCATTGCCAGAGATTGAGTTGTGCAGGCAGTGTGTTATAGAAGCGAGGTGAAGAAATAGTTGCAGCAGCTGCTGGAGCAAAGTGTCATTCGACCAAGTACATCACCATATGGGTCACCCATCATCATTGTCCCGAAGAAGGATGGGACTTGGCGGATGTGTATAGATTACAGGACGTTGAACAAAATCACACTCAAGAACAGATACCCCTTGCCCAGGATAGATGATTTGTTGGATCAGTTGTAGCAAGCAAAACACTTCACCAAGTTGGACTTGAAGTTTGGATATCACCAGGCTAGAGTCAAAGAAGAGGATACATGGAAGATCGCCTTCAAAACCAAGCAAGATTTGTATGAGTGGTTAGTTATGCAATTTGGCATGTAAGGCACCAGCTACATTTATGGGATTAATGAATGATGTATTGTGCCCTTTTATAGATTCATTTGTTATTGTCTATTTGGATGATATATTGGTATATAGTGCTACCTGGGAGAAGCATATTTCACATTTGACGCAAGTGCTGGAAGCATTGAAGAAGCACCAACTGCTAGCAAATCTCAAGAAGTGCGAGTTTGCGCAACAGTCTTTGGTGTATCAGGGGTATGTGATCTGTGGAGGAGAGTTGAAGATAGATCCTTCCAAGATGGAGGCCATCATGAAATGGTCAGTGCCTACTAATGTTAATGAGGTCAAGAGTTTCATTGGGGTAGCACAGTACCTGAGGAAATTCATAGCCTTGTTTTCAGTGGTAGCAGCACCACTCTATGCCATAACAGCAAGTGGCAAGAGTTTTTAATGGGGAAAAGGTCAGCAAAGGGCTTTCGAGGAGTTAAAGAAGAAGATCATTCAAGCACCAACTCTAACATTACCAAACTTACAACAGTCTTTCGAAGTGGAGACAAATGCGAGTGGGTATGCTATGGGAATTTTCTTGATGCAAGAAGGAAGGCCTGTATACTACAATTATGAAGTATTTCATGGGGAAGTTCTCAACTATCCTACCTACGACAAGGAGCTCTATGCCATGGTTCAAGCTATGAAGAAGTGGAAGCATTATATGATGTGAAAGGAGATAGTAATCCGCACAAATCACCATTCATTACAGTACTTACAGGCCCAGAGTAAGCTATAGCAAACCAAGCATTACAAGTGGATGGGGTTTTTACAGCAGTTTTATTTGGTGATTAAGTATAAGAAGGGCAGCACAAACAAGTTGGCTGACATGTTGTCAAGGCCACCCACATCAAAGATTACAGCTTTAGGGACTCTTATGCACATGGAGCCATTCACCCATGATGCATACAAGGAGGCATATTCCGAGGATGAGGACTTCAAGGAGGAGTTAGATTCATGTGCATGATGGCGACAACACCGTTGACTACCATCTCCAGGATGGGTTACTCTACAGGCTGGATAAGTTATGTGTTCCTAAAGCTGAGCATTTGCAACTGATTAGAGAGGCTCACACCTCCAAGGTTGCAAGGAACTTTAGTGTAGGGAAGACCATGGCTAACTTGCAGATGTATGTGTATTGACCTCAGATGCAAGGGCAGGTAGTTAGGTTCATAAGAGGATGCATGCTTTGTTGTACCAACAAGCCTAGCAACAAGAAACAAGGTCTATATCATCCCTTACCTGTGCCTACTCGTCCTTGGGAAAGCATTTCCATGGTCTTTGTGGGAGGTTTACCGACAACCAAGAAGGGACATGACTACATATTCATGGTAGTTGACAAGTTCAGCAAAATGTGTGTTCTGATGCCTTGTAAAAACACCATCAGCAGACAAGAAGCAGCAAACTTGTTCATTGGACAAGTCTGGGTGCACTTTGGGATACCAAGGAGCATCGTTTCAGACTGGAATAGAAGATTTCTCTGTGCATTCTAGACTACGTTGTGGGAGATGGACACAAAGTTGAAGAGATCTACAGCATTCCATCCACAGACAAATGGGCAAACAGAAGTAATCAAGGGGACTTTGGTGCAGCTTCTAAGGTAATACAACCAGAAGCATCCGAAGACCTGGGATGAAAATCTGGTGTATATACAACATTCCTACAACAGAGCAATCCACACTTCTACAGGAAAGTCCCCATTTGAGACTTGACTTGGATATTTTCCACCTTCACCTTTCAATATTGCATATGGGTAACAAGGAGGAGTGAGGGAAGATCTTACAGGAGATGCTTCGAAAGTTGAAAAATTTATAGAGAAAATCAAGTAGATCCATCTACGGGTACAAGAAACACTGCCGAAGTCGCAGGAGAAGTATAATGCCAGGCAAGATCAGCACAGAACAGAGAAATCATTCAAGGTGGGACACAGAGTATGGCTACAATTGAACAAGGAGAGGTTGTAGGGCCCGATAAGAAAATCAAGGCTCTGAGGTATGGTCCCTTTGAGATACTGGAAAAGGTGGGTGATAATGCCAATCGACTCAGTTTACCATAGTATATGTGCATTTACTCAGTTGAGAATTTAGAGTATTTGGAACTCTATGAGCCTTCCATGCTAGATCAGGAAGAGGAACAGGTCCTACCTTCTATGGAGGATTTGGCACCAGATGCTCAGGGAGAGTTGATAAAAGATACATTTTTGCAGAAGAGGTCCAGAACTACAAGACAGGGGCAACATGACCTTTGGCAGATTAGGTTGAAGGGACAACTTCCAGGCAAAGCTAAATGGTACACTAGGTAGAAGATGGAGGAAAAATTTCCTCACCTCATTTAGTAAAATCTTGTGGGGACCAAAAGCCTCCCAATTGGGGAGGTGTGATCCTGATTGGATCATTATATTGTTTGTCATCCATATCGATGCATTCGGAGTAGAAAAAGTGGAGGAATCAACTCAGGGGACTGTTTTTACCGGCAGGACCCAATTTGGCGAAACAGGGTCGGAAAACTTCCGAGAGCATTTTGAGGCATCAAATGACGTTTTTTGGGAGTAAAGTTGTTGCTATCGCACGGAACCTTCTAATGCTATTCTACACACAAAGATCTTTCCAACGTCGCAAGAAGCACGTCAATCGGAGTTCGTATGCAAAAGTTATGCCACTCAAAAGTTGACCTTCCTGTTTTCACACCCATAACTCGGGAGGATGTCGCGTCATCCCCCATTATTCATGGAAAAATGGCTAGCCACGTGTTTTTGATGTAAAAGACTCTAGAAGATTCTATATTGTAACTCTAGTTAAGAGTTGATGTTGTCATAATTAACCGCTAGTAGGTTATCGGGTTGTGTTATAACTGGGCCACTAGGAGGAAGAGGCATTCCATTCTTTCAAGAGCATTTTGTTCCATAATTGAGAAAAGATAGCCAAGAGAGATAGGAGGTAGAGCACACACAAAGGATCTGTGCAATGTAGCAGCCCACGACCATAGGCATTACTTCTTTGTACCTGCAGCCATATTTCCAGACAAAGAAAGAGAGCGAAGCGGCCTCACCTTCAGTTGGGTTTTCTCCCAAAAGTGTTTCCCAGATATGTGAACTTATTTTTTCGTTCTCTACTTTTCTACATAAATTATATTCGCATGCATGCACTAATTATAGTTAAATCTACAGATCTTAAAGTTTAATAAAACTATAATAGTGTAAAATTTCAGTGTTTGAATATATTATTATCAGCTCTGTTGTGACGAACTGTCCAGTGGAATATCCACGGCAGTTTACGGATCAATTATAGACCCTCATGACTTTACACAATTCTGCGACACATTATGATCTAGTATAGACCAAGTGATCTGTAATAAAATAATTTAGCAAAATAGGTTAAATTATTCCCAAACCACTTTTACTAGGACTTGATATAACACTAGAACTTACCTATGACTTTTTCAATGAATTCCACCCTAGCTTTGGGGTTTAAGCTAGAGGAATTACTCTGTCGAATATCCGTGTTTAGAAACACACATAATTCGGTGAGGTTAAAAAACCTCCTCGAATGAAATTCGTCGCCAAAATAAAAGGCTTACCTAGGTGTCGTTACAAATTTAAACGATCATACTAGCATCATTTACATTATAACTTGCAGAAATTGGGTTTACACTTACACAATGTGCTGGCTGACGAATCTGAATTTTGAAAAAATCCCTTCAAGTCTTTGGATCCTGCTTTCTTGGATTTTTAACAAAAATGTGGTCAACAGGACCCTTGGAGCTACTTTAATGCTTTGTTTGGGGATTTTCCTCATAAGGAGGATGGTCATGATGCTTGGAGGCATTTTCACCATTGTCTTTGCCTTGATGGAGCATTTGGAGACCTAAAATGGCATGACATCATCACCTTTTTATGCCTACGACTCACATGTGTGGGCTTATTTTGGCATATCATGTTGTAAAGCTAAAGGGTTGGCTTGTATCCCAATTTTACCTTTTGTCCACACAAAAATCAAACTTGTGTAGGGGATTTTAGTTAGATATTAGAAGAGGTAGAGTTCTTAAAAATAGAGGATCACCTCTCTCGTTTATTCATCATCATCTTGTGGAAAACTCGACCTCTCTTAGAGAACTCGACCTAGCTATTGTACTTCGCTACTTTGTGATGTGATCTTTTGTAGATTTTAGCTATTGGAGACTAGTGCTTGTTGTGGAGATGTCATTTTGGGATAAAGAAGGCTTGTTCTTGGATATCTTGTGAGTACTTTTTGATGAATATCTTTCATGATTATTGCAAGTAATGAATATTGCTAGGGTTTCTACGTTACATGTCAAATGCTTATATTTATGTGAAATGCTTGGTAATTTTTGCTAGCATTAATTTTGTATCCTTGGACTCCCTACAGAACCTCCTAGAGATCTTTCCTCCAGTAAATGTATCCCCTCGTAAAGTTATAGTTAGGGTTACCAAGTGAAACCCCAAAGTTTTCCCCTTTACTTCCTTCAAGGGTTTGATATTTCCATGGTCAAAATCCCTAAAACTCCATCTCCCAAGTAGATAGAAGGCACTGGCATCCATTTTCGAGATCAAAACTTTTAAAATTTCAACTTTTTCTATCTCTCCTAAAATTTCGGCCCTTAATGGCAAGCCATAAGGTTAGGGTTTCAAGCCCAATTCAACTAGAGCTTGGGCGTTGAGCTGTTGTGAGGTCGTTTCACCTTGCTAAGCCTTAGAACATTAAAATCTAGCAATTTTCATGGTTGAAGCGCTTATTTAGGGTTGAAGTCATCAACCCTAGGAAATTCTAGGACTTGAGTAACCCTAATTCTGCATTAAAAATCCAACTTAGGGTCATTTGAAGGTTTTTTGCTCCTATTGTTGATCTTACCTTTTAAGCAAACCTTTTCCCCTTCTTGCATGCCTAATTGTGCCATTGTTGAATTATTCATTGGGAACCCCAAGCTACAAGTCACTCTTATAGGCCTCTTTAGTTGCATTATTCCCTATCATAAAAAAATGAACCTTGTTCTTAGTCTGAGTACCTTGACTGAGCCTATTGAAGTATCACCTTTGATCCTTTGACCTAGAATACCATTTAGGTGACCTATAATGTGAAGCCTCACATGTGGTAAAATTCCACTAAAAAGCAGGAGGTGGAGTATTGAGATGACAATGGCATCCACCTCATTATTGTGTCTTAGTCTAGCTTTTGTCTTGTGAGGCATCTCACAAAACCTGCTAGATTTTGAGGCAACAATAAGATTAGTCCTAATAGGAGGGGATCCAAATGAAAGAAAACTAATAAACATAAATTTAAGTTATGAAGGGGTTTCCCTAACCCAATGAAGAATTTTAAGTCAAATCTCAATGAAGGAATAGATTAATTATTGTTGGAGCACTCCTGAGAGAGAGAAGGGGTGTGCTAGTGTTTAGAAAAGCCATAGGATATGTTCCCAAGCATAAGAAGCCTCCACATGGCATGTTGAATATAAGTCAAACCCTATAGCAGCCTTATGGAGAAGCACCCTAATTAGGGGTTTGTTTAATGTAGAACCCTATAAATATAAGAGAATATCATTTCCTAGAAGTGTGGTTGGAAGCATGGGAGTTCCCCTTCAAACATCATTGAAGATCCTTTGGGAGGAAGAACTTAAGGGACAAGTTCAATGTGAGGATCGACATCTCTCTTTTTCACTTTCATGGAAGGCTATGTATTTTGCAAGGATTGTCATTGCTTTTGCTGCTAAAATACAATGTTCCACGGGGACATGTCCCACAAGGTGGGGGGTGCGCTTCCTCATTCCCCCACGCTCCCAAGACGGGGAAACTCCTAGTTAAACTTAGGGAAACTTTGGGGGGACATTTTCTGGTGACGAAACATATCTCTATTGTGGGGGGGACGGGGGGATGCAAGAGGGAAATATTTTTGCTAATAACAATTACAAACATTAAAAAATTACAAATTGAAATATAAAATATATATATATATATATATATATATATATATATATATATATATTAAAAATAAAAAATAAAAAACTTTTTATGTTCTTTCATTGCTTCTTATGTTTACTTTTAGTTTAGTATTCTGTGGTTATTTTAGACTTCAGCTTAATGTCATTGTCATATGATGAATTTACTTTTCGATGTGAATTGCATAATTTCAATTGTCAAATGACGAATTTAATTTAGATGTACCTTGCATAATATTAATGCCCATTGCCAAATATGATGAATTTAGATGGAACATTGCATAATGTCAAATGATGGATTCAATTTAGTAATTTATTTTTAGATTTACATTGATGATTATAGAAATGTCAAATGATAATTCTGATTCATAATAGTCTAATACGAAATGATGATCATATTTATATGTACATTGCATAATTATTATTAATTAAGATTTACTATCTACTAATTTAGTCATTGACATATTGTTGGGATATTTTTTTTGATATATTAAATTTTTAATAACTTATAATTTGTATGACTCTGACGTCCCCCCGTTTCCCCAAAATTCCCCTTAAATTTGGGGTTGCTTATATATGTCCCCTTTGTGCGTATCCCCGCTCTTGTGTTTCCCCGTCCCGAAAGCTTGGTGGAACATTGCTGAAATAATTTTTGGAGAAGAGAAATATTGCTCCAAAAAGAGGATGTTAGGATTGAAGGAGTTTGTTGCAGTAATTTTCTTGTCAGGGTTCACTCCATGTTTGAGGGTTGTTTTAGCTAAGGAGAAGTAGTGTCACAATATGGCTCTCTTGCTCTTGTGATGAATCAAATTGGAAAATATGATGTCTTGTTGGTTACTCATTCTATAAGAAGGTTATCTTGCTTTGTCTATATCATGTATGGTTTCATATGTGGCTTTTCCTTCATTCTTCATGGTCGTACATTTTTGCTTGGTTATAATTTCATGGTTGTGATGGGGCATATTGTATAAGGAATCTCACATGCATAATTTTAAAATCTACTCTGGACTAGTTATGTTACATCAATGAATGCCTTAATTATGTCTTCTTTGTAACATTCAAATCCTCTTGCTCTTCAATCTTGACTCCAATGATAGGCAATAATCTTGGTGGTCCACCCAGGGTTGCAGGAAATGTCCCCCCCCCCCCGACTCCACCCCCAATGCGCGTCCCATACGGAAATGTGGACGATCCATTGTCTGAGCTGCGTTTCCGAAAAACAGAAACGCAGATCAAGCTAAAAAACATGATTCCTACCATTTCAGAACCATTTCAGCCCAATCCACGTTTCTATACGTTGGAACTGCGTTTCATACGGTGGATCGGTGTACGGAAATGCAATGTTTCCAGGTCAGATCCGTACGCAAATGGGTGGTTCCATAGGGTTCTAAATATTTTTTTTTTTCTTTGACGTAAGTTGGGTTGAGGCTTCTTGGACACTACAAAGGTGCTCCCTTGATGCTCCTTAGATGCTTCCTAGATGCTCCCACATTTTCATCCTTTTACTTAAATTTTTAACATTACCATGAAATGACTCAGGATGTTTGAGAGTGGTTCCAACCTCATTGGACTTCATATGGAGAAAATAGAATTTTATATCCTATTCGAAATTTAGCAGACTTAACAGTTTTCAGGAATTCAGGTTCAATGGAATTGTGTCATTTCATTAGATTATATCATGTATGAGGGTATGTGATTGGCATTTAATCAAGAGCACCAAGCCCTATATGTACCCTAGTGTTGGTGGTGTTAATTGTTAAACTCCTTTGTCATGCCGTTAGCAAAAAAATACCTTTCAATCAAGTCTGTAATATTCCATTTTTTGGTGTCACCTATGACGGGCTAGGATGGACTTCCAGAGTTAGGAGCAGACCAGTCATAGGTACAGGTTGGTGTCATCAGCGGGCCCAAGGGCTTTTTGGAGGAGTTTTGAGGAGTTTCTATGCGGTCTGGTGGCATTCATTTGATATATTCCATCATCCGAGCAGTTTGGCTTTCGTTCCGATGCATTCCGACAACTTTCGGAAAATTGAGTTATTTTTGGGCTTAACTCAGTTAATTACGCTCAAGGTGGCATTCCAAGAGGCATACATGATAAAACACCTTAGTGTAATAGCTCATTGGAACCGGGACGAGGATACCTACATGATGGGATGGTTGGACAAGAGTTTCAGTGACCGAAGCAGACGTGGTAGCCAATTTACTATTTTCTGCATTAAAAAGGAATATTTTAATAACAGGGAAAACTGCTCCATGAATAAAATAATAATAAAATAAGGCTCTAGAAGGCTCCAAGAGATCTATAAAAGAAAGGGAGGATGCCATTGAGAGATATCTTTGGATTATATCATTTTCTTATGTGAAAGGTTTGAGACGTGGTTCTCTACTTCATTGGTAGCCCCAAGACGGAAACCCTCAGGTGATTGGTGAGTGTTGGAAGGAAACCCAACTCTCTTTGAGGAGACTTCATTCAAAAGTTTCGCAAAGCTTCAAAGATATTGGAGTGAGGATCATTCAGATCTTCAACGGGTGCTTCAGTGGATTCAGTGATAGCTGTTGCTGGAGGGAGAGTGCAGCAGTTCAGTTTTGGAGGCCAGCATAGTGCAGCAGTTCATATTGATGGCCAGTTTTCCATCTCAACTCTTTTTGGGTCAGATGTATTTGTAACCCCAGTTATTATCTATAATAAAAATGCTGAGATTCTTCCTATTCGATGTGTTGATAGATTGCAGTGCTTATGTGTTTTATTTTACATGGCAATCTTCTGTTTATTAATTTAGTAATTTTATGGTAAAATGCTGGATTAGCAATCTTTACGAAAAATTTGTGAAATATCCCATTTGGGGATATTACAGTGGTATCAGAGCTTCAATCTTGGATCAGCCTGCGGGTTTCCAGTTTTCAATTGCAGCTATTATGGTTCAAGATTATTCCCAAAAAAATTGTGTTGGCCATTCTATACGAATTTTATTATGATAACCGTAGATGGATTCGAAAAACGACAAATTTGGCCAAAATTCTAGAGTTGAGGGCCAACATAGTTGTGCAGCAGATTATCTTGGAGGCCAACTTTCATCTCAACTATTTTGGTTAGAAGGGCCTACGCAGTCATTAGAGGAGGCTCATTTGTGGGAGCTTCATTGGTGGGATTTTAGAGCTGGAGTTTTGGGAGATTGATAGAAGAGCCATTTGAGGAGGTTGGTTGGGATATTGGAAAGCAATTATTGACAGTAGCAGCTGCAGTTCCAGAAAACGAAATTGGAAGAGGGCCAAACTAAAAAGGGTCAGATTTTGAAGGTTGGAATTAGAGGAAACCCTTTTTGGGTTTTTCAGGGTTTTGGGCAAGGATCACCTTCCCAAATTCCTAGAATTTTCTGAGTAGTTTTCAGTGGGTAAATCAGAGGCCGAATTCATGCAGCACTGTAGTCTTGGAGAAGCAACGCAGTTTTTGGAGGAACTTGCTATTAGGGTCAATCGTTATTTGGAAAAACCATTTCTGGGTTTTTCTGGGTTCTGTGAAAGGAGTTTGTGGTAAAAAATTTCAGAATTTTGCGGGCGATATTCAAGTCTGAAATCTTCATTCTTATAGCAAGGCGAATTGCTGGTTTAACTGAGATTTCACACTATTTGAACAATTTTTGGTCAATCATAATTAGCCCAAAACATTTCTGGGTTTTGTCGGCCACGGGTCAAGGAGTTGGCTCCTAATTTTGTAGAATTTTTGGGGGAGTTTTTGTGCCCCAAACATACAAAATTATTTGGCAGCTAGTGGGGAAGGAGTAAAATTAAATTTTGGGTCCCGGGTGACCGGTCGTATTTGTCAAAATAATTTCTAGGTTTTTTTTGGGTTTGTGGTGGAGAGCCCAAGATCAATTTGGTAGAATTTTTTGAGCACTTTTGGAGGCTCAAACAAGGGTTCATTCCAGCGAGCAGTTGCAGAATTTCCAGAGCCGGCACAGAGCATGAGGAGAGATCATTTCCTTGCATCAGAAATTCTGACTGTTTGTATGTGCAGTATTGCTAGTGCCTGGAGGTGGTTAGTAAGCAGAAAGAGAGGTTGTTGTTGAGCAGATCTTGTCTTACAAGGGGAAGGTCTCATTTTGTTTAACCTTGTATATATTGTGAACCATGGAGGGGTTCCTAAATAGTTTGAGAAAAATAAAAACAGAAGTTGGTTCCTTGTACCACCATGCATCAGAAGACCAGAAAACAAAACCAAACGGCAGACCCTTATCAAGTGGAATTTATGCCATCCTTCAAAAAGAGCAGCCAAAAGATTTGCAGGGAGAATTGGGGATTGGTCAAAAAATTCTTGCACTTGGAATAGATTTGAAACACATGAAGATGACATGGAGAGTTCTGTCCAAACTCGATGAGCTTAATGAACTTCTGTCCAAAATAAGCCAAGAAGGGAAGAAACTGATTCGGGCTCTAAAACCTGCTATGCTTGCTCTTATACAACCCAAATTCTTGGAGGAACCGTGTGAAGGGGCCAAACTTCCAGTTGCATCATGCCTTAGTAACATCATGAAGTTGACCGCACCTATAGCTCCATACAGTGATGATATTATGAGGAGGATTATGAGATCGATAGTAGAGACTTTTCAGGATTTGGACATTAACGCAGGCTCTACCTTCGAGAAGAAGCTTGAGATTTTAGGGAGTATGGCCACATTTGAGACGTATGTCATCATGTTTGACCTTGAGTGTGATGATTTGATTCTGCAGGTGTTCCAATGCTTCTTCAGCATTACGAGACATCATCCTGACACCATCATAGCACACATGCAGTCCATCCTGTCGTCATGTATGAGAGACCGTGAGACCATTTGCCGAGAGTTGCAGACCAAGTTGTTGAGCATTTGGAAGAGAGAGCAGTTGGTTTCACCAGCTGCTTATGAGCTAGCCCAAGGGCTTGTTAAGCAGAATATTGGGCTATTCAGGAGATAATTGACCAGGGAGGAGTTGCTCCAGTTTGGAGGATCATGTAGCAGAAATGAGCTGAAGAGGAAAGGACTTTGCTTCATCTGCAAAGAACCCTGGGGGCCCGATCACTCATGCTTGAGTGATGTAGATGATGTGGCAAAGGCAAAACAGAAGGGCATTCCTTTTGTATGCCAAGATGAGGACTCTTCTTCAAGTGAGTCCATGGGATTAGATGAGGATGCTTCTGGGGAGCAAGAGCAGTCATGCAGAGATGATGACAGTAGGCCGGAGTTGTATTCTAGTGTGCAAGGTGAGCAGTCGAGAGAATCCACCAGAGATACTCAGGGTGATGAGTCACTTGTGACAATTCAGTCGAAGCAACATATGATGGAGCAGGAGTCAGCAGAGGAGGATACTATGCACATCATGCATGATAGTCCTTTGAGGGAGAGCCAGATGGAGGCTCACATTGAGTCTATGATGGATATGCGGCTAACCTTGGGGTCAACCATTGAGGAGGAGCAATCAGATGCACAGGCACCGAGTACAGTGACAACAGTTGCAGATACATATCCTCTGGAGATGTTGGAGGTTGATGGGATAGTTCTACAGGGGGCTAGTGGACAACAGGAGCATTACATTCCCGATCAAGAGAGGGCGGAGCTGTTCGAGATGGTGGAGCATCCATCTTTCGGCCGACACACTGATGAGGTGCAGATAGATGCACATGCAGTCAGCATAGCTGCAGTACTTTCATGGAGTAGCACTCTCCAAGAGTACATCGATGGGGCTTGCAACATATGTTGGCCAATTTGGCCCATTATAGAGGGAGGGGCTTTCTTCTACAGGCAAATCTTGTCGGCAAACGGGATAGAGCAGCGTGAGTTGGTTACGTACTGGCGACAACACCCCAGGCATGTTCCATATACAGTTGTCACTTCATTGGATTCTTCATCCAGGATAGATTGGCGGGAGATCATGAGTTGGTACCCTCTTGATGGTACGATCTTCTTCGTAGGGAGCACAACGGAGCAGCGGCCTTTAGACATGGCAGATGATACAAATTCCAATTGGCAGTGGGGCACAGATCGACGTTTCTTCAGCATTCCATCCCGGTTTCAGGAGAGCAGGATCAACATTGGATTGAGTCAGGGGTTGGATTCGAGAGAGGTGATGAGTTGGTACACAGTTGGTGGGGCAGCTTACACTGATATAGCAAAAGCACAACAGGAGTCATGGTCTTCACCACATAGAGCATCAACTATAGCCGGAGGCAGTGCGCAATCCGAGCCATGGGACTTGGGCGATGATTGGCCATGGTGGTGTTGGGATCCGGGAGGATTATTTGTTGACAGGTACAATGAGAGATCAGTTTGGGATTCCGACATTGAGGGGTCTATTCCGAGTGGCTTCACACAGATGCATAGCAGCACCCAGGGGTTTGTATGGGATCCGGGCATTGGGTCTCAGTTGCATCGGGCCAATAGGGTGGCCCACATATTTGGATTGCTCGAGGGAAAGCAATCTTGGGGCGGAAGGTCTGTAATATTCCATTTTTTGGTGTCACCTATGACAAGGCTAGGATGGACTTCCAGAGTTAGGAACAGACCGGTCACAGGTACAGGTTGGTGTCATCAGCGGGCCCAGGGGCTTTTTGGAGGAGTTTTGAGGAGTTTCTATGCGGTCTGGTGGCATTAGTTTGATATATTCCATCATCCGAGCAGTTTGGCTTTCGTTCCGATGCATTCCGACAACTTTCGGAAAATTGAGTTATTTTTGGGCTTAACTCAATTAATTACACTCTAAGGTGGCATTCTAGGAGGAATACATGATAAAACACCTTAGTGTAATAGCTCATTGGAACCAGGATGAGGATACCTACATGATGGGATAGTTGGACAAAATTTTCAATGACCAGAGCAGACATGGTAGCCGATTTACTCTTTTCTGCATTAAAAAGGGAATATTTTAATAAGAGGGAAAAGTGCTCCATGAAATAAAATAATAATAAAATAAGGCTCTAGAAGGCTTCAAGAAATATATAAAAGAAAGGGAGGAGGCCATTGAGAGATATCTTTGGATTATATCATTTTCTTATGTGAGAGGTTTGAGACGTGGTTCTCTACTTCATTGGTAGCCCCAGGACGGAAACCCTCAGGTGATTGGTGAGTGTTGGACGAAAACCCAACTCTCTTTGAGGAGACTTCATTCAGAAGTTTCGCAAAGCTTCAGAGATATTGGAGTGAGGATCATTCAGATCTTCAACGGGTGCTTCAGTAGATTCAGTGGTAGTTGTTGCCGGAGGGAGAGTGCAACAGTTCAGTTTTGGAGGCCAGCATAGTGCAGCAGTTCATATTGATGGCCAATTTTCCATCTCAGCTCTTTTTGGGTCAGATGTATTTGTAACCCCAGTTATTATCTATAATAAAAATGCTGAGATTCTTCCTATTCGATGTGTTGATAGATTGCAGTGCTTATGTGTTTTATTTTACATGGCAATCTTCTATTTATTAATTTAGTAATTTTATGGTAAAATGCTGGATTAGCAATCTTTACGAAAAATTTGTGAAATATCCCATTTGGGGATATTACAAAGTCAAAATCATCGATCAAGCATGTTAAGCTTTTTCTACCATATTTTAAGGCTTGGATTAATCATTAGGCAGTTTGATCAAAATTGGGTAATGTAGACTAATATCCTAGACAGTCGAGGTAGAGGCAAAGGCTAGACAAGAGGAGAAGAATCTAGATTCTGGATGGTTGATCTCGAATAATTATTCATTAATGTACAATGGATGCCATATCTATCTTGATTTATGTACAAATATGCATGTTTCCATATTTCTACAACTAATTTGGCGTTTTTAATATTTTTTTAATATAAATGCAAAAAAATATAAATATATATATAGTAGACGCTTTGCTTCCTAGATTTTTGGGAAAGGACGCTTCCGCGTCCCCACTTCGTGCAACGTTGGGTCCACCATCCCTTTATTTCTAAAGAATATCATAAGCTTCTTTATTATAGAGTTCCCCTTTTTGTGACAAAAACAAATAAGAGTAGATTAAGACAAAAAGTTGTGGTGATAATGGGCAACCTTCCTTAGTGCCTCTAGGGTTGCACTTCTTTTAGGGACTTGAATATAGGAGTGCAGGTCTAAGAGTTAACACCATAGACACATATAATGTCATTGTTTGATCAAAATTGTGTCCCGTATTTATCTAGCTTTGATATGTCTCTAATATATTGATGTATTAGACATATTCAAATCCCTTCCTTGCACAAGTGATATTATCGATTACAATATAAAATAATTTGAGTCAGGTAGACTATTTATGCATAAAATAAAGGAAAAAAAAAAAATTTGGTTAAACCAAAATGATTCATTACAATTTGACATTAGAAACATGGTTTGTTTTGTACCCTATAACAAGAAAACATTATTTTACTTATAGTACATGGAATATATATTTAACCTAAGGAGGAGTTGGTGTTTCTATGGCTTAAAACACATTTGCATCCAGAAAAGACAAAATTATACCTTTATAATAGAACTTTATTGCATCTGAATAACCCTTGATAGCTCGGTAGCATTGCGCAATCTTTAGCCATAAAGATGCCTAAATAAATTGAACAATGTCATTATGCTTTTCCAAATTATAGCAAAAGGAATGTCAAAAACCATAAAATACCATATATACGTATTTTTTTCACACAAACAAAAAATGATCCTTGAAATCATCCCTACCTTAAAACAAAAACTTGTAAAAGTATATAAACAAATATTAAAAAGAAAAGGTTATAATCCAACAACATATGCAACAAATTCCAAATATCAAAAGTTGTTACCAAACATAAGTGGGGACGCTGATAATGAGAAGCAAATTACCAAATTAATTACCATTTTAAGATAGAGGAGGCAAAACAACATCAAGGAAATATTTATACTATTTGCCTTGGAGTGTTCATTTCCTTTATTTGCAAATGCTTCGTGAGTTTAATGGAAACTGATTTATGTTCTAAACTCTATCAAGCAATCAAGGTCAGCATAATAGTAAAAACAGCAAAAAAGGTATAAGCTCTGTTTATTCCTTCGCATTTATTTTTAATGTTTGTTAAACAAATCAATGAAATATTTGAGAAATAGCACTGCCTTTTGTCTTTCTATTTTGTTATTCGCCTAGTAAAACTTTTCATGTCTGATCTGGTTATGTTTCTAGACTTAGATTTAACCTCCATTAGGATTAAGGATTTGTTATGATTTCAAATTGATGCTCTTATTCCAACCTCGATGTGGGAAAAGGCTCCACACACATTTTCATTGCAAGAAGTATTGTGGGCAAAGGAAAATAAAGACTCCAACACCCAATGATGAAGGTCCCATCGATTTCCTCCAAGCCAATCTAATTTCTTTCCTCAATTAAAAAAAAAATAGAGCTAGTCACAAAAAATTCCAAAGTCAAATCTTTTATTTACTGGCTCATTTCAAGTTAAAGGTTTTAAAATTTAACTTGGATCAGTAGAGAATCGATTTAGGGCTTTATCGTTTTTCTCCAAAACTTAAGTGGGATCGATTCTAATTAGTTTGTGGAAGGAATGAGTTACCGAGTTTGAATTATTTATATTCCTCAGCACCAAATTTTCACCTTTGGATACTTTGCAATCATCTCTTTGGTATTACAAATATGGCATAATAACTTAAACACTTGAAATGACTCTGCAATTTTTGTGAGCATTAGATCGGATCTACAATTTTTTGGATATGATACGCTAAAAAAGGTAAATCTAATGTTGATATATGAAGTAGATCACATCCTTTAAAATGTAAAATGAATTATTTCCTAAAGTGATACTTCATATTGTTTTATTGAAGTATTGATTTGATGAATACGTTGTACAGGGTAAAACTCCAATATATTTTTGACTTATTGGAAAGTTCACATATATAAAAAAAATTTGATGCAATTTCCAAGTAACAAGTAAATTGAAATTTAAATCTCAATGCACCATATCTTTGGAATTCGATGTGCAAGATTTTTTAAATGGAAACACCATACCATACTACTTATTATCTCTATTTATATTTCTGATGTTGATACATTGTTAGCATCATTTTTCTTTTAATATGAGATTTCTTATCCAATGCGTAAATGGTATCCACTTTAATTGCTTGCTACATGGTTTAAATATGGTCGAAGTAACACAATAATGCTTGACATAATCACATGTTATATCTAGGCAAGATTTTTCTTAGAAATTTTTACACTAGAGACATGTTTTGTTAATTTTAGTTAACCATGGTATGTTCGATGCTTAGAGCAATTTATTTCAATCTTTCTTATTAAGCCCAATTCAATTTCCTGTTATGCAATCACATTAACATTGACAGTAAACGCTGATAGAACATAAATAAATCAACAGAAAACAAGCCAAGACAAGAGACAATAATTTGGCGAATGCCAGGGAAAAACCCCAATGCGGTGAAAACCCTTTGATCAAATCTTCATATTATTCTTCAAATTCAGCAGAGAGAGAAAGTGCAATTTACAGCAGTCAACAGGATGCCCTAGCCAGCAAAGTCAAAGATGGTCAAACCAGAAAATCAGCCTCCAACGAAGCTCGGTCAAACCCACTCAAACTCAGCCTCCAATCACAGTCAAACACAGCACAAAACAGTCCTAAAATCCGGTCAACGCAGTGGTCAAAGTCTGCGGTCAAATCAACAGTCAACAGCAGTCAAAGTCAATGTTGCTCCTCTGTTTCTATGCCTCCAGCTGCGGGAGCGGAAGCGGGGAGCGGGAGCGGGAGCGCCATTTTCAAAAGCTCCCGGTCCGGAGCATTTCGGGGAGCGTTTTTTTTAAATATATATATTTTTTTTAATTTTTTATATTTTGATGCATAATGTCAACAAAAGCATGTAGAATGATGAATTAGACATAAAAAACATAAAAACATAGATTGAATCATATAACATCAATCATCTAAAAGTTATAATCTTCATCAACCACGCCCACAAGTTGAAAACATACAACATATTGACTCTTGAGTCTCGCGATTCATCAATCTGAAGATTTCAAGCTTTCAAAATTCAATATATAACATTTATCATCATTGATATATATCATAATTTATTTATCATCATTGATTTATTGATTTCAAAATTCAATATATAAAATTTATCATCAATGATATATAACATTTATCATCATTGATATATCTCATTTATCATCATTGATTCATTGAATTCAAAATTCAATATATAACATTTATCATCATTGATATATAACATTTATTATCATTGATTCATTGATCACCATATAAATTTCATGAAGCATCATATTCATAATTCATAATGATTTATAAACTTATAAATGCCAACTTCAAAGTTTCACCTTTCAAATTCAAACTTCAAACTTAAATAGTCATTAAATATGAAAGAGTCAAGTTTCAACTGTTCAACAATTATAAAAGATAAAACTACTAGAAAATAGAAAAGACTAGTAAACAACAAATCTATTTTATCTATTGGCTGGCCCCTTGCCACGCCCACGAGAAATGTCTAATTTGTGAGAACCACGAGGCAATGGTGGTCTTCTAGCACTCTCAGGAGCACCACGTCCACGACCATGACGAGAAGGTAGAGAGTAACGTGAGGACGTAGGTGGAGGCTGAATCTGCAAAGGAACAATAGTTGGATATTGAGCACTGGCATTGGCACCCGCGCTGCTACTGGATGGTGGGACTAGCCCTATGTGTGATGGTGGCATGCCTGTTGATGCTTCATCATCATCCCTCAAAAGTTTTGCTTCCAATTCTTCCATATGTACAGTGTCATGCTCCAGATTATCATCCTCTGGGTTGTTGTCCCAGACTTTATATGATTGATCCTCATATGCCCGATCATAGTAATGACTCAACAACCTCAAGTTGTAATGCACATAAACCAAGCTTTCAGCTCGGTTTCATTCAGTCTGTTTCTTCTCACATTATGTATGAAGCTGTAGGTGCTCCAACACCTCTCTGCAGAAGAAGTATTCACAACTTGTGAGAGAACTTTTTTTGCCAATTTTCGCAAAATTCCCATGCCACCATATGCTTCCCACCATGTGAGAGCATCAAATCTGTCTCTGTCTTCCATTGCATGGAAAGAACCAAAGTTACCAATGCAACTGAAGTATCTGCCTAATTCAAGGCGCAATGCAGCACACTCCTCCCTGTCGGGGACCAACTTGTCTAATGCCTTCATGTACACCTCTTGTACCTCTGGATCTGTGTGAGGTTTGATCCTAACCCCACCTCCAGGTGCAGGTTGGCCCAACCAAGATGGAGAGTAGTATTTTGGCATAAGGATATATGCCAAGGCATGTAGTGGAACATTGAGTTTATTCCATCGTGCACACACATAGTCGTGAATCATTGCATACAAGTTGGGATCATTATCCTTAACAACATCTTTTATTTGGCCCAACATGCTATCCATCTGCTCATAAACCTCCCCAATCACTAGTTTATCTGTATCTAAAAAACAAATCATGTGATAAATGGGCTTGTTGAAGTTCAAAATTTCCCTCACACATGCCCAAAACAAAGGGTCAAGGGAGGTCTCCTCCACATGTTCAAAACCTTGCCTATCAACTATTGTCGCTGCCCTGTCCTTTAATACCTGCCAATGTGGGCTTGATACCATGGCTGCCAATGACTCTCTTACCTTCAAAAGGCGCCTGAAGGTGAGGTAATAGCTAGCAAATCTAGTCTTTGCTATCTTCAACAACTCCAATTTGGAGTGAGTACGGAAAAGCCCATGGGTATTGCTATGATTTATAATAAATTTTATCATTTTTTAACCTCTATTGTACAAATCACCAAGCCATTTGAATTGAGGTTGTTTGTTTTTAATGATATCATGCATCAAAAGGTTCACTGTGTGAACCAAATAGCCAGACCAAAACATGTTGGGGTATTTATCCTTAATAATTGCTCCTGCTGCCTTACAGTTAGCAGCATTATCAGTGATGACTTGGATGACATTGTATGGCCCAGTATTTTCAATTATTTCAAGTAATGGTTCTACAATGTTAATGTCAGTCTTGAATTTGTCTGAATAATCATATGCTGAAAGGAATATTGCACCACTAACCGACACAGCTCGAACACTTATCAATGGCTTTCCTTTTACATTGGTCCATCCATCAGATACAATGGACACCCCATGCTCATTCCAAGAATTTGTCATTCTAGCCAAAGAATTGTTTATTTTAGCTCTTTCATGATCAAGTCCCACGGTTCTGGCCTTGTCATACCCAGGGCTCCTGTATCCTATGGGGACATCATTAATGGCATAAACCATTTCATGCCAATAAGGTGAGCGAAGAACATTGAATGGCACCCCACATGCATATAGAAACCAGAAAATTTTTGAATCCACATCATTCCTACACCCTTCGTCAAGGAAATCGGATATGGTTCTACGCCTTAAGGAGGTGTTTGGTCCAGGTGTGCCTCCATATCCACTGCCATAGGTGGAAGTTGATGGACTTCTTTGTCCATGATGTGATGGACCTGATGGTGTATAAGAATCAATGAAACCCCTAGATCTTTTAGATCTCTGTAGGGAAGCCTCCTCTTCCTCTCTATATTTCTCTCTCTGTGTTGCTGGCACACTGACACAAATTTTGATTCCTAGATTTTTGTTTCCATCCCCTAGCATTTTCCCACAAAGGTGCCTTCTGGCACGGGTGTATGAACCTGTGTATTCTTTATTGCAATGGGGGCAAAGAAATTTAGTGGTTCCACCACCTTTCCCTCCTTCCTGCCTCTGAACATATTTCCACAAAGGTGTTTGACTTTGGTCTTGTCTAGTTGGGGTATCTATGGCCTCATGTTCTCCACTCTCCCCTTCCTCCTCAGCATACTCCTCCTCCTCTTCAGGATTTTCATCAAATCCACTATAACGCACTTCTTCATCCTTTTCTTCTCTAATGGGCCTCTTTCTTCTACTCTCCAACACCATTATTACAAAGAAAGGAACCAACATGAAGAAAATCCCTAGCCATATAGCCATGATGTTTCAAGTTTCAAGTTTCAAGTTTTTAGCCTGCAAAAAAAATGAAGGAATGCCAAATGGGAAAAGGAAATGTAACATAGGAAAAAAGCAATGCAATTTTTCACTTTTCAACACACTAGAATGCAACATTGAGAAAAAAAATCAAGTTTTCATTTTTGAACAACTTAAAAACAATTCCTAGAAAATAAAAAGCTATATTAGAAGACCTACCTCTTCCTTGCAATCCTCCTCTCGTAAAATTGCTCTCTCCTTGGCACTTCTGCTCTCCAACTCTCCAAACTCTCCAAGCTCTCCTTCTCTCCAAATCGCTCTCCAAATCTTGCTCCTCTTGCTCTCACTCTCAACTAAAACAATAAAAACAAAATGAGGGGGGTGGGCTTTTTATTTAACCAACCCCCCTCCCTCCTTTCCCAAAAAAAAAAAAAAAATTGACGCCAATTTTTTTTCTACACGTCGGGGAGCGTTCGGGAGCGAACGCTCCCTAAGCGCTTCCCCCAATAAAAAAAAGCTCCTGAAGCTCCCAAAGCGTTTTTTTAATGGGGTAAGCGCTCAGGCAGAATTCGCTCCCAAGCGCTCCCTGAAATGCTCCCGAAAAGACAGGGAGCGTTTTTTCAAGCTCGGAAGCGCGCTCCCAAAAACGCTCCCCTTAGGAAGAGTTTTCAGGAGCGCGCTTCTGAGCGCTCCCAAAGAGCTCCCGAACGGAGCACATTTTGGGAGCGAGATCCGGGGGGGGGGGGGGGGAGGGGGAGAAGCTACCCCGCAACCTTGTTCGTGAGAATATATGCCACCTACTCATCAATCCCGATGTGATGGGGCCTTACGGTGCCTCGTTGTACCATGACCCGGACAAAGTGGTACATAATATCAATATGCTTGGAACGATCGTGGAACACGAGATTCTCTGAAAGTCGAATCCCACTTTGGTTGTCGCAAAGGATAACGGTGGTATCCAGCACATGCTCGAACAGCTCACTAAAGAGCTTTGTCAACCAAACAGCTTCACAACAGACCATACTTGCTACAATTTATTTGGCCTCGGCAGTGCTCAAAGCAACCGATTTCTACTTCCTGCTCATCCAGGAGATCGAAGCAGAACCTAAGGTGAAGCAACATCCAGATGTGCTCTTACGATCCACCACACTGCCTACCCAGTCGGCATCGGTATATCCATGGAGCCTCATACTCCCGGCAGTGTATCTCGACCCATAGTTGCTTGTGCCACGGAGATACCTCAAGAGATTCTTGGCACCAATCGAATGAATGTGATGAGGCTTGACCATGTATTGACTTAACATGTTCACTACAAAACATATGTCTGGATGTGAGTTCACTAAGAACATCAAAGGGCCCCACGAGTTGACGATACTCAGTGGGATTTCCGAAATCGCGCCCAACAGCACTTCCACACAACTTTTTAAAGTTGAGTTCCATCGGAGTAGTCACGGACTTGCAGTCCATTCCAAATCTTTCCAACAGCTTCACAACATATTTTCCTTGAGAAAGGAAAATCTCACCTGGCTTTTGCCAAACCTCCAGGCCTAGGAAATAGTGCATCCGTCCTAGGTCCTTCATCTTGAACTCGGAAGCTAGCTCCCTCTTACATTGATGAATGAGAGGGTCAGCACCTATCAGGAAGAGATCGTTCACATAGAGAAATAATTATCAACCTTAAAGGATAGTGAAGTTCTCTAAAGAGATACAAGTCCAACCAAGTGATGATGCTAAAATGAATCCTCATCACTCGTATTTATACACTCCTAAGGAGTTCGATTTAGCTAATTGAGCCTACATTAGCCCCTAAAATAAAATAATGTGCAAAATAACTAACTTTTGGTGACAAGCCCACCAAACTAGCTCATAAATAAAATAAAAAGCCTCTCAAAAGATCAAATAATGAATAATACATGTCTTTCGGCCCTCTCTCCAAACAATAAACCTGTGGTGCTCCCAGTGGGTGTGGGGGCACACAAATAACCTCATGGGCCTCCAAGTAAGGCGAAGATGCATGTAGACCATCTGTAAGGACTCAGATGATGGTGTAAGTGATGCCATATCAACATAAAAGTCCTAGGTCATCTGCCAAGTGCATGGTACAACGGTGGGGCTGGCTGGGCATGGTGAAGCAAGTGCAACTTCCTCATCCAATAGGTGAATCTCAAGCAATCTTTGAATATCTCTGGGATCCATGGAGTGTTGTCTATTGTTGTGGAGGCCCATGGCTCTCCACACAGACCCTACATGTGCCAATGTAGCCCTCTGGAGAGTTAGGACCCCGTATAGGGAGTCTGAACTCAAAATGGAAACCACCTGCAACCCTACATAAGATCCAATGTGTCCCCTAGCCTTCCAGGACAACAAGTCATTAAAGTAATCGAGTAAAAGAGCTTACAAACCATGGACAACAAGTGGACACTTCATAATGGCATGCCCTTCCATAGTGGGCTTTGGCATGTGCTAATGTCTCCAATCTCCAAAGAGGATTAACCAAATACCTTATTAGGTGGTTTCTAACCTTAGAGGGGATAGTATGTCCAAGGTACATCCTTCAAATGGTGGTGGCATGTGATAAAAAGGTGAATGGAATAGGGGATGAAAGGGGTAATTTTGGGCCACATATCAGGGTACAAGGGTAGCTAGAAAAAGGGAAGCCCACACTTGGGTGTATAATGTATTGGAGGGAGCAATCGTGGTGCATGAGGTGCCATGGCCTTGATTTTTCCACCCTTTTATATGTCTTCTGCCTTTTATGATTTTTCTTATATGAATTGTTCGGAGTTCAAAGGATAAGAGCATGATGTGTAAGATATAGCAGTGGATACCCCTTTTAAGGTAGGGAGATTCATTGCGCACCATGGGTTGGGACAATCATGTGTTCTTGAGTGATGAAGGAGGCTCATCTAGGGCCTATGGAACCAGGGTGATGGTCATGGGTATGGGGTAGAGCTCATGCATTGGCTTTTTCCCACATGCTAAATATGTTTGTCCCGACCATCTTTTGCATTTTGTGGTACATTTTCCTATTGAATGTGGCCAATTATGCTTTTACTTTTCTTTTTCAGCTGCATCAACCTCTGGTGCATCATTCCAAGCCCGTCCCAAGGTGTGGGCAAGGGGAAGGGGAGGCCTAACCCTATGTGGACCAGTGGAGAAATGTGGACCCAGGTGAAATATGATGAATGGGATTATAATAAATAGGAGGGGAGTGATATATATGGATGAGGGAGCGGGACTACGCAACCAAAATCGAGGTTTCCCATGTAGTACCACCTTAAAACCCAGTGGTCAGTAAAGGAGATTCCACGGGACTAAGATCCAAGGGTAACATACAAAAGAGGTCTAGGGGACAAAAGCACAAACCCAGCCCACTCTTTCCGCCAAATCCCCCATTAATCCATGCTCAGAAGTGTCCATGATAAGAAAACTCAATACTCAATTACCAAATGATAAGGCATACCTTTAGGTTCAAGAGGCCCACCTTCAAACATATGATCATGACAGATGGGTGAGGGACCACATGGCTAGCTCAAGTGGCGGAAAAATGACACAACGAGCTAGCTGGTGGCTGCAAGGGGCTGTTGGCTGTCGGCTAAGCACCATCTTGGAAAAAAAATTCTCCTAGGGATATCACCCACAAAGTGGTGGGTAACACATCCCACCACATGAGTGCTAGTTGTAGATGACATCCACAACTCTTTTTCCGATAGCCCTGCAATAACCCATCCAGATGTTATTCAAAAACCAAAAATGAACATCAAATCAAAATTACCTTTTGAGATGGTCCTTCATCATGACATTCGTTTGCTTGCAATATTAGCATCCTGCACATATATTTGACACATCTCCGAGATATACAATGTCAAGGGTCTCCTTTTCTAGACTTCATCAGAGTCTTTATATCTTTCCCATGGAGATATCATAGTCAAATCTTTTGTCATTGGATGTCGGTTTCCTTCTCCATAGTTGCATCTTTCATGATCTCTTCCTTTCTTTATTCATACATTGTTTCCTAGGAACTTCCAATCGTATTTCCTTCAGTTTTATCAACCACCTCATATTCCATATGAGGACTTATTATGTTCATTTCATCTAGTCAATATGTGAACCATGCCTTTATGCATCTTTCCAAAGGAGGAGATCCCTTTCTCTTGATCATGCTCATGAGGTGGAGCATTTATCCATGCTATCTGCAACTATATGACATGACTCAATTTTATCAAATACAAGCATGCATATATCATCTCTTCCTTTTGGTCATCTAGGCTTCCTTTAGCTCCTTGATTGAAAGAACTTCAATCACCTTGACCTGCTTCACTTCTTTTAACATCATACCATCATTCCCTGAATCCCATACAAGGTGGAATTCTCGGCAAGACACTTTGCTTCTTCTAGTAGGTGAACCTTCTGATGAAGATTCCAATGGAGGATCTTGATCATCCTCATCCTACAAATGCTCCTTTTTGAATGATGTATGATGAGCTCTATACTAGATGACGTTTAATGTTGACACCTAATCCTAAGGGATTGGGTGAAATTGTATAATAGTGTAAATTAGGAAATAAGGAATTCTAAGAGACATTGGGAAATGAATCCCAACAGTCTCACCTCCATGTATAAATTCATGCACACCCTCCATCAAATTCATATTCTATTTTTGTGGTATTACCTCCTGGCCTGACATGGTATCAGAGCCAAGTCCAATTTTGGCTTCCTTGCTCTTGTAACTCCCTCCTCCATTATACAAAATTGGCTCTGCAATTTTTGCAGTTTGTCACCTCTGTCATTCTGCCAAAATCCTGCCAGAATTACCGATTTGTTGATTTGTTGTATTTTGTTGTAGCTGGGCTACCTGTTGATTTGCTGAGTTGTTCTCTCTGACAAGGAGAACTATCTTGAATGCTCTCGGAAAATCAAGCATGCCCTCATTTTTAATGAGTTGTGGAGAGGAATTTGTGAAGGAGAAGAAGACAATCCATCGACAAAGCCCACCTCAGACAAGGATATCGCCATTTGGGAAAACAACAATTGCAAGGCCTATGCCTTAATTGCAGCTTCTGTAAATGAAGAGGTGAGTCGCCATATTACACCATTTTCAAATGCCTATGAAGCCTTGAGCAAATTAAAAGAACTCTATGACTCACATTCAGAACTTGAAATTGTTCAATTAATGATTAAGTTGTTCAGCCTTGAATTGAAAAATGTTGACCCTCTTGCTTTAGCATCAGAAGTAAGATCTATCATGCATGACATTAAGAATATTGGTGTAGAAGTTGGCATATCTCTCATAGCTTATGTTAAGGCATTGTATCCCACTTACTCACATTACCTTGAGTCATTGCAAGCAAGTGGAAACCTCAAGAAAATCACCTTTGATTCCCTTGAGAAAAAGTTTGCGGAAAGAGAGAAGGCTCTTGGAAAGATGACAGCCCCTTTGCCTTCTGAAGAGGCTATATGTTTCGCACATAGAGAGAAGAATCATGCTCAATATTTTTCCAAAGAAAGAGGTGGCCAAAGTGGAAGAGGAAAAAGGAATTTCAAAGGAAGGGGGGGCAAACAAACTCAAACTGAAAAATTTGATCTTCATTGCATACACTATAATAAAAATTGGCATGATGCATCTACATGTAAGTTGCCTTGGGATAAAACTGAGCAGCAAAGAAATCAAGAAAAAGGTAAAACTCATGACAGAGACAAAGGTAAAGCACCTGAATCCGCTCATTATGTTGTAGCATATTGTAACAATGGAGTAACTGAAAACTTGTTTGAAGTTTCATTTACTTCTTGGAGAAATGATTGGTTGCTAGATTCAGGAGCAACATGTCATGTGACTTTTAGAAAAGATTATTTTGAAGAATTTACTGACAAAGTTGATGGAGCAGTATACTTCGCAGATAAATCTAAACTCAAGCCATCAGGGCTTGGCACAATTAGGCTTAAGTTGCCTGGTCTTCCAGATCATCTTCTACATGAGGTTCTATACCTCCCTGAGTTGAGGAGAAACTTGCTGTCTTTGGTCCACATCCGCCAACAAGGACACTCCATTCACATGTTTGATGGCAAGGTGAGGTCATAAAAGCATCAAATCGTTCACTTGTCATGGAGGGAATAGAAGAAGGAAGACTCCTAAAGCTGCAAGGTACCTCTGCTCATGCACAAAACTTTGCATTCATTTCTCGTCATGATGAAGGTACATTCCCGTCAAATCTTTTATGGCATGCTAGATTTGGACACTTAAACTATGACAGCCTTCGATTGTTGAAGAAAAATGGTGTTACTAGATTGCCTACAAATCTTAGGAAACTTAAGCAATGTGATGCTTGTATTCTAGGAATGCATAGCAAACAGTCCTTTCATGATTCACATTCCAGAGCACATAGAAAACTTGAGCTTATTCATACAGATTTATGTGGCCCCATGCATGTTGCTTCTACAAATGGAAATAAATATATGATGACATTTATTGATGATTACACCAGAATGTGTTGGGTTTACTTATTGAAGAACAAATCTGATGCTTTTCAAACATTCAAGAATTTTCATGCATGGATTGAAAATGATGCACAAACTCATATTGGCTCTTTGCGCACTAATAATGGAAAAGAATACACCTCAAACGAATTTGAAAACTATCTTCGCCAACATGGGATCAAACATCAAACAACTATGCCCAACAATCCCCAACAGAGCGGTGTAGCTGAAAGAATGAAAAGGACAATATTAAATACAGTTCGCTCCATGATGTTTTTTAAGAATGTAAAATTGGTGTTTTGGGCTGATGCAATTCTATGTGTTGTGTATATAAAGAATAGGTGTCCTTCTAATTCAATCAGAAACAAAACTCCTTACAAAATGTGGCATGGCCACATTCCTTCCGTAAAGCATTCCAGGGTCTTTGGTTCCATCTGTTATGCTTTGATACCTAAGGTACCAAGAAATAAACATGGTGCTAGAAGTCGAAAATGTATCTTCTTGGGGTATTCCAATACCTCCAAAGGATATCGTCTCTATGATGAGGTCAATAATAAGTTTGTAGTATCCAGAGATGTCATATTCCTTGAATCTTCCAAGACTGACAATGTTGTTGAGCAGCAACTTGATCGCTTGGATAGATCCACACATGCAAAGTCATTTCAAGAATTTGATAATCAAATTCCACATCTTGAAGGGGGGATTCCTATACTGAATCAATCTATGGAATCATCTTCCGAAGCACTCTCTCCCCCACATGAAGAACCAACCACGGATGACACCTTGAACAATGTGATTGACAGAAATGGGAGATTGAATCTTGATTCAATTCCAACTCAGTCAAATGAGCAGCCTGGGCCATCTCAGAAAGGTCCTCCAAAATCGCTGACAAAGCCACTAGAAAATGTTCGTCCCAATGAGGTTGGAAAGACAGGAACAAGAAGTTCCACCAGACAAAATGGAGATGACATAGATAATTCAGATTCACCTATTGATATGGATATTGCTTATAACTGTGAACTGAATTTGTCTATAGATCTTGAACCAACTTCAAAGAAGCCGCTTCTCATGATGAATGGAATGAAGGGATGCAAAAGGAGTATGATGCCTTGATAAATAATGGCACTTGAAATCTGATTGATCCTCCATTGGGAACCAAACCAATTGGCTACAAGTGGGTCAACAAGAACAAGTACAAAGCGAATGGCTCACTTGACAAGCATAAAGCCAGGCTTGTGGCAAAAGGTTTTGCACAGAAAGAAGGGATCGATTATGAGGAAACTTTTGCCCCAACAGCGAAATGGGCCACCATCCAGACACTTTTTTCCCTAGCAGCTCAAAAGGGTTGGAAAGTCCATCAAATGGATGTAAAAACCACCTTTTTGAATGGAGATCTAAAGGAGAAGGTTTTTATGTTCCAGCCAGAAGGATTTGTTGTGAAGGGCCAAGAACACAAAGTATGCAAGCTTATAAATCCTTGTATGGCCTCAAGAAAGCACTGCGAACCTGGTATGAGAAATTAACTAAGCATCTTCTAAAACTTAACTTCAAACATTTTGATATTGATGATGCAATTTTGTTTGTTAAGAAAGTTGGAAAAACAATTGTATATCTTGTGGTGTATGTAGATGATCTTTTGATGACAGGGAACAATGAGAGTCATATTGCATCCATAAAGGAAGAATTGAAGAAAGGTTTTGAAATGATTGATTTGGGCTATGTTCACTACTATCTTGGTATTGAAGTAACTCAACATCCTAAATTTATATTCCTTTCTCAAAAGAAATACATTCGAGATCTCTTGAACAAGTTTGGCATGGATGAATGCAATCCTTTGACCACTCCAATGGAACAAAACTTGAAGCTCACATCCATTGAAGGGAAGGAATTCGAGGATACAACGAAGTATAGACAGCTTGTAGGAAGTCTCATCTACGTGACTACTACCAGACCAGACGTCTCATTTGTTGTTGGAATCCTCTCCAAGTTTATCCAAAAACCTTGTGAAGGACATTGGTTTGCTGCAAAAAGAGTTCTAAAGTACTTGAAGGGGACTCAAGACTTTGGACTCAAATATACACAGGTGGGCGACTTCAGCTTGATCGGATACTCTGATTCAGACTTTGATTGGGTCAAAGAAATTGGGGTATCTACTTCAGGTTATACCATGAGTCTTGGATCAGGAGTTGTCTCATGGAGATCACGCAAATAGTCAGTTCTAGCAGATTCCACAACTGAGGCAAAATATGTGGCAGCAGCTGAAGCAACATAGGAAATTGTGTGGCTCAGGAAAATCCTAGAAGATTTGCAGATGAAACAAATGCATTCAACTCCACTTATGATCGACAACACTTCTGCAATAAAGATGGCCAAGAACCCAAAGTTCCATGATCGAATGAAGCACATCAATACAAAATACCATCTGATTCAACATCATGTTGAGGTCAAAACTATCCATCTATGTCATTGTTCCACAAATGATCCGATTGCAGACATCTTCACCAAAGCACTTGGAAGAGAAAAGTTCGAAAAGTTCAAAACAATGCTTGGACTCACCAACATCCCTTCAGATTAAGGGGGGGAATGTTGACACCTAATCCTAAGGGATTGGGTGAAATTGTATAATAGTGTAAATTAGGAAATAAGGAAGTCTACGAGACAATGGCAAATGAATCCCAACAGTCTCACCTCCATGTATAAATTCATGCACACCCTTCATCAAAATCATATTCTATTTTTGTGGAGTTACCTCCTGGCCTGACACTTTTTCCCATAAGCACTACTTATGGTTCTAATGAGGTTACAAAAAGCTACAACCTTCTATAGGTGATAGCCATAGACTTCTATTTAAACTATCTTTCATGATTCTTTATAATGATGTCATGAGCTCTTGCTTTCAATCGCGTGCTTCTATGATGCTATCTCCTAACATGATGCATCTTATCATGCTTCTAATGATTCCTAATCTAATAGTTATACTTTACAATGGAAAACCTGAAATGGAAACTTGAAAAGAACTAGGTGAGGAAGACTATCTCAATCATAGTAGAGATATTTTACTTCCTCCTTGGATTTCTTCTTTTCAGCTTCTTCCACTTCTTCAGTGATATGGGCTTCTTCCCTTCCTCTTTTGTTGTTGTCCTTCTTGAGCTTTGGACAATCTCTCTTGTAGTGCCCATATTCATGACAGCCATAGCATTGAAACTTCGATATGTTCTTCTTTTTTTGAGGACCAAGCTTCCAAGACCTATGACCCTTGACTAAGACCCTCCAAGACCAAGCCATCCTTCCTTCTTGATGAGATTTCCTTACACAGCTTCCAGCAACAAACTTTGGCATTCCAGCAACTTCGACTCCAGCAACAATTTATGCAACTTCGACCTAGCAGCTTCAACAACTTCGACCTAGTAGCTTCACAGCTTCAACCTTGATGTAGTTTCAGCAGCTTTGAACTAGTAGCTTCACAACTTCAAGCTTGCACCTTCACAGCTTCAAGCTTGCAACTTCACAACTTCGATCTTGCAGCTTCTCATCTTCGACCTTGCATCTTCACAGCTTTGATGCAGCTTCAGAATTTCATCTAGCCCAAAAATTGTAGAAACCCTAACGAACGAGAGAGAGAGAGGACCAAAAACTTTGATCTTGATCTTCTTCTACTTCTTCGACCTTTTCCAGCTTCTATCTTGAGGAGATCGAACTTGCTTCAGTGAGTCCAAATGAGGTCAAAATCCTTCTTATTTATGGGCTTGTGAGGGGTAGGAATTGCTATCTTGAGGCTGACTTGTCCCTTTATATAGGATGACTTGATCTTTGTGCCATGACAAGGTCTTGGAGGGTCCTTCGACTCTATTTTGACTCAATAAATTTTTCTTTACAATATGTAACATGGCCAAAAGGGTCTTCAATACATGACAATGACTCAATTGACTTTATGAAAAACCTAGAAGCACTCAATGGGTGCTTGACCTAAAAATAAATTTCCCTTGAGCATGAAACCCATACCTCAAGAACACAAATAATAAATTTATTTTTCTCTTTTCATTAAATATATAAAATCACGATTACATATGCCATTATGAAGACCGAACCTAGTTACATATTTCAACAATGCACACACTTAATCACCCTTCCCTTCAAATGAATCAACACTAAAACATTGAAGCACTAAATCAACCTTGGCTCACCAAGTTCTGCTCTTACTCCCCAAGTTTCTCTCTCACAATCTTCTTCAAATCTCTCCAACACTTTCTCAAGTTCGAATTCTTCTTTCACAATGCACAAGTAGTGAGGGGAGAAAGAATGTGGCACATATATATAGAAGGAGCAACGAATCCATGCCATAAAGGAGGAGTAGCTCGCATGCCAAGAGGAGTGTAACTCATGCCCATTTAGGAAATGTAACTCATGCCATTAAAGAGGTACGCATGCCTTCGTAACTTATGCTTTTAAGAAAGTGTAACATATGCGTTAAAGAGTGTGTAAGAGGAATCTTTTATGACATGCGTTTATTGAGTATAAGAGAGTGTAAGAGAATCTTTTATGATGTGCTTTAATGACTATAAGAGCATTAATGAGAGTGTAAGAGGAATATGCCATGCCAATAATGAGTGTAAGAGAACATTATTGAGAGTCGTGATTGAGTGACTTGAATTTCTTTTTAATAATAATATAATAGTATCATAAGAATATTAATAATAATGTTAACGATAATGTTGATAATTAAGTCGAAATTGAACTATTAGGATTGATTGATGATCAGAAGAGATTTTCCATCAACAATACTTGATTACCAATTGATGCAAGGTGATTTACTATCTTGAGACTTTCTAATCTTAGACTTTCTTTTTTTAGAAATTCATCCCTAAGTTTCCAAATTTTCAACACTCCCTCTCAGCTAGGGAGGAATTTCTTTCTGCAACAAAAGATCTTTCCTTTCTCTGCTCATCTATGTTCATCTTTGCTCTATATCAGCTGGAACAATGATGTCTCACTCTAATGAAGAAGAATCATCATATGAGAGCTCCAGCTACCACCCCATATCCACAAACAATAGGGGAGATTAATTTATCACCCTATATTCACTTGGGGGGGATTGCCACTTGCCAACATATGACAAGGATTTCGCACAACCAAGTCTCATCTATGCTTGGGGGGATAACGCACTTGACTAGGATCTCGCACAACCAAGTCTCATCTCTGCTTGTGGGGATAACCCACTTGTCAAGGATCTCGCACAACCAAGTCACATCTCTACTTGGGGGGATAACCCACTTGAAAAGGATCTAACACAACCAAGTCACATCTCTGCTTGGGGAAATAACCCACTTGTTAGGGATCTCGCACAACTAAGTCACATCTCTGCTTGGGGGAATAACCCACATGACAAAGATCTCGCACAACCAAGTCTCATCTCTGCTTGGGGGGATCCCCTTGTCAACACATGACAAGAATCTCACACAACCAAGGCTCATCATCCATGACCACCCTCTCTAGGAAGGGTCACATCCGCCAGTCCCTGTTTTGAGTTTTCCCAGATGGTCGCAGTAGGTTTCCAAGATCAGGATAGGCTAGATGGAGCCTCTAACTATTGTGTCTGGAAAGACAGAATGACTTTCCTACTAGATGAGTATGGTAAGAAGACATATGCAAAAAGAGTTATAGCCATACCTACAGATCAGCAACAGCTAGAGAACTACAATAAGTAGATGGCCAAGGCGAAGAGGATGATCCTTGATGGAGTTTGAGATCATATTGTCCCACATTTGGTTGGCAAGAACACTGCTAAAGAAATGTGGGATGTTGTCACAAAGCTTTTCCAAGATCCTTCTAAGAACCGGAAGATGTTCTTGAAAGAGAAGTTGGGCACCACCAAGATGCAGAAGGGTGAAGGAGTCACTCCCTATCTCACTAGAATTCAGAATGTCTGAGATGAGCTTGCAGCAATTAGAGAGACACCTCACGAGAGTGAGCTAGTGCGTACAACTCTCAACGGTTTCACCAAGGAGTGAGCAACCTTCGTCCAAGGTATCATTGGACGAGATCACCAACCTGGATGGGATCGATTGTGGAGCAATTTCACTCAGGAAGAGATGAGGCTTGCTCTGGTCGAGAGTAATATCAATAGTGGTAGTAGCAGAGGACCGAAGAGTGTGAAAGATGAGGAGAATGTAGCCCTTGCATCTAAAGTGAAGGCCAAGAAAAGTCTCAGTAGGGGAAAAGATCAAAAGGAGAAGAAAGGAAGAAGAAAGATCTATCAAAGATCAAGTGCTTCAGATGTGGTGAGTTCTGTCACTACAGTACCCAGTGTCCCAAGAAGAAGAAGGATAAGAAGGAGAAGCAAGAGTAAGCAACAGCTTTGGCGGAGATTGATAATTTGTCTAATAGGCTGGAGGACGAATCGCTTTATATGCAGCTATACCTCAAAGAGAGAAGTGGGAAGATCTTGAGCTCTAGTCCCCAGAGTTCCAGAGATTTGCACAGGATCAGTGGAGGATGTTTCCTCATGGATCATTACCTTTACTATGGGGGCCCACAATTTTTAGTAGCAGATGGATCAGTGACTATATGGCGCAATCAAATCTTGAGGGACAATGGCAAAACTAGCTGCAGTCAGTTATTAAGGGGTGCAGAACCAATCAAGGTGTAGAAAGTTACTCAATAGACACTGGAGAGACTAGTTACAGTCAGAGACTCAGGAGACAGTTGCAGGGCCAGTGCAGGGACATAGTTGATTCATAGCTTTGTTCTCATTTGCAGTAGTTGTAATAGACTGTAGCAGCAACAGCATGAGATCAGTTACAGCGCAAAGCAGTGTTGGTTGCAGTGCAGGACGGCACAGTGCAGTGTCAGCAACAACGCAGATGCAGGGTGGTTCAGCTACAGAGTTGGTAGATGAATCAGAGTACGCGTAATGGCTTGATGGACAATAACAAGTTGTCACAGAGGTCAAACATCAGCAGCGTGAGGGAAGATGTTATGGGAGAGAACAACTTCCTCGCTAAGAGGGAGTGTTAGTTTTTGTAGCATCAAATAGGTATTCTAGTCTCGATTTGGTTCAAAGAGGCCAAGAACACGATATTTTCAAAACCCAAAAAAGGTTTCGCGAGATAAGCTTGTGAAAATTGAAACGCCTTAATTAAATTAATTAGCCATCATTTAATTTTTTCCCAAGTCTACCTTAGGAAAATAGGTTAATTAAGTAGCAATTAATTAAGGAAAGGTGAGAATGCTCTAGAAACTCACACAAGTTGAGTTTGAAATGATCTTAGTCATTGACGGGTTCTAATCAAGGTCGTTGGTTCACCAAAAAGAGATTATAAGAGCATATCGATGTGGATGGAGACAGACACATCAAGTGATGGTGAGATCTAGGCAGAACAAATTTCCCAGAGAGCATAGATTCAGGGTCGGGAAGAATTCAAGCAGAAGATCGAGTAGCATAGATTGAGGAGCAATAGCAAAGAGATTCCAGAGGATTTTCCAGATCTGGAAGAGGCAACAGAAAGAGGCCGAGTTATTCCACAGGAGGCTGCGCAGGGATTTGCACAGAGCCTCAAGGAGGCAATCCGATCAGCTAGAGGAGAGATCGATTCAATAGCTGAGTGTCGTGAAAATTCTTCCAGAGGGCCAACGAATCCTTCGCAGTGGCAGAGATAGATAGCAGAAGCAGTTAGCAGCTATTCTAGGCAGTGCGAGCTTCAGCCTGTGCAGTGCTTGCGTAGAGGTTGACACAGAGGAAAATTGGGAGTTGATTGTGAAGCCAAATCAGGTCAAGATTGCTTCTGGAGAGAGAGAAAAATCTCTTAGATATTTTGGCAGTGATTTCTCAAGAGAGGATTGCCAATCTGGGCATCCAGATATTGTTGGAAAATACAAAGTGGCAGCTTAATAATTCAATTTTCCTTAACCTTAACACTTTCTTATCAAATTTATTATTATTCTTGTGCTTGTTTATTATATCTTCTTCATAAAACAAATATCAAGAGAAAAATAAAGAAAGTGGACACAAAAATTACGCTCCAAGCCAGGGAAAAACCCCTCCAAGGGGAAAACCCAGAAAACTCTTCTCTTATAGAATCTGCTTCAATTGAAACACAAAGACCCAAACCCTAGACCAAATTCTTATCCAAGTACCAAGTCAGCCCTGATCAAGTCTTTCTCTGATTCTAAATCAACCAGCTTCAACCTACAACTTCATCTCCTACAATTATACGCGAATTCCTGTAATCATGAAGTCATGCAATAGTACCTGAATTCCTGAAATCGTGAATTCATGCAATCGTACCCGAATTTTTGTAATCGTGAATTCTTCCAATAGTACCCGAATTCCTGTAATCGCGAATTCCTACAATCGCACCAGAATTCCTATAATCGTGAATTCCTGCAATCGTACTTGAATTCCTGTAATCGTGAATTCCTGCAATCGCATCCAAATTCCTGTAATCACGAATTTCTTCTGGAGATTAAACTTGAGAGTGAGTGCTAAATGAGGTCGAACTGCTTCTTTATATAGCCTTCTCAAGGGGTTGAATTCGCTCCTTTACGCCGACTTGTAACTGTTAGGGCTGACTCATACTTTCGAAGTTTCTAGGACTTTCTAGACTCAAAAATAATTCTTTTTACAATTACATTTTTCCTCGGAAGGGTCTTATAAACATGATGTTGACTCATTTGACTCATGACAATAAATCCTAAGACCTAACAAACCCTAGAAGCTTGAAGAACATGCCTTTAGCTAGAAGACCATCAATAATGAGCATGAAACCCATGTTTTAATAATAATAATAATAATAATTTTTCCTTTTCTTCTTTTGTTTGTTACATAGGATACACATTGAAATTAGTACAACAACAATTATGAAAACGAAACTAGTTACATTTTCAATTGATATTGTACTCAAATTTTATTGTTGAATAATAATAATAATAAAACCCTCATATGCTGCACCAGTTTGTTGGAAAATTCAATGTGGCAGCTTATTACTTCAATTTTCCTTAGCCTTAATACTTGCTTGTGAACTTAGTCCAAAAATAACAGCGTCATTTTTAATGTGTGTATCCCTATTTTCTCAGTTCCAATATTATTTCTGCAGTGCATTTTATTTTCGGTGAAAATTGGTAGTGATTTTACTCGTTGTTTGTCGTAATAGCAAATAAACTGCACATAATTATACTTAATTAGAAGAATAATTTCCAGTTGCTGCAATAGTGAAAATTTGACATGTGTGTGATCTTCTTTGGTTTTATTGGAAACCCTGGTCAGAATAATAATCCTAAGGGAGAGAAAATCCCCTTTGGATATTACAATGGTACCAGAGTCGTGCATCCTGTCAGCTTGTGAGTGCATGAACCTTGAAGATACAAGTTACGTTACAATCAGAAGAAAATGATTGTCCATAATACAGCCATGGAGGATAGGGGAGGTCAAGGAAGACAAGATCCTAGTGATCTCTTGAAAGTACTAATCCATGGACAACATGAAATGACCAATTTACTATTCAAGGCAGCAGCAGATAGCCCAAGAACAACAGCAAATGACGCAGCTCGTCCAAGCCATAAACAATCTAGGTAACAATGTTATTGGTTACAACAATGGGGCTGAAGGGAGGACCAACCTTAATCCATGCTCTGAACAATATAATGTCATGGCAATACCTCAAACGTCTATTGGCCAAATAGGGGACTCATCTCCTTTTGTCCAATATGGAGTATCTAGTTTGGCTATTAAAAAAAGACTTGTGAAAGTAAGGGCGACATCTCTGTTGCCTCCCAATGCAGATGATATTAATGGGGAATCGCCATTGGAAAAGACAGTTATATGAGAGATTGGAGACAAGTTGTATTATTCAGACAATGACAAACAGTTTTTGGCTTTGATAAATTGTACGGCTCAAGAGGGGGTCGTGTTGATAAGATGTCTATGTTGAAAAGTGTAACTAGGATCGGTCTTCATATTGACTATGTAATTATGTATTTATGTAAAGAAGAAGACAAAGATAATAAAATATGTTTTTGGTATGCTTACCTCGTGGGTTTCATGAGCAAGGTTTTATTTTAGGTCAATAGACTTCTTCTTGATGTCTATTAGGATTTGTCTTCTGGTTATAAATGTAATTAAGAGTCATGTATATGAAGAGTCTAGTCAACAGAATATGCCTCAAGACCTTGTCATAAAACCGTGAAGAAAATGGCTCAAGAATGATGCTCAAATGAGCCCTCAAGACATCCTCCTTAATGCTGGAAAGTAAGCCCTACAAGTCGGCTCTATAACCATATAACAGGTCGGCTATATTACCCTATAACAGGTCGGCTGAATTACAGGTGGAAACAACTATATATACCCTATACGTACTGCGCAGAACAGAGTGAATTTCGCTCAAGCAATTCTATGATTTAGTGCAGACTTCAGACGGTGATTTAGTGCAGATTTCAGACAGCAATAAGTGTGGATTTAAGGTGCGAGTTACAGGACTGAAGTGAAGGACTGAAGGGAAGATATACCTGTGTTTTATTTGAAGACATATCCTCAGTTAAGTCTGAGTTCTCTGTGATCATACTCATCTGCAATAAGTACTAGATAAGACTGTGTTCAAGTGAAGAAAGAGACTGTTTCAAGGTGCATACATAAGACTGTGGAAGAGCTGGATTGAAATACAGATTCCTGACAGTGTTAAGGTATAGTGAAGTGCGGTAACATGACTTATGTTAGGGTGTATTGAAGTGCAGTTATAGAACTGTGTTAAAGGGTTGCAATAAGTGCAAGAAGGGAGAGTACTATAAAAGGATATTTATACAGTGTGTTAGAAGGGCTTCATACAAAGGATTGGTACAGAAGTATACAACACTGTCTTGAGTATAAATCTAGGAGTCAAGAAGGATCCAAGTTAAAGAAGAAAACAAAGCTAGAGACTGAGCTCTCTAAGTCTAGTGCAGAACAGTGCAGGACAGTGCAGAAAATAAGGATCAGGTCAAGAAGTCAAGGAATAAGCAGAGACAAGGTCTGAGAGGCATTCAAGGGTTAAGGGTCTGAGTCATGGTCATGGTACTTGTCATCGGAAAGTCTATAAGAAGAATTTCTTGTGGATTTTCCTCTCCAAGAGGGAGAGGTTTTGGCCCTGGCTCGAAGAGCCTAAATTTGTGTCTCTTGTGTTTTTGGTAACTGACTTGATGAAATACATAATAAGCTAAGAAGAAAAAACATATGTAAAAGAAGTAAGCTCACAAGTAATTATCAAGAAGAGAATTTGAATTAATTCCCGCCCCTCCAAGTTCTCAACAGTCTGAGCCAATGCCCAGTGCTTCTCAGCATGCAATTAAGACAGTTGGTTACAAGGTCGATGGGGCCCGTGTCCACACACAAGCAGAGAACGATACTTTAAAAGGCCAAATAGGAAGTGCATGCAATTATAAAAAATCAGAACCTGACATGGCTGAGGAAATTGTTGATACTGCAATCAGTTTTGAAGGAAGTAATATGTCCACTAATTTGGAAATAGAAATGGCTTCAATCAATTTTAAGGACATAGATGAGTGTGAAGTGACCTTGGGACAAGATGTCCTTTCTAGCAGTGATGTCAGCATTGGCATGAAACAACCATATATGGATTTTAAAGCCAGCCCTAACGATGAAGTATCAGTTATTCAAGATGAAGTTCCTAGTACATAATCTGATGATGCCAGCACTACTATCAAAATAGAGTCCTAGTGAAGAAGAGCCACTCAAGCAGATGAATGAGAAATGTATCAAGGATAAATTTGATGATGATGCAATCAAAGAGAGCAGCACAGAAATTAAAAGGGACAGTTTTGATAATCCCATAAATTTAAGGCTTTATCAAGAGATTGGAGGGCAATGTGACAGCAATTTTGAAAAATCTGTAACACCAATCGTGTATTCAGAAGTAAAAATTGAGAGACACCCTCCTCTCATAACTGAGGCACAGGATAGTTGGGATAATGAGAGCAGCAGCCCTATATATGCTAGAATTTTAATTTGTTTCTTAGACAAAAAGAGGAACCAATTGAATAGTTTGCCGAGAGTGAAACTTGGGATGTTGTATCACCTAAGAACCACAATGATAAAACTCAAGAGGCTATGAAGGATAAAGCTCATGAAGTCAAGTTCAACTTTTCAGACAATAGCAGTGAATGTTTTGGCCTTGACAACTTGAATGGACCTCAAATAGAGGAAAATGGTAGCCAACAGAGTCATGAGAATGAAGATCAGGAAGGAGGAGAATCCAGAGTCCTGGAAAAGAGTTTGAGCTCGTTGGTTGTGGATAATAGCGTTGATATTTATTTCCTATCCAATGATCGGGGCCCGCAATTCTCTTTCGGCCCTAAGGAGTTTGAGAAGTCATCAACATACAGCTCAATGACAGCTCCTGTTCAGAGCTTCAGTACATTAAGTGGGATCTAGTCTATTCATTCTACCCCTTCTACTCATGCATCATTTGTCAATTTGACATGTGGTACTGAGTGGCCACCTCTAGCATTTGTATCGACTACACCTATGCTTTACACAAATTCCTCATCAGTTCTCACTAAATGTGCTGAAAATTGGCAGCTCAGGGATGACTTTCCCTTAAATAAAATCTCATTTCTGACAATTCTGGAGTGACTTTCTAAAAATAGAAAGCCATGTCTAGCATCTCAAGTATGACTTTCGAAAAATAGTAAATCACCATGCATCAATTGGTAATCAAGTATAGTTTAAGGAAAATCACTTAACTTATCATTAATCAATTCTAATAGTTCAATCTCGATCAATCACTTCACACCTCTCTCCTTGATGACTCACATGGAACTACGTAACTCTCTCTCTCTCTCTCTTAATGATACGTTACACTCTCTCTTACGCACTCATTAAAGACATGGCATATTCCTCTTACACTCATTAAAGGCATGTCATAAAAGATTTCTCTTACCCTCTATTTAATGCATATGTTACACTTTCCTTAACTAAGACATGTATACCCCTCTTAATGGCATAGGTTACTAAGGCATGTGCACCTCTCCTTAATGGCGTAAGTTAGTAAGGTATGTGTTTCTCTCCTTAATGGCATGAGTTACTCTCCCCTAAATGACATATGTTACTCTTCCACAAGGCATGTGTATTGCTCCTCCTTTATGACAAGAATTCACTGCTACTCCTATATCTGTGTCTCATGTCTTTTCACCTACTACTACTACTTGTGCATTGTGAAAGAAGAATTTGAACTTGAGAGAGAGAGTTGGAGAGACTTGAAGAAGATTATGAGGGAGAGAGACTTGGAGAGTAAGAGAAAAACTTGGTAAGCCAAGGTTGATTTAGTATTTCAGTGTTGATTCAATTGAAGGGAAGGTTGATTCAATGTTTTTATTTGTTGTTGCTACTAGTGATCTTCATGCTACAGCTTGTTTAGATTTGGGTAAACCTACTCACTCTCTTGATCTCTCATTGTACTCTTTATCTCTGTTGAACAATTGATATCTAATAGAAGAAGAATCTGGTTGGGTTTTCCCCTTGAGGGTTTTCCCTGGTCATTGGACTTAAATTCTTTGTGTCTCATTTTGTTCTTGGTTGTCTTCTATTGTGCATTTGGTTTATGTTCTATCTACAATTGCTTAACTAATATTGTAGTAGAAATAAGTTTTTGTAATAAGTAATTGTTTCAGCATAGAACATCAGAATTTCAACAATATGGGAATTGGTCATTTGGACATCAGGGTTTTTAGAAGGCATGTAATGTCCCAAAGGAAGAAAAAAATTGCAAATTCTTGGGATTTAAATCACCAAAAGGCTTCACTTAAAATTTCCATTCACTTAACAGAAGATTGCCACGTAAAACAAAACAAACAGAGCACTGCAATCCAATAACACAATGAACAGGAAAATTCTCAGCTTTATTATATTAAATAAAATGGGGTTTACATGTTGATACAACCCATATGGGTGAGATAGAGTTGGCCTCAAGAATATTCTCCAATGTTGTGATGGCCCTCCAAAACTGAACTAAAATACCACTGTTAAGCTCTCATGTGAATTCTAAATGAATTCACCAAGGGGAGATGGGTACTCACCCAATCTCACTAAATCACACGAGGGTTTCCATCCTGGAGCTGCAAATGAAGTAGAGAACCAGATTCTCAAATTTCTCATTCAAGAAGAAGATCAAAACCAAGATGTCCTCTAATGGCCGCCTCCTCCTCTTTTTATAAATCTGATGGACCCCTCTAGAAGCTCCTATTCTATTATTATTTTAATCATTGAGCACATTTCCCTCAATTAAAATATCTTTTTAATGTGGGAAAAAAAAAATTGGCCACCATGCCTCCTCATGACACTGAAAATCCGCACTAATCATCTCATCCTATAGATCTTCTCATTCCAATTCCAACGAGCTATTACACTAAGGTCTTTTGTCAAGTCTTCCTCTTGGAATGCCACCTTAAGCGTAATTAACTGAGTTAGGTACAATAATAACCCTATTTTACGGGAATTATCATAATGCAATGGATGAGAAGCAAGTTGTGCGAAATCAATCCTGATGATGGAAGATGTCAAGTGAACTGCTCTAGACCCCATAAAACATCTCCAAAATCCCTCGGACGCACTGATGACATAAACATGAACCTATGACCTGTCTACCTCCAACCCTAAAAGTCCATCCTAACCATGCCATAAGGAACACTAGAAAAAGGAACATAACTAATCCTCCCGCCCCAAGATTGCTTGCCCTCAAGCAATCCAAACCTATCGACCGTTCTCACGACCCAATGCAACTGGGACGCAATGCCTGGATCCCATACAAACCATTGGATGATGTTATGCCTCTGTGTCAACCCACCATGAACGAACCCCTCAATGCCCGAATCCCAGACTAATCTTTGAATGTCATCAACAAATCCTCCTAGATCCCAATGCCACCAAGAACAAGCAGCAATGCTCCATGGCTCCTGCTGCACTCTGCTCCATACTGAAGATATCGTGCTACCAACAGGATACCAACTCATGATCTCCTGTCAATCCATTCTGTGGGAAGGATCAGATGCGTGTGCACCTATATATACGCTACGGGTCCACTGAGCTGCACCATGCTCAACTCATGCAGCTCTTCCCAACCAATCAACTGGAAATGTCTAGGAACCCTTTCCTCTCTCCCCATATGTGGGCAGCCCCTGCTACACGCCCTGTCAATGTACTCCTGGAGAGGGTTGCGGCCTAGAAATACTGCAACTTTGCTAGCTGCCACTACATCTACCTGCACCTCGTCAGTGGGTATACGCAAATATGGATGCACCACTGCCTCCAAAAGAGCCTCCCTCATCTAACTGAAAACTCCATGCTCCACTTGTCCATTCATCACCTACAAAATTGTACTATCAGGTCTCAATGCCTCCTGAGGACCCATGTTTACAAATACTACCCCCTGGTGGCTTCCTTCTCCCCATCAATGACTGCCCCCAAGGATGTATGCTCATCCTCTTCCATCATGGGCTCAACATGAGCCATCAGCTAACTCTCCAAAGATGGCCCATCATGCGCACTGTGCTCCACTATGTGTTTCTGATGCTGAATGAGTACAATTTGTTGCTCATCAATCTCCTCTACTAAACATGCCTGCATCTCTGAGTTGTTGCCATAACTCCCCCTGACAGCTCATAATCCTCAGAGGTGTCTAAGGACTCAACTATAGAAGAAAAATCCTCATCCTGAAAGTCAGAAGGAATCTCCTCCTGATCTCCCTTTGTCATCTCTTTGGTGTCACCCATGCATAAGTGGTTAGGTCCCCAAGGTCCCTTGTAGATGAAGCAAAGATCCTCCTCAACTCATTCTTGTTGCATGATCCACCAAAACCTGAGCAGCTCCTCCCTGGTCAATTGTCTCCTGAACAGCTCAATATTCTACTCAACCAACCTTTCGGCTAGTTCATAAGCAGCAAGTGAGACTAGTTGTTCTCTTCTCCAAATGGCCAACAATCTAGTCAACAACTCCCTGCAAATAGCATCACGGCCTCCCATACATGAAGACAAAATGAACTGCATGTGTGTTATGATCGTATCAGGATGATGTTTCCTAATGTTGAAGAAGCATGGGAACATCTGGAGGATCAAATCGTCACACTCCAGATCAAATCGTCACCCTTATCTAGACAACAACGTCACTTTATTGGTCTATCGAACCTCTGATCAAGAAACGAAGAACAAAATTGAATTTCATCTATGGTTACGTGTCTAGCCAAGCATCTGAAACAATGAAGGTCTAGGTCACTAGAAGCCCGAGCTATGGTGAAAAATCCTGGAGGCACCAAAGTCTACATTAAGTCAGCAAGGGAGTTTTGGAGCAGCAAAGGAAACCATCGGATCTACCTGGTCAATGCACAGACCTGGAAACACCCCATGAGGTAAACGGCTTAATATCTCAGACCCTCTAGGGCTACGGCTACCCACAGGACGCCAGTTCGGATCTCCTGGCGACTTAAGAGTAGGTTAAACATAGGGTTACCTTCAGTCAATACATTTTAGGATGTGGCTCTGACAACAGACTAATTGCAGAAGATATATTGGAGAACTATTACAGGACATGTTCTAGGTCCCTAAAGTTGTATGCTCATGCCCCTTGAGTAGCACACATCTTCACAACTAAGCAAAAGTAAAGAAAAAAGGGACCACTACAAACTATAGAAGGGACAACAAACAATTCACTACAAACTATAGAAGGGACAAAAAACAATTCCAGAAGTAGCCCTGTAGTACAATGAGTCATTAGTATAGTAACAATAGTATTTTGTACTGCTAGCCTAAGTATAATTGGAACAAGGTTTGTTGAGTATTGGTATTGCACTCAAAACTATATTGTGGTGATCGATTGAATTTACTGGTCCGTCAGCCCTAACTTATTGAAATTTTGTGGCATAATAATATTACAATGAAAATATTTAATATTCATGCATTACATAGATGAATGCCTATTGTTTGACAAATAGATAAATGTGCACTATTATGTATAATCTTTTCTAGTTTTATTGGAAACCCTAGTCGAAATAATAATCCTAAGGGCAAAAAATCTCCTTGGGATATTACTACAGAGGATATATCTTAGCATTAAGATAATTCACCCTATCATCTATAGTTCTAGTATCTAGTATCTACCCTATTTTGTATTTTCCATTAGCATTCCCTCCTCTAGTAGCAGTGACTCAATATCTACTATCTATATAATACATTTTGATTTTGAAGACTTGCTAAGAAAATTACATTTTGTGGTTCTAGTTTCTCGTGTGCTTGTCATTTTATCATCATTGATGTAGTACTAGTTGTATGATTGAATTTGTATCATCATCATGTAAAATTGCAAAATGTTTTAGTTTCTAATTTCTAAAGAGATTCGAATCCTTGTCTACTTTTCATTTTTTGTGTTATAATTCACTAATTTGTTTTATATGTGTGTGTGTGTGTGTGTGTGTCCTCCATGTCCTATTTCAGGGGTCATCGTGTCCCATGTTAGACACTTGTATTTCTGCGTCCTCCTTGTCTCGTGTCATTGTGTCGGGTGACTTAGCTCTACATAAATAATCCCAACAATGATTTCTCATATGTTTGATTGTGGAAGCCCCCAAAAGTTTCAAGATGGTTCAAGAAGTTTTTAGACAAGAAAAGCTTTCAGAGTTTCTTAATTAGAGTCTTATAAGCGTCAACCTACAGAATGCCACCAAAGACTCCATCAGTGGGTGGAGGCCCGTCACTCATAAATGTTGCTTATAAAAATATCGCTAAGGCTTTGTCATTGCAAATCCACAGGGTGGCATCGTGAATTGTAAAAACAAGACAATCAAATGTGTTTGCAAAATTTTTGTATTAGATGTTGTTCTCACGGTTTGGAATTCATGGAATGGGCTAGGGAGACTAGCCAAGAATCCCTTTCTCTGAAGACTGGCCTTGACTAGGCATATAATACAGTTGATTAGTGTTTTATTCTGGATATATTGGAAAGGCTAAGTTTTTAATCAATCCTCACAAGGATGATGTCCACCTTCTTCACAAATGCTTCAACTTTTGTTGGAGTCAATGGGTGGCTTTTTACTGCACAAATCCATCAAGCAAGCATATCCTTTGGCTCCTTATACATCCCAGCCATTAATGCACTTGGATTTCTTCTAGTGTCAGGAAGTTTGTTGGGGAGGATCCATGGAATTCAGATCACCAGAGACAAGTAGGCCCCCAATAACCAACTTGTCAAGTCTATCTAGTTTGTACACCTTGAACCTGATTTGGTGATTAAGAATATGGGCTACTTAAGCACTTCTTCTGCAAACTTGGGTGTTGTTTTCAGTGGTCACAAGTTGGAGTTCTGGCTAGTTGGAGTTGATGAAGCCCCTCCATGGATCCCACTGTTGCGAATTCAATAGGGCAGTGAATAAGTTAATTCTCTTTTCTTCATAACTGTTTGTGTTATCTTTTTACTTCTTATCTTTGTTCCTTATTATTACAGTGTGAAATACATCAAACAGCTACCAAAACAATAAGAACAGTGACACAGTATATAGGTTGCAAGCCAAGGCCAAAACCCCTCTTCTTGAGGGGAAAACCCGTAAATCTCTTCTCTTCTTATAGATTCTTCAATTGACGAATACCATGAGCTAGAGACATAAACAAATACCCTCCAAGATCAAGATCAGCATGGCCTCCAGCTGCAACTTCTTCGACCTCACCAGAAAGTCTGAAATTTTTGCATTGTTGCAGTTACTACAACTAATGCAACTTCACTTGGAAACTTCGATCTCCTTATAGAGCTTCCTCCTTCCCTTTGCTTGCCTTTCCTTGAGATGTAGGACTATAGAGAAGCCCTTTGTTTGCCTTCTTTTCCTCCTCTCCTCCAAGATCGAACCCAAGAATGCCCTAGCACAGAAACCCTAGCTTCGACTTGTGCGTAGGAGAGAGAGAGACCCAAACCAATTAACTCAACTTCATTTTTCTCCTTCTTTGTCCTCTTCTTCGACCTTCTTCTTGTCCTCTACTTTGCATATGAGTGAGAGTGAACGAATGCCTTATGGAGGTCGAGTTCCTCTCCTTATATAGGCCTCTTCCAAGGGAGACGTGGCTCTTCATGTAGGCCGACTTGATCTTGGAGGTATTTTGACACTTTAGAGACAATAAATTTCTCTTTACAAGTTACAATGTGCCCAAAGGATCTTCAACATATGGCAATAGACTCTTATACCTAGGACAAATCCTAGAAGCACTTTAATATGTGCTTGATCTATAAAATAAAGAACTTGAGCATGAAATCCATGCTTCAATAATAATTTCTTTTCATTTTATATTTTACAATTTACAAGAATACATTTCATACTTATGAAGACCGAACCTAGTTACACACTTCTCAACACTCCCTCTTAACTAGGGAGGTATTCATAGGAGGTACATGGTCATTATCTATCTGAAGAGATCTCATAAGAAGAGTCGGATTAGTAACCCATCTGTCTAGCATCATATTAACCAGCATTGTCACATAGCACAGCCTTGACTAACAGCTCTATCTCTGATTCTCTCCACAAGATTAGAGCACAATGTTGGCGAGACCAATGACTTATAGACGTCATCATCATTGTCTCTCAAGGCACATACTCCACCCGGGTGTTCACCGAGTATGACCATCCATTGGACTATTCTTATCTTGGGTAGCTAATCCTCAAAGAATATCGATACACGACTACTCTTATCTTGAATGCCCTTCCACATTCTCAAAGAGTATCGAATGCCAGATGGCTACCCAATCCTCCATTCTTTCTTCAAATGAAGACAAGAATGTAGTGTCTATCTCTCCCTCTCAGATAGGGAGGATAATCCACCAAACCAAGCTTGTCTCTCAAATATACAAGCTTCTTGTTTGGAAGTGATTTCATTAATATATCAGCTACCTGTTCATCAATGGAGATATACTGAAGTTGTAGCACACCATTTTGTACTAGCTCTCGAATATACTGATACTTGTTGTTTATATGCTTTGTCTTTCCATGAAATACTGGATCTTTCTATTAACTTTGTCATGTATGCAACATATCCAAAATACCTTTTAGGTTTCTTACTTACTCTAAATGTCCCTTTCGCTACCCCATGAACTTCTGCATCAAGTAGTGTAGATTTCAACCAATTAGGTCTTTTCCTTGATTCTGGGATGACCACAGGTCGAACAGGTTCACTAGGACCTTCTTCTTCATGGTGTTATTCTTCTTCTTCCTGGTCCAATTCTTCCTCAAATACCGGAAGATCTTTGTCACCAGAATCCATGGAAAGTTATTTTGATTTCTTGAATGTTGTGCTCTCATCAAATATGACATCAAGACTAACTTCTATGTGATGTCCATCCTCCATGTAGATCCTGTAAGCTTTTGATGAGTTACTATACCCAACAAATGTTCCCTTCATTCCGAAAGGATCCAACTTCTTTCTTTTGTCCTTTGGTATATGGATATATACAGGACACCCAAAGATCTGGAGATGATCTACCAATGGCTTCTTTCCAGTGAATACTTCTTCTAGAGTTTTGTTATCTAGAGTTCTATGAGGACATCTATTCTGACTGTAGACCGCTTTCTTTGTTGCTTCCTGATCATGTAGCATTGATTTTACACTTTCCTCAATGAATCTATTCTTTCTTTCTGCAACACCATTTTGTTTGGGATTATATGGGACTAGGAGCTCCCTCTTAATCCCAGACTCCTTACAGAATGCTATGATCTCTTTGGATGAATATTCTCCTCCATTATCAGATCTTAGAATCTTGATTTTTCTTTCTGTAAGGTTCTCTACTTCAGCTTTGAATTCTTGGAATTTTTTGGATACTTCATCCTTGGTTTTCATCAGATAAACCCAAGTCTTTCTTGAATGATCATCTACAAAAGTGACATAGTATAGATGACCACCTTCATGATTTTGGAGTCATAGGACCACACACATAAGAGTGAATAAGATCCAAAATTTCTTTTGACCGTGAAGCACTGCTTCCAAATTGTCTCTTGATATTCTTTCCCAATGCACATTCTTTGCAAACTCCTTCATGATCCTCCTTCAAGTTGGGAATTCCATCTACTATGGAGCTTAGAGATGTGAGGATTTTGAAATGGAGATGACCAAATCTTTGATGCCAAAGTTCACATGGGCTAATTTCAATGTGAACTAGGGCTTGGGCTATAGGAGATATTAATATGTAGAGCCTTCCTTCCCGAAGGCCAATAACTTCGACTTGATCTATACTTGAGTCTAGAACAAATAGAATGTTATTGAGGTGTATGTTGCTTCCATCTTCGAGCTTTATGGATGTTGATCCGATGCCTTTCATGGGATAGCTATTGTTGTCTCCAAGTTCCACTGAATAAGTGGATTTTCCTTTTGATAATGTATTCAATTGGCTTGAGTGACCGTTCATGTGTCTTGAAGCACCACTATCAATTAAACAGATGTCTTCTTCTTGGAAAGTACCAAAGAGAGCCAAGAGGAGAACTTCACTCCTTTTTTGAATGATACCTTCTTTGAAGAAGATAAGAAGTTCCATAATTTCTTGATACCTTTCTTGAGATGGCTTGCAATCTTCTTGATGAAATTCATGATGCCCTTAGATAATCTTAGTTGTGATACCATGTTGATAATTCAATAGGGCAATAAATAAGTTAATTCTCTTTTCTTGATAATTGTTTGTGTTATCTTTTTACTTCTTATCTTTTTTCCTTATTATTTTTTACTTCTTATCAACTTGTACTAAGCATTAAGTTACTGGTTGTAGTCAAAGGTGAGTGTCTAGTCATCAAGATCATGTCCCTTGGATGCAGCATTTACCAATGTAGGTTAGGTAAGGGTGGTGAATCATAAAATCCATTGGTTTTATACACTCGACTGAAGGAGCACCCCAACACTAACGAACGATGCTTATTGTAGGATATTGTCTTTCTCTCTAAAAGGAAGGGCTAGCTAGCTAGGGACTTGCTAAGCGTAAGGGCTAGGGTTGCTATCTAAGGTCAGTAGGGAAGAAGGATTAGAGACCGACTCAAGTTCATCATTCTAGATGTGGATTCCAAGCAGAATCTTTGGGTGAGCTTTTTACAGTGTGCAATACATAAAACAGCTACCAAAACAATAAGAACAGTGACACAGTATATAGCCTGCAAGGTAGGGCCAAAACCCCTCCTCTTGAGGGAAGAACCCATAAATCTCTTCTCTTCTTATAGATTCTTCAATTGACGAATACCATGCTAGAGACATAGACAAATACCTTCCAAGATCAAGATCAACATGGCCTCCAAGTGCAACTTCTTCGACCTCACCAGAAAATCTGAACTTTCTGCACTGCTGCAGCTACTGCAACTTCACTTGGAAACTTCAATCTCCTTGTAGAGATTCCTCCTTCCCTTCGCTTGCCTTTCCTTGAGATGTAGGATGATAGAGAAGCCCTAGAAACGCTTTGCTTGCCTTCTTTTCCTCCTCTCATCCAAGATCGAACCCAAGAATGCCCTAGCACAGAAACCCTAGCTTCGACTTGTGCGTAGGAGAGAGAGAGACCCAAAGCAAGTAACGCGGCTTCCTTTTGCTCCTTCTTTGTCCTCTTTTTCAACCTTCTTCTTGTCCTCTACTTTGCATATGAGTGAGAGTGAATGAATGCCTTATGGAGGTCGAGTTCCCCTCCTTACATAAGCCTCTTCCAAGGGAGATGTGGCTCTTCATGTAGGCCGACTTGGCAGCTCTCTAGGCTGACTTGATCTTGGAGGTATTTTGACACTTTAGAGACAAAATAAATTTCTCTTTACAAGTTACAATGAACCCATAGGGACTTCAACATATGACAATGACTCTTATACCTAAGACAATCCTAGAAGCACTTTAATATGTGCTTGACCTATAAAATAAAGAACTTGAGCATGAAACCCATGCTTCAATAATAATTTATTTTCATTTTATATTTTACAATTTACAAGATTACATTTCATACTTATGAAGACCAAACCTAGTTACACATTTTTCAACAACCACAAATCCTCTGTCCCTTTTGAGGATGAACTTTCCCCTTCAACTGTGGGACTGGTGCTTGGATAGAGTGCAGGTCAAATGAAAGGAATGGCAGGTCTAAGAGCAGCATTGGAATTTCCAGTAAGAGAATTGTCATTTTACATTGAACTTTTTATTTACAAAGAAATAATTTTCCTCCAAGCAACCCAGATAACGAAACGTATGCAGTTAAGAGAAACAATAAACAATCTTCAGAGTTTTCAATATAAATTCCTTAAAAAAATCAAGAACGAATTCCAAAGTTATACCCATGAATGTCTAAGTAACAGGCGCCAGTACAATATCACGCACAGCAACACTTTTCTCTGACCAGTGCACCAATATAATAAAACAATCTATACTACTGCCTTCCCGGATTTTATTTCTGTTCTTGTTGCTATGAGGAAGAGAATGTAAATATTATTGTATTTATACCCTTCTGTTATTTGTTTTTCCTTTTTTCCTGATGTAAATATATTTATGTGATTATGAGAAGAATTTTACAAAAAAATGTAATCAAAACAAATACAACAGTTTACATTAAAGATCTAGGCTGCATTGGAAATAGTTTGTACATAAATCGTCTCATATTACCAAAGCAGAAAAGGTGAGATGGGAATATGTAAATTATAAATAGGCTAAATGTGGTGGTTCCAGCTTAGTCTTGTGATGCAAATGTGCCTCTTGCAAAAAATAGCATTAACCCAAACAAAACCACTATATCTTACATTTTCAAATGATGCTGTTCCTTCTAGCATGAAAAAATATTTTAGAGCAAACTGATTATGTCCAAGACTCATATATGCATCAGCAACATCAGATATCAAATCAGCAAAGTCTTCAGCCTGCTCTGTGTGAAGGTCCTCAAAGAATTTCTACAATTAAGGAAAGAAGACTGTTCGGAGTTAGTCCAACGCCTATTGAACAATTTAACAAAGAACATAAAAATGAAAATCTGAAAGACTTAAATTAGAAAGCCAGAGTATATTCAGAAGAACAGGACAAGAATTTAAGTCATCCTGTTAGAAAATTTTAGATTATGATTAAGGCATCGCAGATGAAAAAGGTAAGCCATGAACAGAGAGCATACCTCAGCTTCTTCCACATTTCCAATACGTGCTCGACAAATACCAGCTTTGACAGCAAGGTCTAGTGGCAAACCCTGTCCTGAACAGTAAATCATGCGTGCATGTTCAATCTGCTCAATTGCTTTAGAATACGCTTTGTTTTCCATGTGTAGTGCAGCCAACAAGTTAACAACTGTCAAATCAGCCTCTGATGGATGCTCCGCAATAAACTTTTCCAAACCCTCTGTAGCAAGTTGACCCTGACCAATTTTGTGGTGCATCTGGAAAAACAAAAGAAAATGAGTGGGATATAAAATATTTTACATAAACTTATTGGTGATGAAATCACTTGTAACTGTTAACAATCCCAAACCGATAAAAATGAAGGTAAATCTGGAAATTAGTATTACATGTGTATTCACTCCATACATACAGGTTACTTCTTAGAAACAAATCTTCTATGCAGTTAGAAATCCCCAATGTGCCGAAGACTCAATCACAATGAGTAAAAGACTTGCAGTTACCATTACATGTTTGTAGATATACAATGTAATCGTGATTATGATATCTGATTGAATATATTAAATACACATACAAACAAGAGAAATCACGTGGAAACTGTTGTGCTATGAGCCTGCCATTTTCTGCTCTGCCATTAATGTTGTTTTATGTGCTTACTGCTTACCTATTAATTTAAATCACATCCATAGACATTTTCCTTTTCGATATCATTACTCTAAATTCACAATCATGGGAAAAATCTATGCTGAACATAATTGGGGCCTCTAGATTTTGACATTGAGGCCTTACCTTCTGATTAATCACAACAAGAGGCCCATGACAAACTACATGGGGAGCCCTTCCCATTATAACTAGAGTGTGGACATAGGAGAGATGGATGTGGCAAAATGAAGAATCTCCCAAAGACATATAACAATGGTGGGATTTCATAGCTAAAAATTAGAGTTTGGAGAAGGTTCCAGAAACTCATCAAACATGGGCAAAGGTCGAGATTCATTTTTCATAGATAAGGTTGAGTAATTTTAGCTGGAAGTTCCAAGTTTGACAGAAGAGAAACTTACAGGGACGTCAAGAGTATGAATCCACTAAGCCTGACATCCCTTGGACAAAATAAAATGAACCCTGTTTAGAGATAAGATGTCTAGTTGCCCCAAAATGAGATTGTGTTTGTAAGAGTTGAAAGATATCTTAGATCGTTGAAAAGTGTTGCTAAGTTAACGAAAAAGTCTGAGACAAAAGGGGATACATCGTTCTGCATTTCAGAAGCTGAAACAAACAGGATACAGCTTGGAAACAGCACCGAAATGTTTCCAAATTGTATCAAAAAAACTGAAACAGCATTTATTGAAGCTGATATGGCAAACTCAAGTTTTGGCATGACTCTGAAATGTACCTTAATTTTCTGGAATGTTTCATCTAGTAACATGAAAAAACAAATAAAAGACCCTAGAAGCAAAGACTGAAGCCCTAGCCCTAAAATTGGACCTCATAACATAAAAATGAAAACCAAAACCCTAAGAGGAACAGCATCTGAATTTTGTCTCGTAATTTTATTTTATCTTATTTTTGCGCACACACGTTTGTTATTTCCCTGTTGTTTCATATCCAACCTTTCTGAAAATTGATCGCATATATTTCCACCATCTGCATATCCATTTTTGTACCTGTGATGGTGCAACTTACTAGTGTTAAAAATTAATGAGGTACATGCAAATGACATTGTAGTTGTTCATTTTGATGTGTTAGAACTTAGATACACTTGTCTTTGGTTTTGTTTAAATTTTTTTGAAAATGCATCTTATATTTCATTACTAAACATTAAGAAGTACATCAAGAATTACATGGCTCATTATGTAATTACGCTGACGCATCGCATGTACTCCCTCGGTCAAGCCCTCAAAGCCAAAAGAATGAGAGTGTAGGTTAATCCTCCCTATAGGAAAGCCAGCATGTCATCTTTGGCTCCAATCAGTGTTTTAAAAACTGATTAGTTCAGCTAGTTTGATCCTAAAAAGGCAATGAACCAGCATTTGAACACGTATGGCAACCACTTCGATATGTGAATTGGCCACTTCACTATGGAACCAGTTAAAGTGGCCAATTCTACTAAAGATTAACAGCATGCGTTACATTATAAGTGTTAAAATTCTGATGTTCTAGCTGTAACAATCACTTATTACAAAACTTCTATATGCTGCAATATTAGATAAGCAATTGTGGATAGTACATAAACCAAATGCATAATGGAAGACAGCCAAGAACAGAATGAGACACACAGAATTTAGGTCCAATGACCAAGGTAAACCCACAAAAGGAAAACCCAACCAGATTCTTCTTTTATTAGATATCAATTGTTCAACAAAGATACAAAGTACAATGAGAGATCAAGAGAATGAGTAAGTTCACCCAAATTTGAACAAACTATAGCATGAAGATCACTAGTAGCAGCAGCGGATGCAAATACTGAATCAACCTTCAAGTTCTGCTCTTACTCTCCAAGTCTTTCTTTCTCACAATCTTCTTCAAGTCTCTCCAACTCTCTTTCTTAATTTCAAATCCTTCTTTCACAATGCACAAATAGTGAGGGGAGAAGATATGAGGCACATATATAGCAGGAGCAAATAATTCATGCCATAAAGGAAGAGCATGCCTTAGAGTAACTTGTATGCCAAATAGAGAAGAGTGTTGATTTCTGGTAGCATCGGATGTGTTCTAGCCACAAGAATTTGCAAAGAGGCTAGGACATATGCATTCCACAATACCCAGAAATCGTTTTGGGAAATTCCACACGGAGACAGTTTAATTAAAAAAATTAATTATTTTTAATGGATGCCTATGTCTAAACTTAGGAAATAATTAAAAGGTATTAATTAAACTGGGTGTGAATCTTCTAGAAAAATATGGAGAGCGAGTCAAGATGATCTGAGCCATTGATAGGGATCTAATATGGGTCGTTGAAAGTTCAACGAGAAGATCATAAGAAGGAACTCAATTACCATTTGTTAAAAACACCGGGCAGATACTCAATTGCCTAAGTAGATCGATTTTCTCACTGGCTGAAGTTCAGCAAGAGAAAATCGAATCAGGGTGATTTACAGATGAGAGAGAGAGGGTATTGACAGTAATCGAGCGTAGGAGAAGTTCGGAGGAGGCAGCACAGAAGAGGGACGCAGTTCATCAGCATAGAGGCAGTGATGCAGTCACTACGCAGTGGGTCCGACATAAGGATAGCAGGTCCTCTCAAGGGTCAGAAATTCACTGTGCAGTGTGAGAAATTCGCCTGTAAATTTCTCTCAGTGATTCTTCTTCTATTTTGCTATCTGTATTTTATACATGAGATTTTTGCTAAAGATTAATAAACTAAACCCTCATCTGCTGCACCGATTTTCCCACATTGGGTTTTTCCGGAGACAATTGTCCAAAAATAACTATATCAATGTGTTTATTGTTGTGCTAGTATTTTCGTTACATTTATTTTCCACAGCAATTGATTTGTGAAAACTGCAGAATATGTATTTCGATATTTGTCATAGATTATTATTATTATTATTATCCAATTTTAAGGTCACGGCCAAGCCAGACACCAAATTGGTGTATATTTGTCATATATAACTGCAAATAATTTGTTTCAATAATTTAACAAATAGAAGAAATATTATCAGTTGTTGCAGTAGGATTTGAAATTTCCAAATTTTCACATGGTATCAGAGCACAAATAGGAGGCAGGAGAGATCTAGTGCAAAAAGAAAAGGGAGCATCGTAGCATTGCATTAGCAGCTGCTCAAAGTCCCCAAGAGGCTGCGCAATCCTTCGAGCCAGGCAGGCAAAATTTTGAGGAAGAGTTAATTAATTGAGTGAGTCGACAGAAAATCAATATCAAGATTGAAGGGTTGTCAAAGGCAGAGGGAGCAGCTATGGTTCTTTAGCAGAGCAGATTTCCAGCTAAAACGCGTATTTTGCAGTTGCAAGAGCAGCGTTGGGAAGGAGGATAGCACAAAACAACATGGATAGTCAAGATGTCTCGAAATTATCTTCTAGATTGGAAGAAGAATTCACATGTTTGTCAAGTTCGGCATCAGCAAGTGTTTGGTATATTGATAGCTGGGCTTCGGCTCACATGACTGGAGTGCGAGAATATTTTTCTAGCTATCAAGAAGAGAAAACGAACTTCCATATCACTATGGGAAACAGAACGAACTGTACTCCAGTAGGGAGAGGCACCATAGTGTTTCAAACGGAAGAAGGAACCAGCATCAAAGCCACTAATGTGTTGCATGTGTCGGGATTAGGGATGAATCTGATTTCAGTGTCCCAGTTACAGGACAAGGGGTACAATGTATACTTCATTGAAAGGAAGGTGTATGTCAAACATCCCAGCTGGAAGAAGATGAGACAAATTGGAGCTCGAAGCAACAAACTTTATAGATTGCAGCTCGAGTCTCCAAAGGCACTGATGGGCAGTAATCATAATGGTGAAAAGGAACTGAATGAACTATGGCACAAGCGAATGGGACACCTACAACATGGAGCACTGAAGATGCTCAGAGAGACTGTTACATGAGCTCCAGTCCTCAGTACCGAGCATGATGATGTATGCAGAGGATGTGTACTAGGGAAGTACACTAAGGCAGATTTTCCCAGAAGTGACAACAGAGCAAGATGTGTATTGGGATTAATAAACTCAAATATTTGTGGCCCAATGTCCACGAGAGATCTTAGCGGTGGCGAGTACTTTGCCACCTTTATTGATGATCACTCTAGAAAAACCTGGATCTATTTCTTAAAGACCAAGGATGAGGTCTTTGATTGGTTCATAGAGTTCAAGGCTCTCGTAGACAACATGACAAGGAAAAAGAATAAGGTATTGCGTTAAGACAATGGTGGAGAATATACGGATAAAGACTTCACAAATTTCGGCAGAAAAGAGGGCATCAAAAGAGAGTGGACAACTCCATATCATCCACAACAGAATGGAGTTGCAAAGCGGAAGAGTAGAACAATCGTCGGGGAAGCAAAGGCTATGTTATATGACCAAGACTCGACTAGATTCTTATGGGCAGAGGCATGCAACAAAACAAAACTCCTCACAGAGAATTGGGGAAGAAAATGCCTGAATGGGTCTTCACAGGGAAAAAGTCGGAGGTAAGTCATCTCAAGATATTCGGGAGTGTGGCATATTGTCACATTCCAGACGAGAAGCGTAGTAAGCTAGATCAAACTATAGAAAAGGGGTATCTCGTAGGGTATAGCGAGACCTCAAAAGCATACAGGATCTACATTCCTAGCAACAGGAAAATTGTAGTAAGGCGAGATGTAAAGTTCATGGAAGATAGAGCTTTCAAGAAACCTCGAGAGATGCCAGCAGGAGATCAGACAGCAAATGTTCCATTAGTCCAACAGCAGCAGGGGCAGCAGGGAGGACAAGGAGGAGGACAGAGACCAGGATCGAGTATCGTGACTAGCACCAGTATTTCCTCAAGAGTAGGAGATCTAGATAGTTCCCACCAGATGGAACAATAGGAACAAGAGGAGGATTTGATTGACCCTCCCACCACCAGTGGTAGACCCAATAGGAAAGTATGCCAAATGCTGAGGGACGCAAAGGAGTTTGTCGGAGCTCCTAGAACCGACAAGAGGTAGAGTAGACAGCCTGACAGATACCAAGCTTTGGTAGCACACATTGAAGAATCCTCAAGTTTTCAGGAAGTTGTACAACACCAAGTGTGGGTGGATGCCATGGTAGAAGAATACAGTTCTATCATGAGAAATGATGTCTAGGAAGTGGTACCTAGACTAGAGGAGAGATCAGTTGTAGGATCAAGATGGATCTACAAGATCAAGTACGCTGCAGATTGTAGTGTAGGGAAGTATAAGGATGGGTTCGTGGCAAAGGGGTACACACAAAGGTAGGAATCATATCTCTATCAGATACTAGATATACCTCTATCAGATCCATTATATCCCTAGCAACTCAGATGGGATGGGAGATTCACCAGATGGATGTCAACACAGCATTCTTGAACGGGGTAATAGAAGAAAAGGTGTATAGAGAACAGCATGAAGGCTTCGAGACTCATGAAAAGCAGTGTTACACGGGGTCTCGCCCCCCCACCTAGGGGTCTAGATTCCTCACCCCCTCGAGCTCCAGGGTCTTGGGGATTTCTAAGGGGTGTTTCCCTCATGCCCCCACACACCCCCTTCACGCCCCCCTCACGCCCCCTCATGCCCCTTTTAGTTTATGGTTTCATGTTAAAAGTTGGTGTGCCACTTAGCATGTTTGAGAATCTAAGTGATCCTGATTCAAATGGTGACATGGTTGATCCTGATATATTCATGCAGCAGCTGGATGCAGAGACTAATGGGGCATTACCTTGAGCATTTATGCTCATTTATCATTATGATGATATCATTTGATATTCATATGTTATGTTTTATGTTTTGTGTTTCAGACATAACTTATTTGCTTTTAAGTTTTATGTTTCAGACTTGAGTTGTAAACTTCAGTTTAAACTTTATTTTGAATCTTGATATAATATGTCATATGATATCTTAAACTTTATTTTCATTGTACATTGTTAGTAGTTACATTAATGATTATACAGTTACAAAGTTACAAACTTACATGTATGATTGTATGATGTATGTTTTAACTTTCAACTTTTAAATTTGTTTCAGTCATATGATTCATCATTCATCGATTTATAATTTTATCATTTACACCACTTGCAATATATGCCATGGGAGGATGGGCCACTTGCACCACAGAGCCTTACCTATATTGAGGGAGATGGTCACTTGTCTTCTATAGTTTCGTATAGAGCAGCAAGGTGTGTGCAAAGGTTGCGCACTTAGCAAGTATGCCAAGATGACCTTTCCTAGCAATAACTACTTCTAGATGATTCTTACCTAATCTCAATTAATATTGATTAATTAACCATATTCCCTAAGTTTAGACTTAGGAAACATTTTAAAAACTGTTAATAATCTAATTGAGATACTTATAGGTGGAATTTCTAGAAACAAATTATGGGTTTTAGAGATCTCATGTATTCTAGCCTCTCCACCAAATTTCATGGCTAGAACACATAGAATGCTACAAAAACTAACACTCCCTCTTAGTGAGGAATGTGTTCTAGTGATGCACATCCTGCCACAACACCCTATCTCTGAATCATCTCCTGTCACGCTGCTGTTGTCTGGCTGTTGCTACTCACCAACTACTGCGCAACTCTGATATACGCTACATCTGTGTTGTTGTTGACCCTGTTGTACTGCTGCCAACACTGCATCTGCATCGCAACTATGTTGTTGTTGCAACTGCAACATCTGCAACAAAAAACCATCCAAAATCATATGTGATCAGTATGATGCATCTGCCTCCCGAGTTTCTAACTGCTACTAGCCTCTGCACTATCTCTGAAGGATTTGCATTGTTGTTGGCTTTGCACTACTGCCAACTTTGCACTGCGTTCCCCAACATCTGACTGCTACTAGTCTTTGCAATTGTCACTCTGGCATCTGACTGCATCTACTGCCACTAATCCATCCTGCTACTGAATACTTTGGGCCCCTGTAGCCAGGTTGATCCATGAGGTGGACTCCTCAAGGACCCTACCCAATCTCTACAACTCTAACTCTATTGATCTACTCATATTGTTGTTGCTATTGCTTTATTGCTATCTCTGCATTATTGTTGCAACTACTGCAATAATGAGTCTGATCTCTCATACCTTGAAGCACTAGCTTCCATAGGGCTACTCCCTCTGAAGCTAGACTCTCTCTAAGTCTCGATCACCCTTTGGGAAATCTCTTTGCTCCCTCCTGGCAACTCGCACTGTCCTCCTGTACTGGAAACCGGACTGTGTAGTTTTGTGCTGGGAATCTCTTGGTTGCACCTTCATACTGCAACTGGGCAATTTGCAGTACTTGTGTCACTGCATCTAGCTCTACAACTGTCTCCCAAGTACTAATTGCAACTAAATTTGCAACTGTCATTTGAAAGACTAGTTGCGTCTACTAACACTGAACCTGCTACTATGTTACCGTGGACTCCAGTAGCAAAGGTGATGGTCCCGCTGCAACAATCTGGAACTGATCTGACTGATCTCCTTGTTGCAACTGTGTTGGACCCTACCCATTTGGCACCTGGAGTTTCATACTCCTCCTCCTAGATTTGGTGCCCCACTATGTCCTTTCAAGCCTAGTCCCTGGATGGGACCCTTCCTTCCTTTGCAACTTGCACTAGACACCCCGCACTTCCTCCGCCATCTGCCTCTGGCAACTGGAAGTCTATTTGTTGCCCATATCTGCATTCTGGCTAACTCGCATGGATTCCTCTGGCAATCTCATACGGTCATCCCAGCAAAGCAGCAAAATCTAAGAAACTCAAAACTAGAGAAAATAAACCCGAAAATCTCCCTCTTTCCCAATGCTTGGTTGTTGCTTCTGCTATTCGCACTCCCTTCTAAAATGTGTAGATCTGCTAGTTGTTACTGCCAATTTGCCTGGAAAAATTGAACTTCTGGGACTCGAAATTGTTGGGTGTGGAGCCTGATTATCTTCTTTATTTTGTATCACAACGTTGGACCCCTGTTCTTAACAGGGCGACAACGTCGCCCATAATTAAACATTGCCTTGTAAAAGTATTGTAATTTCTAGTGAATCTAGGTCGTTCATTAGGCGAATGATCTGATGGTAGAAGTTATGTTTAATTTAGGGTATTTTGCCCTAGAAGGCAACCCCTTGTTTTGTATGAGGGTATTTTATTGCGGCTGTGTATTGTATGTGTATTCTCAGAGCGAGAAACAGATAGGGAGACTGTGAGAGAGAAGAGAGGATATTACAGCGGATATGTTGTAGGTTGTGTCTCTTCATTTTGTTGGATAATCTGTGAGAGAGAAGAGAGGATATTACAGCGGATATTAAAGCACTGGTTATTCGAGGTGAACCACGTATATCTGTGTCTCTCTAGTTTTATATGTTTTATGTGTTTTTGTTTCTGCATATTTTATGTGTTGCATTGCTCTGTAATGTATAATTTTCTAACAGAAGTTTCCTGAGATAAAATTCCCCTCTGTAGTGTGTGCTTTTCTCTTCCACTCGACGTTGATTTTGCTCTAACGAACTGCTGCAAAACCCTTTGCGTCCAGCCAGAAATCTGCCCAACGAAAAATCTGAGTTCCTCCCTCTGCCTCTAGAATCACTCGATCTGGAAAATCAAATTTTTCTACCTCTACTCTGAAAATTCGATCCTCCTCAAGCAACTCGGCTTGCCTAGCAATAGACTGCGCTGCCCTTAGGAATTTCGGCCAGCTGCACTTATTGAACAGTGAAATTCCTTCTTTCACTTTTGAACTACCCGGTTGATCAATCATGCTCTGATACCATGTGAAAATTCCAAAACTGAAATCCTATTGCAACAACTAGTTTTATTTCTTCTAACTGGTAAATTAATTATTCAGTTTATAGCTATAGCAACATCGAAATAAACACACTACAATCTTCACAAATAAAAACTGCGGAAATAATAGGGCTGGAAACTGAGAAAATACTAGAACACACACACACACACACATAAAATGACACCGTTATTTTTGGACAAATGTCCCCGGAAAAACCCAACTTGGGAAAACTGGTGCAGCAATTGAGAGTTTTATTATTAGCAGCAATGAGAAATTATGAGTACAACTGGATGCCAAAAAAATAGCAATCCTACAGGGCAAAAAAATTAGCAGAAATCTAGTGAGGAATTTTCCTCACCCCACAGGCAATCTCCCAGCATGGCTTGCCTTCAAAATTACGGCCCTCTGACCCTCTACGTCAGCCTCTGGGCTACTCTTTGTAGCTGGTTGCACATCTAGCCTCGGACTAATCTCTAATGAAGTCGTTTTGCCTTCTACTGACTGGAAAGATGCTTCTTCAGCACTATGGGACTCCTTCTCGGTCTCTGGAACTTAAAACGTCTCTCCCTCTCAGCAAATCGATCTTGCCTCTAGAGACTACTGCGTTGTCCCAGTGTCAAACTCTCTATGGCTCTTCTTCCTCTCTGCAAATGCACTCATTGGATCTGGAATGCCTCCTTCATCCTCACTGTCTCTACCCCTCTCACTTCTTTGATCTCTCGCTCTCTCCGGCAACTCACTATTGCTACTCTGGAAATTGATTTGCCAAGAAATCGAACTACTCAAGTGTCTGGTGCATTCTCCATCACCACATTGATCTCCTCTTATAATCCACTGTTGGAGAACCAACGGCCAAGATTAAACCTTAATCAATGGCTAAGATCATCTCAGGATCGATCCGTGTGAGTTTCTAGATTAGTCTCACCTTATCTCAATTAATAATCTAATTGAGACACTTCTAGGTGGAATTTCCATAAATGATTTCTAGGTTTTGGAGATCTCAGGTATTCTAGCCTCTCCACCAAATTTTGTGGCAAGAACACATCCAATGCTACAAAACTAATAGAAATTTCTTCACGTTCTTGTTGAGATGCCACCATCCTCTCAACACGTGATGAATCCATCCATCACCTCGACATAAAATCTGAAACCAGAGGAGTAAGACAATGTGGGCTTGAGGTAGATACCTGCAGCATGAATGGAGCAATGGAGGGTATTGTTCCATCGCTCATCAATCACTCTTCATATCAATTGTTGTTTCTCTGACCCCTCATCTCCCCTATCCATGGCCTCATACAAGTAGCCCATTGCAGGCTTGTCTCCATCAACCAACCGAAGAACCCTTACCAAACGTTCTGAAATGGTACACATCTTCTCTACTCCTACCCAAAAGCTCTGATCATATGAAACTAGTCTGCATATGCCCTCTCCCTCTAGTTTGCGACTAATAGATAAAGCACACAATCTTGTGAAAGAAACATGCTCTTCACATCCCACATAGAAATCAACAAAGACTGAAGAGATATGAAACTAGTGGAAAATCGTGTAATGGCAGGACGCACCAACTCATTGTTGTTGGTGAATCTTCTCATCAAGCTAAGCACAGATGCATGATTATATATAAATTTTGTTATGCTCCTGGGGACTAGGCTTATCCCCAGCCTAGTCCCCTCAAGTGATAGGAAGACTACCGACATTCTTCAATTCATTCATTCTGATTTATCTGGTATGTTGCATGTAACATCCTTGGGAGGATATTTCTATTATGCTATTTTTTTGGATGGCTTCTCTGACAAAACTTGGATATACTTCTTGAAGAAAAAGGATGAAGTGTTCAAGTGGTTCCGCTCTTTCAAACCCTTGGTTGAAAATCAAACAGAGAAGAAGATCAAAGTATTGAGGACCGATAATGGCACTGAATATGAATCAAATGAATTCAATGACTATTGTAGAGAAGCTGGCATTAAGAGGGAGACCACTACAGCTTATACTCCCAAACAAAATGGAGTTGCCGAAAGGAAGAACCATCATTGAAGCTTACTCGTACCATGCTTCATGACCAAGGCCTACTGAAGTTCCTATGGGGAGAAGTTGCCAACCCTGTCATGTCTATTCAAAATAGATGCCCACATCAAGCATTGGATTCCAAGACTCCCAAAGAAATCTTCACGGGTAAGAGACCTGATGTTTCTCACTTTAGAACTTTTGGAAGTCCCGTATATTTCCATGTGCCGAAAGAATAGAGAAGCAAGTTGGATGCTTCTAGGCAGAAGGGAACATTTTTTGGCTACAGTGAAACTTCACAAGCATATAGAATCTATGTGCCTGGTTAAACGAAAGTAGAGATAAGTCATGATGTCACCTTCGATGAAGATGTTGCCCTTGGGAAGGTTCGAGATCTTCCTATTTCAAAGGAAGACAAAGATGAAGATGCAGGGAAGCAAGAAGATCTGAAGGATGAATTGATGTCCGATGTTGAAGGTCCGATGGCTCCCACTGATCCACCTCCTAGTGTGCCCTCTTCTTCAAAAAGAAGACCCTCATGGCTTAGAGATACTCTCGAAGATGCTGAGAAACATATTGCACCGAGGGGGACATTTCGTGAAATAAAGAAGCCGAATAGGTACCAAGGGTACTTAGTAGCCATGAGTACCATTGTTCAATCTGAGCTTGGAACATTCGAAGAAGTTGTGAAGCACCAAGTTTGGAAGGATGCAATGAACGAAGAGTATGAGCCAATCATGAAGAATGATGTATGGAATGTGATCCCTAGACCAAAGAACAAGTCTGTTGTCACCGTGAAATGGCTTTACAAAATCAAACATGGAGCTGATGGGAGTGCTGAAAAGTTCAAGGCCAAGTTCGTTTCCCGAGACTTCTCGCAAAAGGAAGGCATAGACTATGATGAGATATTTGCAATGGTTGCCCGATATACCACCATTCGTTCGATTATTGCCCTTGTTGCCTCACAAGGATGGGATCTACATCAAAAGGATGTCAAAACTGCTTTCTTACATGGCTCACTTAAGGAAGAAGTTTATGTAGAACAACCCGAAGGGTTTGAAGTTCTGGATCGAGAGTCTCATGTATGCAGGTTGAAGAAAACCCTCTATGGGTTGAAACAAGCCCCAAGGGCTTGGTATGAGAGGATTGATAGCTATTTGATGAAGCTAGACTTTACAAGAAGTGAAGTTGATCTTAACCTTTACTTCAAGGTTGATAATGACAAGCCTCTCATTTTGGTGCTCTATGTGGATGATCTTTTTCTAACAGGAGCAAACCCTCTCATTCATCAATGTAAGAGGGAGTTAGCTTCTAAATTCGAGATGAAAGACCTAGGGTTGATGCACTACTTCCTAGGCTTGGAGTTCTAGCAAAAGCCAGGGGAGATTTTCCTTTCTCAAGGAAAATATATTGTGAAGTTGGAAAGATTTGGGATGGTGGACTACAAGTCCGTGACTACTCCGATGGAACTCAACTTTAAGAAGTTGTGTCGAAGTGTTGTTGGGCCAGATTTGTGAAATCCTACCGAGTATCGTCAACTCATGGGGACCCTGATGTTCTTGGTGAACTCCCGTCTAGACGTATGCTTTGTTGTGAATACGTTGAGTCAATTTATGGTCAAGCCTCATCACATACACTGGATTGCTGCCAAGAATCTTTTGAGATATCTTCGAGGCACAATCAATTATGGATTGAGATACACTGTCGGGAATTTGAGGCTCCATGGATATATTGATGTTGACTGGGCTGGCAATGTGGTGGATCATAAGAGCACATCTGGATGTTGCTTCTCTCTAGGTTCTGCTTCAATCTCCTGGATGAGTAGGATGCAAAATCAGTTGCTTTAAGCACCGTCAAGGCCGAATATATTACAGCAAGTATGGTCTGTTGTGAAGTTGTTTGGTTGAGGAAGCTCTTAGTGAGTTGTTTGGGCATGTGTTGGATAGCACCATGATCCTTTGCCACAACCAAAGTGGGATTCGACTTTCAGAGAATCCTGTGTTCCAAGAGTCACGACCACTCCAAGCATATTGATATTAGGTAGCACTTTGTCCAGGATATGGTACAACGGGGCGCCATAAGGCTCCATCACATTGGGACTGATGAGCAGGTCACAGATATTCTCACTAGGCCCCTGGGGAAGGTCAAATTCTTAACCTTCCGTGAGAGACTTGGAGTCGTGGACAGACCCTCCTATGAGGGTCCCGCTTGAGTTGGACATTGAGCTCTGGGAGCTCTGGGGGCTTGGGGGTACTTCTTGGAGCTATGAGCGACCATAGGGTGAGGTTCACCTTCCCCTAGTGTTGCGCTATGTAAAGGGTAAATGGTTCGCCTTCCCCTGTGATACCCCCTTTGTTGGTTGATATATGAGCAGGTTCACCCTCTCCTGTTGATGCCCCAACATACATCTTACTCGTGTAGTCCGAGACTTATGGGAAGTACCTCTCATCTGGCCAATGAGTTGGGAAATGAGGACAGAGACCATAGCACTACCGATGGACGCATCGTGTATTGTTGTACTCTCTATGCTAAGATGCCTGGTGTTCAACAACTTGATCTGGGACCAAGTCTGGTTGAGGTTTTTACCTCTAGACTGACTATGGGTCAGTGGAGAGTGGCAAGGTCTTGTGACTCACTCTTGATCAAATTCTTCTTCATTATTTCTTCGTAGTTCAGCAGAGCAGAGTTGTGCAGGGATGACAGGATGGTACAGGTAGACAAATGGATTAGCAGGTTTGAGAGTGTAAAGTTTTGTAGATGTTCTATGCTAGGAGCAATTTCACTTTTCTCACAGCAATCATACAAGTAGTTAAGCAAAATGCAGATAGAACATAAAAGTAGATCTTACAGAAGACAAATCAGAAACAGGAAAAATGTGTGTGTTCGTTTCGGCGGTCAACAGGATGCTTCAACCAGCAAAGTCTCCTTTGGTCAGCCCAGCATGTGTCACAACAGCCCTCCAATCAGTAGATGAGTCAACCCAATTCAACTCTACAAAAGTCAACGCTGTCCTGAAAAGTCAACGCAGGGGCAACAAGCTAAAAGTCAACGCAGCAGCAAAACGGTCAACCCTTTGACCTCGATTTTTGTGCCAAGTAGTACGGCCTTCAAAAATTGAACCTTCCACAAGTTTTTAGGTTGATTGGACCATGCGTCGACCAAAGTCAACGCTGGTCAACCTTTCTGCGAAACCCTAGCAGCAGAAAGTCGTACTTCAGCCCAGCCGTACGGTCTGTCCTCTCTCTCCTTCACACGTGTGGCTGAAACTCGTCCTTTAGGTAGCTCGTACTATTTGATGAGAGAGGAAGATGTGAGTTGTGATGATGATGAAATGCTCTTCAACTTTTCCTGTATTTATATCCATCATTGGGGCGTGTGACACATCTGCTGGGGGCGTGCAACCTTAAGGCCGACTTGCACATATAATTTATTAAGAATAATAAATTCAAAATAAATGTTCTGCTCATCGGATTAAGACATATTATATATGGATTTTACACCTCTCCGAAAGAGGATTCCAACAAAAATATTAGCTTCTTAATCTGAGCATCATAACATGGAGTTTGGACCTAGTTGTCCAAATTTAACCCTCCCTCTCAACTAGGGAGAACTCCATCCATCAGTGCAATCAAACATCGTGCGTCATCCCGCCGAAACTTGCTTTGCTGGCTTCTTTATTTCAGAACAAAAGTGGGTCAGTCACAAAGACATCATCCCCCGACTGACATAATCGATCCGAAGTCCCGGACACTCACAAATCTTCATCGGTCTAGTGGTTGGACCGTGCCATCCTAGATAGAGAGTACGGCAATCTCTGATGCGTCCATTAGTCTTTGCTACTGGTCTCTAGCTTTTCCCATCTCATTCGCCAAATGAGAGGTACTTCCCATGAGCCATGAACTCAATGGGTAGGATGCATACGGGGCACTGATAATGAGAGGTGAACCAACTCAATAATCACAACGGTGGGGCGAAGCATTATGAGTGCTTATAGCTCAGAAGCTATACAAAGCCCCCCCGAGCTCCCCGAGCTCATCGTCAGGATGACCCACATCATAGGGTCTTTCCACGACACCAGGAGCCTCTCACGGAAGGTTAGGAACTTGGGCCGCCCCGGGGCTTAGTGAGAATATCCGCGACTGCTCATCGGTTCCTACTCTGGTCCCCTTTGTTCGGGCGCCTCGGCATGCCTGAAGTGCAAAAAAGTGGTGCACGATATCAATATGCTTGGATCGGTCGTCGGGCCACGGATTCTCGATCATACGAATCCTGCGATTATCACGGAGGTATCACCCAGGTGGTATCTGCTTTTGTGTCCAAAACGACTCCACTAAGGGCTTCCGCAGCAAGCGCTTCTGTGAGGCCATACTAGCAGCAATGTATTCGGCCTCCGCGGTGCTCAAAGCCACCGACTTCTGCTTCCTGCTCATCCATGAGATCGAAGCAGAACCAAGATTGAAGCAGCATCCGGATGTGCTCTTACGATCCACCACACTGCCAGCCCAATCGGCATCAGTATATCCACGGAGTATCACACTCCCGGCAGTGTATCTCGGCCCATGGTTTATCGTGCCCCGAAGATATCTCAAAAGATTCTTGGCACCAACCCAGTGAAAATGATGAGGCTCAACCATCTGTTGACTCAAAGTGTTCCTTTTGCACCACAACATATGGGACGGGTGTTCACTAAGAACATCAAAGCTCCTATGAGTTGACGATACTCGGTAAGTTGGCCAAAGATAGACTGACGGCCTGCCTCCTCAACTTCTTAAAGTTGAGTTTCTCGGTGTCGACACGGACTTACAGTCCATCATACCAGAACTTTCCAGAAGCTTCACAATATATTTTCCTTGAGAAAGGAAAATCTCTCCAGGTCTCTGCCAGACCTCCAGGCCTAGGAAATAGTGCATTAGTCCTAGGTCTTTCATCTCGAACTCAGCAGCAAGCTCCCTCTTACATTGATGAATGAGAGGGTCATCACCTGTCAGGAAGAGGTCGTCCACATACAGCACTAGAATGAGAGGCTTTCCTTCCACAACCTTGAAGTAAAGGTTTGGATCGGCATTGCTTCGAGTGAAGCCCAGCTTCATCAAGTAACTATCCATCCTCTCATACCAAGCTCTGGGTGCTTGCTTTAACCCATAGAGGGCTTTCTTCAACCTGCAGACATAAGTGTCTCGATCTTGAACTTCAAATCCCAGAGGTTGTTCTACATACACCTCTTCCTTTATTGCACCATGCAGAAAAGCGGTCTTGACATACATCTGATGAAGACTCCATCCTTGTGTAGCAGCAAGGGCTATGATTGATCGGATGGTGGTATATCGTGCCACAGGTGCAAATATATCGTCATAGTCAATTCCTTCCTTTTGAGAGAAGCCACGGGCAACAAACCTTGCCTTAAACTTTTCAGCACTCCCATCAGATCCATGTTTAATCTTGTAGAGCCATTTAGCGGTGACAACAGATTTGTCCTTCGGTCTCGGGACCACATCCCAGACATCATTCTTCATAATAGACTCATATTCTTCATGCATAGCATCCTTCCGGACTTGATGCTTGATGGCTTCCTCAAAAGATCCAGGTTCAGATTGTACAATAGTACTCATGGCAGCTAGATACCCTTGGTATCTACACGGCTTCTTGCTTTCTCGGAATGTCCCCCTTGGGGCAGCATGACCCTCAGCATCTTCGAGGGTGTCCCTGAGGCATGATGGTCTCTTTCCTAGTGAAGGGGGTGGATCAATAGGGTCCATTGGCCCTTCAATATCAGGCATAGTCTCATCCTGGGGTTCTTCCAGATTTCCAGGTCTTTCTTCATGATTTTCTTCAGATCTAGGAAGATCTACTACTTTCTTCAGGGAGGCATCTTCGTCAAAAGTGACATCATGGCTTATCTCTACTTCCCTTTGACCAGGTACATAGACTCTATATGCCTTAGAAGTCTCACTGTAGCCCACAAACATTCTTTTCTTCCCAGTAGCATCCAGCTTACTTCTCTTTTCTTTCGGCACATGAAAATAGACGGGACATCCAAAAATTCTAAAATGTGAGACATCAGGTTTCTTACCAGAGAAAACCTCTTCGGGATTTTTGGAGTCCAAAGTGGAATGAGGGCATCGGTTTTGAATGTACACAGCAGTGTTTGCAGCTTCTCCCCACAGAAACTTAGGTAGACCCTGGTCACATAGCATGGCACGAGCAGCTTCCACAATAGTCCTATTCTTGCGTTCGGCAACACCATTCTGCTCAGGAGTATATGCAGTGGTAGTCTCCCTCTTAATGCCAGCTTCTCTGCAAAAGTCTTTGAACTCATTTGACTCATATTCGGTGCCATTGTCAGTCCTCAAAATCTTGATCTTCTTTCCGGTCATATTTTCCACCAAGGCTTTGAATGTACGGAACCACATGAAAGCCTCATCCTTCTTCTTCAAGAAGTATATCCAGGTTTTGCGAGAGAAGTCATCATTAAATGTCATATAGTAAGAACATCCCCCCAGGGATGTTACAGGCAACATACCAGAAAGATCAGAATGAACCAGTTGCAATATCTCAGATGTCTTTGTGACACTTGGGGGAAAAGGTCCCCTTGTATGTTTTCCTTCAGCACAGCCCTTACATACACCTTCATGATTATTTCCAAAATCAGGCATCCCTGTCACCACCTTCCTTGCTTCGGGAAGAGCCTTGTAATGAAGGTGTCCAAATCTTCGGTGCCATAGTTCGGTTTGACGGATAGTATCACAAGTCATAACTCCCAACGGACTCCCTCCAACCTGGTAGAGTGTACCAACTTTAAAACCAATTGAGATAGCTTCCTTGAAGCTCTTCTTCCACATGAGTACCTTTCCATCAGAGAAAGTTACATTGAATCCTTTGTCTTCCATGGCAGATACAGACACAAGGTTCTTCTTCAATTTGGGTACATAGAGTACATCTTGTAGACAGAGGACTTGTCCTTGAGACAAGTGGAGGGTCACAGTCCCGGTCCCTTTCACGGGATAAGTGGCATTATCCCCAAGGATAATTTCTAGATTAGTATCCCTTTCAACCATGTCAGAAAGTGCTTCCTTGAATCCGGTGATGTGTCATGAGGCACCACTATCGATTAGCCAGACATCCATAGTGTCGGGCGGAGATGCAGCTGAGAGAGCAGATACTAGAATATACTCATTTCTTTTATCAACAACATTAGACTCCTCATACCTGGTATTTCTGGTCTTTTTAGAAGGTTGATTGTTTCCTCCAAAGTGAGCCTTCCTCTTTCCTTTGGATTTGTCATTTCTTCGATTCCCATTCCTTCGGTTGTTGTTGTTATCGTCACCATCGGGAGAATCCTTCTTGAAGGGGCATTCTCTAGCATAGTGTCCACGTCTATGGCAGGTGAAACATTTACCCTTCTTCTCTTGAGTCTTAGTCCTTCCTTTGTCCTTAGAACCACCAGAGTTCTTCTTTCGGGAATGAGCACCATAGGCAGCATTTCTTTCATTATCAAATTCCTTCATCCTTGTTTCTTCTTGCATACATCTTGACAGAAGCTCATCGAAGTTAGGAATGGTATTATTGTTGAGAATAGTAGTTGTGAATACTTGCCATTCATATGGAAGTCCTCCAAGTGCGGTGAGAACCATCTCACGATCAGCTATTATCTCCCCAATAGCTAGCAGATTGTTCCTGGTTTCGGTCAACTTCATAAAGAAAGTTTGAATAGACTCGTCTCGGCCCTTCTTCATATTCTTCAACTTGTTCTTGAGGAATAGCACTTGGTTCACATTGTTTACTTGGAACATAAGTATCAATTTGTCATATATCTCCTTGGATGTACCTAGTTCAGATATGTAGGCAACCAGACTCTTATTTATGGATTCCCTGATCAGCAGCTTTGCTCTGATTTCTCCCTTCTTATACTTGTTTCTAACAGCAGCAGAGGCATTGGATGGAGGTTCTTGAATCTTCCCTGTCACATGATCCAGGAGATTATGATCTTCCAATTTGAGATCCAATATCATCTTCCAGGCATGGAAGTCATCACTTCCAGTCAGCTTGTCATTCTCCTTGAATTCAAGACTAGTGGAACCCATTTCTTCCGGTGATGATTGCAATAGATAGAGTTTGTCTTCACCTCAGCTCCGATACCATGTAAAGTTTTGTAGATGTTCTATGCAAGGAGCAATTTCACTTTTCTCACAGCAATCATACAAGTAGTTAAGCAAAATGCAGATAGAACATAAAAGTAGATCTTACAGAAGACAAATCAGAAACAGGAAAAATGTGTGTGTTCATTTCGGCGGTCAACAGGATGCTTCAACCAGCAAAGTCTCCTTTGGTCAGCCAGCCCAGCATGTGTCACAACAGTCCTCCAATCAGCAAATGAGTCAACCCAAGTCAACTCTGCAAAAGTCAACGTTGTCCTGAAAAAGTCAACACAGGGCAGCAAGCTAAAAGTCAACGCAGCAGCAAAACGGTCAACCCTTTGACCTCGATTTTTGTGCCAGGTAGTACGGCCTTCAAAAATCGAACCTTCCACAAGTTTTCAGCTTGATTGGACCATGCGTTGACCAAAGTCAACGCTAGTCAAACTTTCTGCGAAACCCTAGCAACAGAAAATCGTACTTCAGCTCAGCCGTACGGTCTGTCTTCTCTCTCCTTCACACGTGTGGCTGAAACTCGTCCTTTAGGTAGCTCGTACTATTTGATGAGAGAGGAAGATGTGAGTTGTGATGATGATGAAATGCTCTTCAACTTTTCCTGTATTTATATCCATCATTGGGGCGTGTGACACATCTGTTGGGGGCGTGCAACCTTAAGGCCGACCTGCACATATAATTTATTAAGAATAATAAATTCAAAATATAAGTTCTGCTCATCGGATTAAGACATATTTTATATGGATTTTACACCTCTCAGAAAGAGGAATCCAACAAAAATATTAGCCTCTTAATCTGAGCATCATAACATGGAGTTTGGACCTAGTTGTCCAAATTTAACAGAGAGGGAGTCTTAAAATTGGCAACTAGGGCCAAACTCCACCTTGGATAGCTCATATGATGGAGATGATATTTTTGTTGGATTCCTCTTTTCGAGAGGTGCAAGATTGATCTAAAGATCATCTTGTTTGGATGAGCAGAAATGAGATTTTGAATTTAATCTCTCACACATGTGCAAATTGTCAAGGTCGGCCAAAAGTCTAACGTCGGCTCATAAGCCCCAATGGATCTGTCTCCACTCTCAACGAATTGTATAAATAAGAGAGACCTCTTCCTCATTTTGGACATCATCACTCAACACATATTTTCTCTCTCCTCTCATCATTGGTTTGTACAGCAAGGAGCAGCTTCTCTTCTTCTTCACATGTGTGCCAAGAGTGACTGGAAATTTTAGAAAGCGCAAATCCGTTTTTGGGCAAACTGTAGTAGCATTCACCGAGGATCAACTTCACTCTTTTGCTGTGTTTTTCAGGCAGTTCCTTCGCTCTCCCTAGGCTGCATCTTTTGGCATGGAAATTGAGAAATTCTGAGCAGGTTGAGCGTAGTGTTGGTTTTCAGATCTATTTTGAGTTGACTTTGACTTCCTTTGGAGGTCGCATTGAATGGGTTTGACCGAGCTGATTTGGAGTATTCTTGCTGGTTTGACCAGCGTTGAATTTCTAGTTAGGGCATCTTGTTGACTACAGTTTGACTGGACTATTTTGATAGTGATTGGGCAAGTGTATTTTGTATATTGTACTCTCTCTCTCTCTCTCTCTATGCTGAACTTTTGAAGAATAATAAGAAGATTTGATTAAAGGGTTTTCCCCGCATTAGGGTTTTTCCCTGGCATCCACTAAATATTGTGTCTTCTTGTCTTGGCTTGTCTTCTGCTTATTGTTTATGTTCTATCTGCATTTACTATCAAGTTAATGTGATTGCTAATCTCGAAAATGATATTGGGCTAATAAGAAAAGATTGAAGTAAATTGATCTAAAGCATAAAACATACCATTGTTATCTAAAATTAACACATGTATGAGTAGACCTCATATAAATAGAGGTCACCACATTTGTCTATTCATCATCACTTATGGATGAATTTGACCTCTTCCAAGATTTCGACCTAGCTAAAATAGATTTGTATCTTTGTGGAAATGCAATCTTTTGACATTCTCTTGCTTTGGAGACATCATTTTGGGATAATAACGGACTAGTTTATGCATCTCTTGTAAGTATTCTATATTGTACAGATATCTTTTTATGGCTATTGCATGGAATGGTCATTGTTAGTGTTTCTATGTGCTTTCTATGAAATCTTGGCAAAGTATTGCAGGCATTAACCCGATAGAATGTGACAATCCCTTGAGTGAATATTCATGTTAAATGTCCTCAATGATTTTATCCCCTCATAAAATGATAGCTAAGTTTTTGAAAAACTATGGCTTTATTTTCATTATCCCTTACTCCATTCTAGGGTTTGATTCTTCCTTGAGTAGATCTCCCCCATAGCCTCTATCACCCAAGATCACGCACTAACCGTTCCACATAGGTGATCACCCCATAAAAAAATTTCCTAAAACTAAATTTTCTCTCTTCTTTAATTTTCGGCCCTTTGACGCAAGCCGCTAGGCTAGGGCTAGGGCCTAAATTCAACTAGAGCAAGTGTGTTTTCCTTTGGAAGGGTTCTACATGTGGTTTGTAATTCATTGCCTCAAAATTATCCCTTTCCCACGATGAATTCTTCCATTTTTGGGATGACGTCACAAACCCTATGTAATTTTACTCTAGGGTAAACCCTAATCTAGCCCTAGGCTTCAACTTGGGGCTTTTTGAAGGCTTATAGTTCCAAATATTGATCATATCAATTTTTTCAAGCCTTTTATTCGCCTTGTGTACCTTGGTAAGCTTATTATCCTTGCCTATTCACTAAACCCTAGGTCACTTGTGCCCTGGATAAGTCTTTGGAGGGCACGATTTGCCTTGTCCTTGCTAGTTTGAGCCTTGTTCTTAAGCTGAGTGTCTTTCCTTACCCTGTCCGTGTGACATCTAAGCCTTTAGACTAAAAATATCTATTAGGTTCCCTACATAGGGAAGCCTCCCTTGTAGTGACAGTGGACACCCACCTCATAGTGTTGTCCCTTGGTCTAAATAAAGCAAAGAGAAAATCTTTTATAAAACACTTTTCTTTCTGATATGGAGTTTCCTTTGGCTATCTAAAATCTAAAGAACATCCATCTTTTGAATCTAGATAGAATTAACAAAGTTCGTACCTCAAGTCAAATACTCCAGAAAACTTGGAATATGAGAATATCCATTGAGGATACAAATATTATTATATATAAACTGTAAGAAGAACGATTATCAATATTACAAATGAGGCCCACTTATATACCTAGGTAGATGCCTCTTCACGAAAGGTAATGTCCCATTAGACACGTCTCTTTAGTACTAATTACTAATTAATTATGATTATTATCTTTTACATTATTTTCTATATATGTTATTCATAACATTGCCTTCCTCTTCGAAAAGTTTTGTCCTCAAAGCTTGTTGATAAAAAAGCTTGAGCTGTTATTCAGTCTCGACTGTCTTCTTGTCTCGAAATCTTCGTTGGTACTAGACAATATGATCCTTGGAGTGATATATAAAATTGTCACATGGAAGAGGGATCAGACCATCCTAGATCAAACTTTTGTGGAATCTTGCGATGACTGGAAACTTGTGATGGAATGTTATCACATGAGTGGATTGCACTGACATTAGTATTCTTCGAAACATCAGTTTGCTGTTTATGTTCTGAATACGTAGCTTGATTGAGTTATCTACTCTCGTGATTTGGATGTCAATAGGAAAAAATTTTGGTTTGACTTTCCCTTATTAAGTGTGTAGCAACTTTTTGATTTTCTTCTAGTGATGATGTTGTTGAGTTGGTTACAGAACCTTCACATGGGATGTTCATCGTTTGAACTACAACATCTAAGTTTGTATTTTTTTCAACTTGCTTATCTTCTACTATAGTTGTGACATTCACTGCATCAGTATCTATTTTTTTCTCTTCAACTTGGACTTCTTCATTCGACGCTTCCTTGTCGATAAACTGTTGCACCTTGTTTTCAAATGACTTATTGTCCTTCTTAAGCTTCTTAATTTCCATCAATAGTTTTTCACAATGGTCTTTAAGTCGAGAAACTTCTTCATTTTTGTCAGTGGTGATCTTGTCAACTTCTCTTTGCATATTTTGTATCGCCTTTTTACTTTCTTGAATAATTACTTTTGAGATTTCTTGTATGTCTTCAAGCTTCACTAAATTTGGCTTCAAGGTAACGTCCTGTAGCGTTATTTTTTTTCTTTTTGTGGGAAAATGTCAAAAACTTATTTTTCGTATATAGAATACAAGACCCTAGAGTTTTCATCCAAGGTGAGCCCAACACAATGTCACTATCTTCAAAAAGTGAGGATTTCATGGTAAATTGAGAGATAAAAGTATAATCCCCAATACTTAGTTGTAGATTATTTATGTCATATTGTTTTTTGTTAAAAAAATCTAAATTTTTTATTATATTTAACTCAAGAATCACTAATTGGTTGGCAATTTTAGGGTTTATATAATTTTTATCTTCAGCGGGTGAGATAGCAATAGTGACGTCTTTTCCTACGAGAGTTTCTTTAAATTTAAATAACACTTTAGCATAGCCAAGTAAAGTTTCTAAAAATCTTCCTTCAATTCTGTTTTAGACTCCATATTGTATTCGTTAATTGAATTTTAGGAGTTAATTATTCATTTTGTAATTTCAAAATCCCTGTTTTAATATTTCTTACAATTTATTTGTTACTTTCTTTTTCCTTTCACTTAATATTTTGTTTTATAACCTTCACTTTTTAATTAATTAAATTATCCCCTTTTTTTTAATAATAATATCCCCTTTTCTTTCAATAAAACCTTAATCTTTTCTTCCAACCTTTTTTATTGAATCGTTAACAATTTCTCCTTAATAAAGGTTACCTTTGTATATTCCTTTTATAAAATATTCAAGTGAAAATATACTCTCTCTTTTTAAGTACCTTCAATTATTTTATTTTATTTTTCTAAGTATAGTTGATTATAACAACTTATTGTAAATTTATAGAATATAGATATTTTAAAAAACTTCGAATACCTTTTCATATAAACTTTGGAATGATAATAATTTATTTCTTTTCTATTTTACTCCAATAACCTTCTTAAATTATTTTGAATTAACCTTCCTCCAAAAGAGAATTAGAAGGTTTAGGATGATGTGGGTAATTACCTTAAGAGTGCGGATTGTACAAATTTATGAAGAAAAATTTATTGTATGGACAGCGAATCAATGCTGTACTAATGATCACAATTTTCAATTTTCAACTATAGGTCAAATCTACGATTTCAATTGTGCAATCGCTGATGAGTGATATATTTATATATATAACAAGACTGTTATAGAACCAAATGTGATTATGTTAATAGTTCTTATTTTCAATGAACGGATGCGTACGGCTATCCAAAAGGTGCGAGGTTGCTGGTGTCTATACGGATCGTACTGTACAGCATACTAATGCAGTTTTAATTTATTTGTACTGAAAGGTAGCGATAGGTGTGATGTGTAGATTTATCCTTGCTGACCGTATGGACAGTGATAAAAATTGAGTTTGACTTGTAGCAGAAGTTACAGTACAGAGGCCAGAAAATAGTTTGATGACTGTTGTACAGAGTGATGATAGGGCAGCGGGGTATGGGTGAGGGAGGGAGTCGTGGGCTGTCTACCACCAGTTGCATACAACTGTCACCCATTTTTTATTGTTTTTTAATACAATTTTTTTTAAATATATATTTTTGGGTTCTCTCTAAATCTAATCTTAATATATATATGTTCTTCCCTATATTTTTTTCCTCTAATATATATACTTTTTCTTGATATTATTTTTTTTTTTAATTAGTTTTCCTTTCTTTTTTTTTAATTTTTTTAATTATATATATATATATATCTGTGTGTGTTTTTTATTTTATTTTTCTTAATGTATTATCTTTTCTTCTTCTTTTTTAAATGGCCAAGGGCCTCTGATGAACTCAGCAATGGAGAAACTCCAAAGTGTAGCGAAATGCTTCAATCTTGACGGCAACAATGTTGACGAACCTTGATGGCCAAAGGCCTGGATCGGAGAACGTGGCTCTGTGCACTGGTGGAGCAGCCAGAGGATCGAACTGCTTACCTCCAGGCCCATTAGACATGCCTCTTTAGTACTAATTACTAATTAATTATGATTATTATCCTTTACATTATTTTCTATATATTTTATTCATAACACTAGAATCAGCTAAATGCATGGGACAAATGTTAGTATAAGATGAATATAATCAACCAAAACAAGCCAGAGAGTTTATCTTCCTTGAACAATTGCCATGTATATCACACTACTTAATATCAAATTTTATTTAGCATTTATCCATTTTATTATTTTTCATTACCAAGATGCATTAGTCTCTGACATCCGTATGTTTTTGGCCATCTTTTATGTTTTGAAATAAGTAGCATTATTCACAGAAATAACTGCTCTACTAAACATATTTAAGAAAGAAGGATGAAATGAAACAGCTTAAAGGAAATAGTAAATTGATCCTTTTTCTAATAAGGTAAAAAGCTGAACAAAGTCAAACCTTTGCAGCCATTTTTCGTGCTTCAACATCAAATGGGCGAGAAGCTACAATTTGATCAAATGCTTCAGCTGCCTTTTGATAATCTTTAAGTTCAACAAACAAAGAAGCACGATCCCACTTTACCCTTGCATCCTCTGGATCTGCTTTCATTGCTTTAGTTAGACAGTAAATGACCTGGCCGGTATTTCCTTGCTCCCTGCAGACATTCAATATAAAACAGATTTAAGCATTTACTAGTCCAACTAAACCGAAGCTGACCATATGAAAAGGGCAGATAAGCACATCCTCTCCACCACCCAGTTTTGGATCATCTGACAAAGACTGTTCCAACACCCTACTAAAAAAGTATTCAAATCAGTTCTGCATTAAATAATAATCAATCAATTTTTACATGGCCGATAGCAACTAAAAACAGTTTGACCTTTGACTGTTGACAGATCACTGAGCTTATTATAAGAAGGGTGTTGACACCCACATATCCCAAAAACACTGCATAGACAGGTTCTAACATAAACATTCTAAGAATCTGCTAAGAGCCTAAGACTTACTGAAATTACTACAGTAATGCCAAAAGCAGGCACTTTGAACATTGGCTTTGGCCGTAAGTGCTTAGAAATATAACATGGTCATGAAGAATAGATCACCTTGGTGATTATATCTTCTCTTATCATTTAAAGAGTGGTAATATCTCCTTATTCTGAACAGATCATGTTCTAGATTGCTGACTTTTAGCAAAGTCATCCTATTCGTCAGTTTGAAAGCCACAGTGGTTGATGCTGCCATTATTTTGTGCTTTTGATGATGTACGTACTACGAACCATATATGTATTATGTAGCTATAACAAGCCCAGCTATGCATTCAAATGCAAGCAATTATTAGTCCAACTAAAAGGAAGATTACCATATGAAAAGAGAAGATTAACATGTCATCTCCACTAAAAAAGTACCCATATCAGCTCTGCATTAATTAATAATCAATCAAAGTTTACATTGTAGATAGGGTTGAATTTGTCCATTTCATGTACTTGTATTTATTATTGTAAATAATGTTCCACCAAGTTTCCGGGACAGGGAAACACAGGAGCAAGGATACGCACAAGGGGGACGTATATAAGCAACCCCAAAATTTAGGAAAATCTCGGGGAAACGAGGGGATGCCAAAGTCATAAAAATTATAAAATTATTAAAAATATATAAAAATAAAAAATAAAATCCCAACAACAAGTCAATAACTAAGTTAGTAAATAGTAAATCTTAATAATTATGAAATGTACATATAAATATGATCATCATTTCATATTAGACTATTATGAATCATAATTATCGTTTGACATTTTTACAATCATTGATGTAAAATTGTAAATCTAAATGTAAATTACTAAATTGAATCCATCATTTGACATTATGCAATGTTCCATCTAAATTTATCATTTGGCAATGTGCATTAATATTATGCAAGGTACAAATTTGGGCAATTGGTACCTGGGCCTGCATAAGACAGGCTGAGATACTGCTCAAACGCAGATAGAAACATTGTTGATCTGTTGCTTTGCGTGGCTCCTCCTCTGCGTTGCCAGAGCTGGAATCGTTGTTGCTGGCAAGAAATGAACTAAGTGTTGGGCCTGCTCATATGCTCATAAAATTCTGGGATTAAAACCTCGGGCTCTACTCACAAGACCCACAAAAACCTGCGAAGGGTTTTCCGAAATCCCAACCCCGAAAAATGGCCCTTTTGGGCTTGGTACACTGCTCTGCTGGGTGAATCGTTTCTCTGGCTGAAATGTTGGAAAGTGCCTCTAAAATCCTACTCCAAATCCCTGGTAGGAGGTGGCTAACCTCCCCTCCAATCCTCCAACTGAAATCTGCTCTTCCTCCCAACTACCCAACACCTCTCTTCAACTGAACTGCATACTCCCCACGCGGTCAGTGTGGCCTCTGTGAAGGGATTGTGTATGCTTGGAATATGTCACTGCAAAACGCCTCCTGAAAACAGATGGAACTCCTCTCCTGAGCGAGCACTCGAAGTCCCCCGAGGTAGAGGTTGAGATCTCCACTCGGAAATCTCTATGCTATACAACACTTACAAACTCGGCTAAACAACTCAAGTGTGCTACAGTCAATCAGACATAAATTAGGTGATGAATGAATGAGGAATGAGCTACTCTCACCCTCTTTTGTCCAAGTTGAGCCTCCAAATTTCCCTGGGGCCCACATGGACTGCGTTGCCTCTCCTCCGGCCTATCTCTGCGCTGCTCACTCTGCTGCCCACTACACTGCCTCTCCCACGCTACCACTAAGATGCTGCCTCATTCGAGTGGTTGGCCACAAGGACCCCACTACAGCCTCAATATTTGCCTCTAGTGATTTTAGAAAAGTAAATTAGCTGCATAGTTTATTTTTGGATCCCCTTACCCACTTTATTTCTGCTAAACATTAGAAAAAGGCAAAATTAATCAAAATTAATATTCCAATTAGCTGACTATTGATTTGGAATATTACAATCCTCCCCGCCAAAATGTTGCTTGTCCTCCAGCAACTGCAAAGATGGATGTTGCAGGATCTTCTCCCCCTCCCAAGTGGCATCCTCATCTGGAAGGTTCCTCCATCTGATGAGATACTCCTTCACCACCCTGCTCCTCAAGTGCCTCTCCCTGGTTTCTAAGATGGCCTCTAGCTATAGTACCAAATGCCCCCCATCATCGGTAGGAGGGAGCTCCGTAGTTCCTATCACCTACTGCCCCAGTGCTTTCTTGAAGCATGAGACATGGAAAATGTTATGAATCTGGCTCCCCTATGGCAACTCCAGCTCATATGCCACCTCTCCAACCCGTCGTATCACCCTGTATGGCCAATAGAAGAGCAGCTTGAGCTTCTCAGCTCCCTTTTGCTTCAACGTAGACTGCCTATAGGGCTGAAGCCGAAGGTATACTAAATCATCCACCTCAAACTGTCTCTCCACGCGGCCCCTATCTGCGTACATCTTTTGTTGGTTTTGGGTTGTCGCCAAGTTATCCTTGAGAGCCCTGAGAATGTCTTGGATCTAGTCTTTGGCCCTGGGGGCCTTGCTAGCTCCAAACATCACATCACCAAAAGTCAGTGCATTATAACCATACAAAGCATAAAATGGAGACATACCGATAGACATGTGCAATGTCGTGTTGTAGCACTATTCCCCCAAAGGTAGCCAACACAGCCAAGCCGTCTACTACCCTGTGACATAGTTCCTCAAGTAGCCCTCCAACCACTTGTTGACTATTTCAGTCTGTCAATCTGTCTGTGGGTGGTAATTGGTGATGGGTGTTAGCTCTATGCCCACCAAACGGAACAGCTCCTACCAGAAACCTCCCATGAACCGGATGTCCCTATCACTGACTATGGTCTTGGGGAGACCATGGAGTCGGAAAATGTCCCTGAAAAACAGCTCAGCCACTTGTGAAGCAGTGTACCGAGCTGAAATAGCAAAAAAGTGGGCATACTTCGTTAACCGGTCAACCACCACGAAGATGCAATCCTTGCCCTCTACCATAGGCAACCTGTTACACAGTAATTTGTCACCGTCCCTACCATTCCCCGTCCCGCACAATGGAGGACCCATAACGTGACCTGTGAACACTGTCATGCACTGAAAACATCATCATTGCATCCCTCTGAGTAGGAGCTTCATTTCCCCTTGAGACATCTCCTTGCAAAATCCATGAAAAACAGCTCTTTTTGCATTGGCGCGGGTAGACAGTTCAGTACTCGCGCCACTTGGCGCTCCGTCATAGAGCAGCAATCGCGCCACCCATTTTAGGGACTGTTTTTTATATATGGATGGCGGAAGTTGAGTTCAAACAAACTCACAACCACTGCCTATCTTGAGTTGGGAGGTTTGGCTACGGGAGTTCTATGGAAGGGAAGCAGTTTTGCCACCTTCTATGGAACCTTCCTTGTTGATAGGGCCAATCCCATAATAATAGGGATCCCAACTCCCTCCTTCCCCATCTATAAAAGCTTGCTCAGATCCATGGCAAGCTAGTCTTGAAGTGCTGAAGCTTTGCATCTCCTATTCCCAAGTGCCTTTGTGCTGAAAAGAATCCCTCCTTTCCCTTAAGGCCCATTCGAGCAAGGAGACCATTGTTACGAGACTCTGGAGAGGTTTCCCTTTCCCTCGGCGAGCTTTGCGAGACGTGGACGACCGGAGACCCGTACGAAGGAGGCTGCAGCGTCAGAACTCGGTTGTAACTTCTATTCGTTTATCATTTTAATAGATGACTATGATTATGGTTCCACTCCTTTTCCCATTATGCTAATGCGAGTAATGTCTTTTCTGACCGATGTTTAGTTACGCATGCTGGTTCCTATGCTTGTATCTGTTTGTTCTTTTTGTGTGCAGGTGTTCATCCACGGAGATCGTGGAAGGATTGTGATCTGCCAGGACTGAAGGACGGGGACATCTCTTCTTCAGATCGAGCGCTGGAATCCAGGTAGGTTTTTATCACAAATCTTTCATTCGTAACTAGGAGCCTGCGTCATAGCATTGTTTGTTTGTTGCTAGACCCCTGCTGGGCTAGTAGGGATCGCCTCTGTCCGCAGAGGGGATTTACCTTCTCAACAAATTGGCGACTCCACCGGGGAGCCGTCCGGTTTTCCTTGTCTCGTTTATGATTGGTTCGCTTTGATTGTTTCTCCTTGCTTGATGAACCTTCTGGGTTGGGTTCTTTCATTATTTTAGCCTTGTGGTTTGCTTAGCTTGTGTTGGTCTTTTCTCAGATTAGTTTGTTTTTTAGTTTTCATTGAAGAATTCGACTGGCGCGGTTTTTTACCTGACAGTCGCGCCACTTGGCGCGTGTTGCATTTGTCTGTCTCGCGCCACTCGGCCTCTGGCGCTAGTTTCAAGGCCACAGTCGCGCCACCCCTGTGACTTTTTTGAATTTCTTCAATTTTTGGCTTTCTGAGCTTGACCAATACTTTTCTTCTTGATTTCCCGATTGTTTGAGTGCATTGGAGCCTGGTTTGACTGGAATTCACCGCTATCCTTTGGTTGTTTGCCTCTATCTATCGGTTTCACGATTTGAGGCCTAGGGCATCTAGTGGCATAGTGAATCGAGCCCTCCTTGGGAGCTTTGGTGTCTTGATTGTCCTGTCGACTTGTTGCTTAACCCTCCATGCCCTCTTAGCAGCCTTTGATTGTTTTGTTGCGTCTTTTGAGTGATTGTTCGTTCTTTCATTCAGGATTCGTTTGCCCTTGCTTTGGACCCAGATCACACGGTCCATTGGGGTGTTTTTGAGTCTTTCTTCGATTTGAGAGACTTTGGGTCGATTTAGAGATTTGGTTGCTTGCTTTGTGAGTGAATGTTGTTTGCTTTGCTCTCTTAGTTATCATTTCTCTAATTGTTCCTTTTGTTTTCAGTGCACATTAGCCATTAGACATTGAAAATTTTAAAAAAAATATATAATCTCTTTTGTTTTTTTAATTAGTGCAAATTGTCATCTTTTCCGTATCACTAGTGATTAGTGTTTGAATGAAAAATGTGCAATTGCATTAGTTGCATTAGAGACATTCTTGTTTGTATTCCGCTCATTTCGTTTGTATTAAAGCTCTCAACTCTCATTTAACTAGTTTTCATCGAACGAAATGTTGCATCGTGGCATATAGCTTGCATTTAGGAGACACTACATACGATAAGGCCTGGAAATTGAAACTTAATTGAAGATCAACTGTAAAATTCATTCAATTAACATAAGGCAACATTGGAACGTAACGCAACATATTTAGAAGGTCTAGGCTAGAGACGTGTTCCGGCGTCGTTAAACCTAGCAGCTGTCGTTCGCCTGTTGGCTTTAGACAGCGCTAGTACGGAATTGCGCTCCCCGTACCGTCGCGTATATAAAGGGAGACCCCTCTAGGTTTTCAATCCTTTATCCACAGGAAGCCGAGTTTGCCGCCCTATACCCGTGATACACCGAACACAGCATTCGGAGAGACTACCTGCACGTACGGAAAGTCCTTGGTCGATTTCTGTTTCATTTTTGAAACCAAGGTGTATATTGCAGTTCACGGATATTTGGTACACCCTTTGTGCCTAGTTTTTCCCGAGCAGTCATTTGGTCTTTTCTGACTCCCTAAACTTGAAAAGACCGTCAAGCGCTTGTCCTTTCACGCTTGTGTCAACTCTGAAAGAGATAGAGTCATCTTTTTATCGTTTCTCGACTCTTAAAATATGAAACGGTAGAATTTCTTACTTTCCAATGTGGTAAAATTAATCACCCACGATTACACGCCCGCTTAGATATTGCTTGTTGACCGTTTAATCGTGTGTCTTAACTCGTTTTCAGCCCCTGTGTGGTTTTGAGTTTGATGGCAACTTTTTCAGAGTTTACCAACCAAGGAATCCCCTCAGAAGGGAATCCTGGTCATTTTCCTCCTTTTGGAAATGTTGGTGCTCCTTACATGGCGACGTTGTCCCTTCCTGGGTTAACTGTTGGGTTGCCCGTTTGGTTGTTCTCAACCTCTGTTGTCCCGAATGTCTCCGTTACTGGTCAATCAGCTCCTCCACCCGAACCACATCATGTTGATTCTAAGGTGGACCTCTCCCCTTCTTCGCCTGTTTCTGAGTCGTCCTCCTCCTCTTCGCCTGGTGAAAGTCTGGATTCAAGTAACCAGGTGGCTAAGAAGAAGAAGAAGAAGACGAAGAAGAAGAAGTCCGATAAGCGAGAGGCTAAATGTACGGCTACTGCCTCTGAGATATCTCCTCTTGATAAACCTTCCAACCCTCCTCGGAAAGTCAAGTTCCCCTGCATGTTGTGCACGGGAGACCATCTTCTTCGAGACTGCCCTGGCATTCCCAAGGTACTCGAAGTATGGTCCAATGGTCGCCCACCGTTGTCTTTGGCTTCTGGGAGTCAGGTTGGGGGCACTGGTAAGGCTCCTAAGAAGCAGGGTAAGATCACCAATCCCTGTAAGTTGTGTGAAGGGCACCATGCTATTCACCTTTGTCCTTATATGGATGAAGCCAAGCGAGTCTTGGACAACCTGACTGTTTCTACACCACGTCTCCCGGCTGGTTATAAACAGCTTTCTTTGAGTCTTCCACTGGCTGATGCCGTGATTGGTCAAGGGTCATCCTCGGTCGATCCCACTCCTCCAGAAATTCAGATTCAGGAATCCGTTCCCAACCAACCATTGGTCGTGGGATCGGTTGAACTGGCCCCATCTGCGGTGCACCAGGTCTTTTCTGTTGAGAGTGGACCCCATAACCCTCATGTTCTTCTGGTTTCCTTCAGATTCTTCAGACTTGGAGAAAGATTCTCCTGTCCCTGTACTTCAAGAAGCCCCTCCTCCGCCTCCCATGATGGAGGCTACGGAGGATATTCCTCCCGCCTTCGAGATGGAGGTCATGGAGGAGGCTTCTTCTACCGTAACATCATGGGAAGACCTTCGCTTGTCGATGGTAGCCCCTCCGAGTAGTTTGGTCGCTTCCTTTGACTGGAATCGATTTGCAGGATTTCGCCTTCCGTCTTATGTGCCTTTCGAGATCACAGTACAGGCTCTTGGTCTGGTTGTACCCAGCACCATTATAGACGAAGGTTCCTCTGTTAGTATTCTGTCTTCAACTACCTGGCAAGCTTTCGGTTCGCCGCCGATTGCGCCTGTTACGCAGAATCTGCTCACTTTTAACAGAAGGACGAGTCAACCGTTGGGGATCCTTCCAAGGTTACCTGTTACTTTGGGAGGTAAAACCGTCCATATGGATGTGATGGTCGTTCCAGGCCCTTTGGATTTCAATCTGCTCCTGGGGCGCGATTACACTTATGCCATGGGAGCACTTGTCTCCTCCCTCTTTCGCGTGATGTGCTTTCCACATGAAGGACGGATTGTGACCATTGATCAGCTGTCGTTCTTTGGTCCTACTGTGGCAACTGGTCTGCCATCACCCCCTCCCGGTTTTTATCCACCCGTTGTATCTACCCCACCACAGGTCAACTACGTGGCTACTTACCCCGTGCCTGTGCTCAGTGATGATGCCGTCGTGCATCGAGTGCTGGGGGCATTGGGTCCTGACTTCCAAGATGATTTCCTCCCATCTGGTGTGGAACTCTTGGAAGCAATGACTTCTTGTTCATTATGATGAAGTCGGTCGGAGCACAGTTCCTTGTCTTGTGTCAAGCTCCTTAAAAAATGAAACAAGGTCGTCGGAGCAGAGTTCCTTGTCTTGTGTCAAGCTCCTTAAAAAATGAAACCAGGTCGTCGGAGCAGAGTTCCTTGTCTTGTGTCAAGCTCCTTAAAAAATGAAACAAGGTCGTCGGAGCAGAGTTCTTTGTCTTGCGTCAAGCTCCTTAAAAAATGAAACAAGGTCGTCGGAGCATAGTTCCTTGTCTTGTGTCAATCTCCTTAAAAAATGAAACAAGGTTTGTCGGAGCACAGTTCCTGGTCTTGTGTCAAGCTCCCTAAACCATGAAACAAGGTGTTTGAGGATAGTTCTTTTAATGTGTCAACCTCGTTAAAATAATGAAACACGTTCCCGTTCAATTCGAGTCTTTGTTTAGATCTCGTAAAATCCCAGTCGAGTCTTTCTCTTGATCTCGTAAATTGAACCTTCACTCCATCTGCCTTTCATATGGAATGAAGCTTGGGGGGCATGTACCTCGAATTGAGTCACCATGCTGGGGGCATGCTTATCTTTTCAAGCATATTTTATGTCCGTTTCAAGCTTGTGTAAAAATGAAACCAACTTCAAGCAAAGTTTCCTGATTTCAAGCTTGTGTAAAAACGAAACCTTGCCTATTTTACCTCTTGTGATTGCCATTTTATCAGCCTGTTTTTACCAGATGAGCCTTGGTTTTCTCACTCCATTGTCACTATCTGCTTGGCCGATCATATGCCTTCACTTGGTTGTTTTACCCGTTCCTGAGGAACCGCTGCTATGAGTGGTCTTGTTAGCCAGCTTCTCGACCTTTATTTGTTCAGAGTAGTTCCACCATTACCGGAACCAGTTGCTACCCTTTATACCACTCGTTCCTCCAGGAGGAGTCATCTTTCAGCTCTTTTCTGACTCTCTAAACATGAAAAGATCGCCGAGGCCCTTGTCGTTTCGATCTCGTTAAAATGGACACGAATCGACATTCACCCAATATAAGTTTAACCCTTTTTCGGGCTGGGCTGGATCGATTACGAAAAAGGAATACCCTAGCCTATCGCGACTAGGAGGTTTTCCCGGATATTGTTTTCTACCTTTTCGGATCTGGGAAACTATTTACGAAAAGGGACCTATGGAGTTTTCTTTTCCGCTGTCTTTTCAAACTCTCTAAACATGAAAAGACGCCAAGTTCTTCCTTTGTCAGACTCGTTAAACCCTGATGACATTGGATTTCGTCGAAATGACGTTCTCCGAGTTTCTCCTTCCTAGGACTCGTTAAATGCACTAGGATGGATTTGCCCGAAGGGCGGACTTATATCACAAGCATATGCTATCCCCTTCAAGCTTGTTATCAAAAATAATTGGGGTACTCGCCAGAAATGGTGGGGGAAAAAATGGAACCATCATCGTTGTCGTCGGCAGTATGTCGCTCTTGAACATGGCACTTGTCTGCATTCGTGTCGGGTTGGGGACATCTCATCTCGCTGCTTCACTTTGCTTCCATGGGTTTGGGTAATCTCTTTTGACCTCTCATCTGTTCACTTCCTCGTCGCCATGACCTTTGATCCGTTGATGTCAAATACTGCCAAGTCCATTGTCGTGTCGTTCATATGTTCAAGAGAAGTTGGCCTCTACAAATATCAACCTTCCTCTGTTTCTCATATGATCCTAATTCACAACAAACATTATGTTCCTCTGTCTCGTGTCGATGATGTGGGAATCATTATGGCCCACCTTCGGTCAAGATCACTTCCTGTCGACTTCAACTCATTATCCAGGAAGTTGGTCTAGAGACTCGTGATGGTACCTTGGGGCCTGCATGCCTTAATGGCAGGTTCGTCGCATTCGACGAGAGGTTTTCATTATTGACCTCCGATCGGATGATTCTGCGGGTGTTCGACGTCAGCTCATTTATTCACACGCCGTGGATTGTACCTGTAGTACCTTGAGGACCATTGTCATTATTGGTGGTTCTTCTCGCGTCTGTTAACGGCTTTCATCATTGGCTGGTAATCAGGCGATGTTCTTGCATGTTCGACATCAGCTCACATATTCGCGTGCTAGAACTTGTACTTATTTGGGCCGAGATGGAGCGCAAGACCCTGGATTGTGTCTGTTGTAATCCAGGCTGCGATTGTGGATTATTGTCATTATGTACATGACTCAATGATTGGATGGATGCGACCATACCCGAGTCTATTTGTTTGATCTTAGTTGGATGGCTGCGCCCATACCCTGGATCCGGATTATAGCATACTCTGTTCGGATGGCTGCGTCCATACCATATATATACATCATGTACTTGGGATATCAGTTGTATCTGTCTGTGCAGGTTTTCCGACGGCGGGCCTTCAGTTGGACATGTTCTCGTAAAGCATTTCACCCCTCTCTCTCTCGGGCCTCATGCTTTAGGGGGCATCTGTTACACAGTAATTTGTCACCGCCCCTACCATTCCCCGTCCCGCACAATGGAGGACCCATAACGTGACCTGTGAACACTGTCATGCACTGAAAACATCATCATTGCATCCCTCTGAGTATGAGCTTCATTTCCCCTTGAGACATCTCCTTGCAAAATCCATGAAAAACAGCTCTTTTTGCATTGGCGCGGGTAGACAGTTCAGTACTCGCGCCACTCAGGGAAATCCTGTGAAGAGGTCGCGCCACTTGGCGCTCTGTCATAGAGCAGCAATCGCGCCACCCATTTTAGGGACTGTTTTTTATATATGGATGGCGGAAGTTGAGTTCAAACAAACCCACAACCATTGCCTATCTTGAGTTGGGAGGTTTGGCTACGGGAGTTCTATGGAAGGGAAGTAGTTTTGCCACCTTCTATGGAACCTTCCTTGTTGATAGAGCCAATCCCATAATAATAGGGATCCCAACTCCCTCCTTCCCCATCTATATAAGCTTGCTCAGATCCATGGCAAGCTAGTCTGGAAGTGCTGAAGCTTTGCATCTCCTATTCCCAAGTGCCTTTGTGCTGAAAAGAATCCTTCCTTTCCCTTAAGGCCCATTCGAGCAAGGAGACCATGGTTACGAGACTCTGGAGAGGTTTCCCTTTCCCCCGGCGAGCTTTGCGAGACGTGGACGACCGGAGACCCGCGCGAAGGAGGCTGCAGCGTCAGAACTTGGTTGTAACTTCTATTCGTTTACCACTTTAATAGATGACTATGATTATGGTTCCACTCTTTTTTCCATTATGTTAATGCGAGTAATGTCTTTTCTGACCGATGTTTAGTTACGTATGCTGGTTCCTATGCTTGTATCTGTTTGTTCTTTCTGTGTGCAGGTGTTCATCCACTGAGATCGTGGAAGGATTGTGATCTGCCAGGACTGAAGGACGGGGGCATCTCTTTTTCAGATCGAGCGCTGGAATCCAGGTAGGTTCTTATCCCAAATCTTTCATTCGTAACTAGGAGCCTGCGTCATAGCATTGTTTGTTTGTTGCTAGACCCCTGCTGGGCTAGTAGGGATCGCCTCTGTCCGCAGAGGGGATTTACCTTCTCAACACAACCCTTTGATGAATTCCATAGATATGCTTTCCCATTTTCCCTCCGGAATGGGAAGCGGATGCAACAAACCCGTCGGCTGGTTTAACTCCCCCTTGTTCTTCTAGCAGACTATGCACTCCTTCACATGCCGGAGTATGTCCTCCTTGAGGCCCTTCCTGGAGAACCTCTCTCTAATGGCACTATAGGTCTTAGTGAACCCATGATGCCCTAAAAGTGGAGAATCATGCGCCGCATGCAAGATCTTCTCCCGTAACCGGGAGTTGGCCGTCAAAAAGATCCGGTCCCAGTAATAAATAACCTCATCCATCACCCTGTACCGGTCATCTGTCACCTACCCATCCAATACCTTGCATGCAAACTAGTCTTTGGAATACTCCACCAGTAGCTGAGCCCTCCAATCTGCATCAATGCTCATCAAGGATAGAGACGTTGGTCTCCGAGACAACGCATCTGCTACTATGTTATTCTTCCCTTTGACATACCCAATGTCAAAGTCGTATGCCTGGATCTTGCTGACCCATTTCTGTTGCCTCTCCGTCAGTTGCTTCTGCTCCAAGAAAAACCTGAGGTTGTTGTGATCTGTTCTCACCTAGAACATGATCCCTGCTAGGTATTGTCGAAACTTAGCCAACGCATGCATGATGGTCAGCATCTCCTTGTCGTAAATGGGGTAGAGTCTCTCATGCGGCGATAGCTTCCAACTCTCGAAAGCTATGGGGTGCCCTCCTTACATCAATATTGCGCTTACTCCTTCCCCCAAAGCATCACACTCCAACACAAATGGTTGCATGAAGTTTGGTAGGGCTAGTACCGGACAGCTGCTCATCACCTCCTTGAGCTTGTCAAAAGCCCTCTGCACAGTCTCAGTCCAACTGAAAAGCCCCCTTTTTGGTGAGGCTATGAGGGGTGTTGCAAGCTGTGAAAAACCTTTGACGAACTTCCGGTAGTAGGTATAAATACCCACAAACCCCCGAAGCTTCGTCACATTCTTCAACTCCAGCCAATCTCTGATGGCCCTAATCTTCTTCTCATGGACTCTCACTCCATCCACCCCAATGATATGCCCTAGGTAGAGCATCTCTGTCAACCCAAACTTGCATTTGGACAGCTTGGCATGGAAATGTTGCTCCTCCAAGATACGCAGCACTGTCTCTATGTGCTGCAAATGCTCCTCTAACACTAAACCAAACCTAGTTACATTTTCTAACACTAAACAATGAAGATAACGTAGCAGCAGCAGACTTAGAACCTTAAGGATTCTCCTATGTTTTTTTTCATTGTGAAAAATGCCATTTGGCAATTTTTTAATGTACATGCTTTCAGAGGTTATCTGTCAACGAGAATGATCAAGTCTTTCCAATCATCGTTTAATGTTGAATATCAATCGATGAATGATTGAATTATTTGAATCTGAAAATGAATCTAAATAATTGCTGATTTACATAATTGTAACAATAGTGACAAGAATGGATCGAGAAAAAAATAAGGGAATGGAAACCCTAAGACCAGTGCCTACCAAATCTTGGGCAAAAGAGGGCAGGTACATGAATATGTAAAGCAAAGAAGGGATGTTATACATGCCAAAAATCAGCCTTAGCTTGCTGAAAATTACTGCAGAATTAACCTTGCAAATCTGGGGGTACCACACTTAAACAGAGTTACAAAGGTGATGTCATATTACTTCTAGCAACAACATATTTTGATAGATGCAAGTTTAACATAACAAGAAAAAGAATTAGAGTGAATATATCATCACATTATACCATACAAATGGCAAACACTCCATTATAAAGCCTTCATAACAAGTTACAGGGATTTCCTACAATAATCAACAAGTGAAATAATGCAAACATAGAAGAAGCCTCACATAAAATATAAGCAATACTTTCAACCTTCCCTTAAGCTTCCCAATATAAGTTACAGTGTAGCCCAAGGGGAGAACTCCTTCAATCCCCAGTCTCCCAACCATCACAAATGACAAATGAAGAGAAAACTCCTTTTTATAGAGGGAGACTCTTCTCTTTTACAATGAAATACATTATTTTCCAACTAACTCCTTGACAACTCAAAGAAATAATATAATAATGGAGTAGTTAGATCTATCCTCAATCAATGGTTAACCACGTCAAGCAAATATGTGGCCTCCATCCTCTCCAAGAGAGGTCACCCCATCTAAAAATTCAAAGGAATATACAATGAATCTCCTAGAGAGAGGGTGCATCGCCTAAAATAGGCATATTGACCAAGAAAGATGCTATAAGGTACACATAAAGTCTGCCCTTCAAAATGCACACAAGCAAAATTACCATAAAAATCTCTACCATAAGAGAATGTGCTCAAGGTCCACCTAGACAACTCCTCCAAGGTGTAAGCTTCAAGATGCATGAGTGAGAAAACAATAAAACAATTTCCCTTAAGAGCACTCCATAACCACCATCCCAAAATAGTAAGTGGTCCACAAGATGCATAAACAAAGGTGCAATCACTCCACATGTCTGAATCCCAAAGTAGGGCCCTCCAACCAATCCATGGATAATTGTGCAAGATGCCAACTGGATGAATCACTCCACAAGAAAAGCTAGTATAACGTTTTCAACAATTTCTCACCAAACAGTCCACATAGTCCACCTCCAAATAGTCACCGAATGATTAAATCAACATGGACATTTGTGCTAATGAGGGGATGCACCATGTAAATAAAAGTTGGTCTCCCTAGCAGTTTCTGCCTCCAAGTGACATCCCCATCATGCAGGGTCACTAGGATGCTCCAAGAAGAAAATAACACATGAAGTAGCAATCACCCATATGTCAAGAGAGTGAACCATTAAACAAAGGCATGAAAGTAGCATCCAAAAAATCATGAGAACACAAGCAAACATGACCATCCACCAAAGAGAAGTGAGTCCTCCCAACCCAAAATACCAATTCAACCATGAAGTAGAATTTCCAAGCAAAGAAAGGGAGTATGTACCCTCAATCCATCAAAAAGCTCCAAGGTAAAAGCAGCAAAATCCAATAATGTGACTGAAAATCACGACATGCAACCTCATACAATATGGAGTGTAACAATAACCTTACCCTTGTATCCTGGCAACTTGACCTATTACATATGAATAGTCATTCTACAAGAAAATGTCCTACTAATATTAACTTCCACTATGACAATGCTGGACAATGCAAAGATAGAAATTAATTCATATCGCAGGCTCATAGAAGTAGCACTAAGAACAATCAGACAGCTCATAGAAGAAAACCATTCATTTTGGAAAAATTGTAAACTTCACAAATTGTAACTCCAATTTTGATTGCCACAAAATAACTTACATGGACCATGTGGCAAGACGCTTCCAAAGGTAGGCATCTTTAGGCGTAAGATGAGCAGCTATCATGTAAAAATTGATTGCTTTTGTCTTATCATGACATGTATCGTAAACAAGTCCAAGTGTATGGTAGGCATCTGGGACATTAGGTTCAAGGCGTATAACTTCTTTTAACAGCTCTATAGCCTGCACAAATAACAGTAACAATGTTACACCAATCAATTATTAATTATTGAACAACCATGTAAGGATGCAGCAAGGAAAGCAAACATACACTTAATCTTTGAGCATTGTATTTTTCACTACATTCGATCATATGTAATAAAGAAACAAATAGGAGATAGGCAATGATGATTTGTCAACTGTTTCCCATTTTTCATAGCAACAGCATGAAATGGTATAAACCAAGAGTGTAATCTGTAACATGTTTATAAAATCAAATGCACAAGCAACCTGAACAGAAACACCTCCAAATTTTCAGCAATAGTGCTGTAATTCTATTGGATATATAGGTTAAGCACATGGTCAAAGCAAACATTTTCAACAAATAGGCAAGAATTATGTATCTAGTAGAAAGGAAAATGATAGAGTAGAGAAAATAGTTATCGATATCAATGTATCATTTATTATATGCTGAATGTGGACAAAAAAGTTAATTTCCTCATCTCAAAGCAATAAAAGCTTTCATGATTTAGTGGTACGGAATAATAAATTTCTTTCATATTAAATCTAAAAATTTGTGTGCGAGGTTTCCAATGTATTTGAATTTTGAGGTTCATATATATCCAATCACCAATAACCTGGCGAGTAAAATGTAGTTGTGTTCCCAAACCCTGTCTATGGCTCCAAATTCCCTTGCCTAATCAATATGTTCAAGAGGAGCTTGTGCCTTTTAAATCAAGGGGTGTCTCTTCTTGTACCAATTTATTATATTTATTATTTTATTCTATTATATATTCACATTATTATTAAATTATCTATCCCCTATCTTTATTTATGTATATAACAATGCCTTCCCCTTCAAAATTATTGCTTTGTCCTCAAAGCAAGGGTAATGAGGGATATTGTTGACAGAATCTCTTCTCCATGATGAATCTTCTTCGAGAGGGTTTTTCATTTGATGAGGTACTCTTTGATGGTTCTGGAGCAGACTTTTCTCTCTTGTAGTGAGAATACCTTCTATCTCTAAAACAATTCTTCCTTCATCTTCCAATATAGGAACTTGCTCACAACACTAAGTGATTTGAGTATTTAAATTAACTAAAGCCTAAGTTTTCCCCACTTGTTCAAGGATAGGTTTTGTTGACCGTTTAGAAACACACCCCTAGGCTAGGACCCCCTTTCCTTAATCTAAAGTGAAAGACAAGACCCCTAAGGTGACAGTGAGTGACTTGACTAGTAGTTGTCATTATATTCTCATGCCTATGGTTTAGAGCCTAGACTTTTGCACATAGTGAGAGTTCAAGTGGTAAAAGGAGGAACCTCAATTTTTTGTAGTATATGCCTGCCGATGAAAAAGAAGCCCTTTCTTAACTCGAGAGACCCAAGGCCCACCATGCATTACTCAACAAGTCAATTGTCAATCTATAGGACAGATATTTTTGACACAAGTTGTTCCCCAGTCAAAAAGATTCCTATTTCACAGCCAAATAAATTAGAAAAAGAGGCCTTTTCCTCTTCTAAAACTGTATGACTACCGACTTTATGATTTGGGAAGACCTTCCACAAAATTTAATCTCAACCTACTAACAAATTCATTTTTCAATATATTTATGAGTTTTAAGTTTAACCCAATGAGATCTTTGGGCAAAAGAATGTGAATTCATGGAGGGAGTAGACTTGGAAATTCTGGAAATCCCTTCTATCCTTATCGACCTCCCACATCTGTAGATTCTTTGAAAGCCATAAAAGTCTGCCTAGAAAAATAATGGAAGAAGAAAATGTTGGGCCCCTATTATAAAATGGGTTACACAAGTTCTAGCCATTTCGAAATCCCTTCATGAACCCAAGGGAGTTTTCTTTCACATGGCCAATATTGTAACAAGGTCCATTAATGTTTGTAACTCGGGCAAGTACTTCTACACATAAGGCCTTAGTGTCTAGGCATGCAGAAGTCACCCACAGTCTCCTTGGATACTTGCTCTAGGTTGATCAAATTGCTAATGTAACTTAGCCTAAGTTAGGTTACTAATGCATTCAACGCACTTGTCACCAAACGGGGCATGCAACGAACTCATTGCAGCTAGCGAGAAAAAAGATCAAAGTCCATACAAAGTCCAATCAACCAAAAATGGGCTCCACTGTGCCCTTTTCTTCAGATTCTACCTCCTCGAGCTGCGATGATGACGGGAGTGACACAGAATGAGATCTTGCTCCTCAGGCCCAGAACTTGTCCATGATGCTCTGAGCACCCCCGATTCTCATAGTTACTCGGAAATGATCATGAGTCCACCTCCTCGGTTCGGATAAGGAGGCCCCTCTTTTGGAGAACTCCCGTCTCATGGTTCAAATTATTCGGCACATATTCACCGGGATGGTTGGGTCAAAGTCAACAAAAGAAAGGAAGAAACTCCAGCGGTAAACTCTACCAGTGCAGGTAGGAGTCGGTTCCTTTCTGCCTTCCAGTCGCTTGTTGCGCTGGTTGCTGCTCCTTGCTTGTCTATTTTCTCTCTCTCCGGGGACCGAAGTTGATATTTTATCATTTCCGGTTGGCCGTGTTTTTTGTTTTCTCTTGAATGTACTTTCCTATGTACCATACTTTTGCTTAATAGAATTAGTCGATTCAGAAAAAAAAAAAGTTAGATTTATTAAAAGCACATAATTATTATGTTGGCTTATTGAGTTAAAGTAAACTTAGGAAAAGTAAAGTAAACTACTTTAGTGATTATTTTTTAATCTCAGCCCTTAATCTCAAGTTAGGCGAGATCTAATCTCGGCCATCAATCACTTGGGAGATTAGGGTTAGGGATTAGCTCAATGTAAAGTTATAAAAGGAAGGCTAGGGAGAGGGAGAAGACACAATACAGCAGCACAAGATTGAGATAGGATTCTCAGTTAGTGTGTTGGGTCCGAGGAAGGGAGAGCAAAGAGATCCAAATCAGCCAAGGAGGGTTGATCAACTGGATCGGATCCAGTGTTGTCTGTAATTCCTCAGTTGGGATATTTTCCCAAGAAGGGAGCCCAAGTTCAGAGCTTATTGAAGAAATCGAATTGGGCAGAATCTGTGTCATTAATAATTATTGTGATTGGGAGCCTAGCTGTGCATTTGAATCAGTAGATCATTTTTTCTGCTAGGAATTTAAGTGTCAGGTGCTAGGTTTGCAGAAATTTAACAAGGTCTGGCAGCAGAGGGCAGATTAAGCAACATGGGATTTTTAATTTTAACAATCCCTTCTGTGTTTCTCTGTCATGAAAAGAAAATGACTCCGTACCTTTCCCACTTCTACCCCTTTGTCAATTCTGCTGAGACATGAGTCTCAAGACTCTCAACAATTGCCCAAAACCCTCATTTACAAGCAATTACACTTGTTAACAGCACTACTGGGAGACACTAAACCCTGGCCTATAATGTTCCATTTTGCCCGGCAACTTCCAAGGGTGGAAAAAAAGTTAATCTTAATGATTCCTCACCAGAGATGAGATTTAAATTTTATTATCTGCATGACATGGTCCACTCTACCTTATACAGATCTTCATGCAGCACAACAAAGTGCATCTTGAAGTTTGATCATTTCTTGGAACTCCTGGAACATTTGGGAACCCTAAACTATGTATCCCTCACCCTAGCAGGAGAAACCTAGGTGCGGAACAGACTCTAGCAGACAAGACAAGAGGGAACAGATCTAAAAGTAGGCACTTTACCAGTAGGAAGCCCAGCCATGTTGATAAGTGGGTAGGTACTAAATGCAAGTAATCAATAATAGAAAGATCTAAAGTGCAGAATGTTGATGTTTGCCCCACGTCACCACCACAGGGAAAAAAATTCCAGGGATCAAGAAAGGTGCATTGCAAATACAGGCAGAGAGATGTTGACAGCGTGAGGTAAGGAATCAACCAATGTGGAAAATTCCTATGCCTCCCACCAAGATTATCTGCTATTTGCAGTACAGTTAACCACCCTTAAGGGGCTTAATTTGGTTTTTATGATGCTGGACTCATGGATATTGGACTTAGTCCCAATTTTGGATAATTTCTGTATAGTAGGGTCAGCTTTGTTTTGGCTTTTTCACACTGTAGAATTGCAGTTTAGGAATTTAAGTAGGAGGTTGTCCTCTGGTTTATCCAATTCACAGAGTGTGAACTGTTGATTTTATAGCATCGGGATTTGTTCCAGGTCTCAAATTTTGAGGAGAGGCTTGGACAGCAATATTCCAAAGAACACAGAAATCGTTTGTGGAAATTCCACACGGATCTCGCTTTATTAAAATAATTAATTATTTTAAAGTGATCTCTAAGTCTAAACTTAGGGAAATTAAATAATTAAAGGGTATTAATAAAACAGAGTGTGAATCTTATAGAAAACGAAGATCAAGTCATCTTTTAATCTGAGCCATTGATTAAGGACATAATTTGGGCCATTGATTCATCAGAGAGAAGACTATAAGTGAAGGTTTGAGGGTCATTTGGAAAGCAAGCCGGGCACATTCTCAGTACCTGAAGGAAATCGATTCTGAAGTAAGAGAATTCGATTTCAAAGGGTGAGGTTGTAGAGGTTGGGTTGCAAAGACAGAAGGAGGAGGGAGAAGTCAGCAGAGACGAAGAGAAGGCAGGCAAAAAACGAAGGGGAGGCAGCGCTGAGCAGCAGCACTGGCCCTCCATGCAGACTCACGCAGTCCAGCAGAGTGATTGCGCAAAGGGGCCACACAAAGTGACGCAGAGGGAAGAGGAGGACCTCCCATGTGTCGGGAATTCTTCCAGAGTATCCCAAAAATTCATCTCAGGTGTATGCTAAAAGATCTGCTCGTCATGTATTTTGTAAACGATCTTTTCACAGTTGAAGATTAATATAAACCCTCATCTGTTGCACTAGTTTTCCCACATTGGGTTTTTCCGGGGACAATTGCCCAAAATAATTGTGTTCATGTGGTTGCTTCTATTGTGTTATATGTGTTCTATTTGTTCTTCTGCTTATGATTAAAGTGAATACTGCAGCTGTATTTATTTCAAAATTTACTGAAGCATCTGTAAATAACTTATCATAATAAGTAGGCGAAATAAATCAATCACTGCAGTAGCAATTTTCAGATTGAATATTTAACATGGTACCAGAGCTAAAGGCAAAAGACAAAAGGGGAGTTTCTGCAATGGAACGAAGATCCGACATAGATGCAACTCAGAAGTGTTCATGCAGTCCTCCAGAGCACATGGAGAAGCAGAGGGAGCATGACATATCAGTTCAAGCATCCAGACTAGAAGAGGATTTTGCTTGTGTGTCAAGCACGGCCTCTCCACGAGTTTGGTATATTGACAATGGAGCATCGGCTCATATGACAAGAGTTCGAGAAATTTTTTCAAGCTACCAAGAAGAGCAGATGAATTTTCATATCGCAATGTGAAACAAGGCCAAGTGTACCCCCGTTGGAAGAGGTACCATAATATTTCAGACAGAAGTTGGCAGCAAGCTTCGGGCCACAAACGTACTACATGTACCAGGATTGGAGATGAACTTACTCTTGGTGTCCCAACTCTAGAACAAGGGTTATGATGTATACTTTATTGGAAATAAAGTTTATGTCAAACATCCTAGCTAGAAAAGGAAGGCACAAATTGGAGTAAGGAGCCATAAACCATATAAGCTCCAGCTTGAGTCCCCAATGGCACTAATCGACAGTACAGATGAGAGAGATCTGAATGAATTATGGCACAGAAGAATGGGCATTACATCACGGAGCCTTGAAGATCCTTAAGAAGAATGTCATGGGAGCTCCAAAACTCAGCACAAGAAAAGACAATGTCTGCAGAGGGTGCGTACTAGCAAAGTATGCCAAAGCAGCATTTCCAAGAAGCAGCAGTAGGGCAGCATTTCCAAGAAGCAGCAGTAGGGCCAACAGTGTATTGGAGTTGATACACTCAGACATCTATAGACCAATGTCCACGACTGCTCTCCGTGGAGCAAAGTACTTTGCTACATTTATTGATGATCATTCCCAAAAAACTTGGATCTACTTTCTCAAAACCAAAGATGAATTCTTTGAGCGATTCAAAGAATTCAAGGCCTTGGTAGAAAATTTAACCGAAAAGAGGATCAAGAAGTTGCGTTCAGATAATGGTGGAGAATATATTGATAAAGACTTCACAAGTTTCTGCGCAAAGGAAGGGATCAAGAGAGAGAGGACAGCTCCATACAATCCAGAGTAAAATGGAGTTGCAAAAATGAAAAATAGGACCATCGCAGAAGCTGCTAGAGCGATGTTGTATGATCAAGACATGCCCAAGTTTCTGTTGGTTGAAGCTTGCAATACAGCAGTGTATGTGCAAAACAGGGTGCCTCATAGAGCATTGGGAAAAGTGACTCCTGAGAGTGTGTTCACTGGCAGCAAGCCTAAGGTAAGCCACTTCAGGATATTTGGTAGTATCGCATACTGGCACGTACCTGATGAGAAGAGGAAGAAATTAGACCGGACTGCAGAAAAGGGTTATCTGGTGGGGTATAGTGAAAACGCGAAGGCATATCGCATCTATATTCCAGATAATAGAAAGATCGTAGTAAGGCGGGACGTGAAATTCATGGAGGAGAGAGCCCTTAGGAGATCTCGGGAGATGGCTACATATACGCAGTTTGAGGAGGATCCACTAGTACAGCCACAGCGGCCTACAGAGAATGACTCGAGTGCCTCTCCACGGCACAAGGATTCTGAGGAAAGTTCTTCCGAAGAAGAGCAAGCAGGAGAGCAGGCAGATCCACCCACCACGAGTGGAAGAAAGAGTAGAGAGCTCCAACAGACTCTGAGGGATGCAGAGGAATTTACTGGAGCCCCTAGAAATGAGAAGAGGGTACGCAGGCAACCTGACAGGTACCAGGCATTGGTAGCACAGGTAGGAGAACCCTCTAGTTTTCAAGAGGCCGCTCAGCATCAGGTGTGGGTAGATGCTATGGTGGAGAAGTACAGCTCCATCATGACAATCGATGTGTGGGAAGTAGTCCCTAGACCGCAGAACAGATCAGTTGTAGGATCAAGGTGGATCTACAAGATTAAGTATGCAGCAGATGGCAGCATAGAAAAGTTCAAAGCCAGGTTTGTGACTAAGTGGTATGCACAAAAGGAAGGAATTGACTAGGAAAAAACCTTCGCCCCTATAGCCCGGTACACTTCAATCAGATCTGTCATCTCACTTGCAGCACAGATGGGATGGGAAATTCATCAGATGGATGTCAAGACAACATTCCTAAATGAGGTGATAAACGAGGAAGTGTACATAGAGCAACCAAAGGGCTTTGAGACGCATGAGCAGGAGACTCATGTATGCAGGCTTAAGAAAGACTTGTACGGACTGAAGCAAGCCTCTAGAGCTTGGTATGGGCGAATCTATAGTTATCTGCAAACGATGGGATTTGTCAAGAGTGACGCAGATCCCAACCTCTACTACCAAATAGTAGGGGATGAGCCGCTAATATTGGTATTATATGTAGATGATCTGTTTCTGACTGGATCATCTAAGCTCATCGATGACTGCAAGAAGAACCTGGCTACCAAATTTGACATGAAGGATCTGGGGCAGATGCACTGTTTTCTTCGTTTGGAGGTCCGGCAGCAGAAGGGAGAAATCTTCCTTGGGCAAGGAAGATATACTATAGAGATCCTGAAGAGATTTCAGATGGAGGACTGTAGACCCATGGCTACGCCAATTATCATGAATTGGAAGAAGATAGACATGTCCGAGGATGATGAGGTTGACCCTACCTTGTATAGGCAGCTCATAGGATCATTGATATACTTGGTCAACACTAGACCAGACATCTGATATACAGTGAATACCCTCAGTCAGTTCATGGTAGAACCAAGGAGGGTTCATTGGGCTGTAGCCAAACATGTTCTCAAATATTTGAAGGGGATAATCGAGTATGGGATAAATTACACCAGGGACAATGACATCCAGTTGAGTGGGTTTATGGATGCAGATTGGGATGGAGGCCCAGTGGATCGGAAAAGTACCAGTGGGTATTGTTTCAATCTCAGATCAAGAATGACTTCCCAGTGCAGTAGGAAACAGAAATTTGTGGCACTGAGCTCAGCCGAGGCTGAATATATGGCAGCTAGCACAGCTTCGTGTGAAGCCATATGGCTTCGGAAACTGCTCATGAACTTGCTCAAGAAGAATATGGAACCAACCAAGATTCTAAACGTTAATCAGAGTTGCATCAAGCTCTCAGAGAATCCTGTATTTCATGACCAGTCGAAGCACATTAACATAAGGTGCCACTTTATCAGAGACTATGTCCAACGAGGGGTTGTACAGTTAAAGTACATTCCCACAGGAGAATAGGTAGCCGATATCCTCACAAAAGCTCTGGGTAAGATCAAGTTCACTTACTTCAGGGAAAAGATGGGGATGGTTGAAAACACATTCCAGTAGAGGAATGGATGGACTTCAGAGTCAGAGGGAGCTGTAGTACAGATGATGCAGTGGCAGATATAGTGTCACAGGCAGCATTACAGAGGGAAGCAGCGCAGAGGTAAGGGGCAGCAGCTAGCACATTAGCAGCACAGCAGATGCTTTCAAATTAGAGCAGTACAGTTGGTACCTTGCTTGAACACTTTCCTCGCTAAAAGGGAGTGTTGATTTTATAGCATCGGGAAGTGTTCCAGGTCTCAAATTTTGAGGAGAGGCTTGGACAGCAGTATTCCAGAAAACCAAGAAATCGTTTGTGGAAATTCCTCTCGGATCTTGCTTTATTAAAATAATTAATTATTTTAAAGTGATCCCTAAGTCTAAACTTAGGGAAATTAAATAATTAAAAGGTGTTAATAAAGCAGAGTGTGAATCTTCTAGAAAACGAAGATCAAGTCATCTTTTAATCTGAGCCATTGATTAAGGACATAAACTAGGTTTTTCATTCATCAGCGTGAAGACTATAAGAGAACGCTTGAGGTTCATTTGGAAAGCAAGTTGGGCACATTCTCAGTACCGCAAGGAAATTGATTCTAAAGTGTAAGAGAATTCGATTTCAGAGGGTGAGTTTGTAGAGGCTGGGTTGCAGAGATAGGAGGAGGGAGAAGTCAGCAAATACGAAGAGAAGGTAGGCAGAAGACGAAGGAGGGCGGCTAAGCAACGACGCGGCCTCCACGAGCGGCTGACTGCACGCAGGAGCATGACGAAGCTGGCAGCGCCCACGCAGACTGTAACGTCTAACCTGTCACGTTAGATTTCTGGGCAGCTAGGTAATCAGATAATTTCTGGATACTTGATTGTTTTCAATGTAAGAGATATAATATTTATTAATATATGATGATTGATGATTACAAGGCTGAGGCGGTGCTCCTTTAAATAGGAGTTGACTGGCCACGCCCATTCAGAGAGACACGTCCTTTGGAAAATGATGCCTCTTCATTTCATTTAATTAATTATTTAACTAATAATTATATTCATAATTAATTTAATAAAACAAGAACTTATTCTAAATAGTTATGAACTAAGATTCATAACATTGCCTTCCCCTTAAGATGCTTTGTCCTCAAAGCATAGGTAAACTTGGGTGTTGTTGAATGAAACGTTCTGACTCCCAGGATGAATCTTCCTCAGGTAGCCTTTTCCATTTAATGAGGTATTCCTTTATTGTCTTTGACCGCAAAACCTTTTCTCGTGTAGCAAGTATGCCCTCTGGTTCTAGGACGATTCTTCCTTCTTCATCAGTCTCTGGTATTTCTGTTTGGGCTATCTGGTTCTGCCCTAGTACTTTTTTGAGATTTGATACATGAAAAGTACTATGGATTCGACACTTATCGGGTAACTTTAATCCATAAGCTACAGGACTGATCTTCTTAACTATTTGATACGGCCCATAATATTTTGGAGACAGTTTGTTTTTTCCTTGTTGTTTTAACGACAACTGCTTGTAAGGTTGAAGCCTAACAAAAACCCAATCTCCTACTTCAAATTCTCTTTCAGTGCGATGTTGATCGGGCTGTTGTTTCATTCTATTACGTGCCAGGGTTAGATTTTCTTTTAATAAATTGATGATTCTTTGGTTTTCTTCTAAGTGATTTTTTACAGCTGGAACTTTAGAATGAAGAAGTGCAAAATCCTTCCACTTTGGTGGTTCATAACCATAAAGAGCTTGGAAAGGCGTCATTTTTGCCGACATATGGTAGGTGGTATTATACCACCACTCTGCCAGATGTAGCCATTGGGTCCACCTACTTTGTTTGTCAGTGACAAAACAACGGAGATACATTTCTAAACATTTATTTACCACTTCAATCTGCCCATCTGTCTGGGGGTGATAGGCTGTACTCATGTTGAGGGATATTCCTACCTGATGGAAGAATTCTTTCCAGAAATTTCCACCTAGCATCACGATCACTGACTATGATCTTGGGAAACCCATGTAATTTGTATATGTTTTTACAAAATGTCTCTGCAATTTGCTTAGTTGTGTCAGTTTTCTTAATGGCCATAAAATGGGCATACTTTGTAAGCCTATCTACTACGACAAATATCTTATCCTTGCTGTCTGATACAGGTAATCCTTCTATAAAATCCATCGAGATCTCTTCCCATTTCTGATTTGGTATATGTAAGGGGTGTAACAGACCTGGTGTTGGAATGTTCTCACTTTTATTTCTTTGGCAAACATCACATTCAGCAACATATTTCTGAATCTCCTTGCTCATGCCCTTCCAATAGAATGACTGTCGAATGTTATAGTAAGTTTTATAGAAACCAACATGTCCAGCAGCTGGTGAATTGTGTGATTCCCTTAAGATTTTTGACTTAAATTTAGATGCTGGTGTTAGATAAATTCTATTCTTATACCATAGGATGTCATTCTTCCATTCGAAATTGACATATTGGCTGATATTCTTAATCATCGTGTCACATTCTTCATCCTGGGCATATTCAGCTCTTATTTCATCCAACCAATCTGGAACAACCATGGCGGCACAAGTGGTGTGGTCGTCATCTTTACGTGAAAGAGCATCTGCGACGACATTTTCCTTCCCTTTTTTGTGTAATATTTCCAAATCGAATGCTGATAGCTTCTCCATCCACTTCTGTTGCTCTGTTGACAAAGTCTTTTGCTGAAGTAAGAATTGCAGACTATTGTGGTCAGTTCGAATTGAAAATTTACTTCCAAGCAAGTATTGGCGCCACTTAGTTAATGCATGTATGATGGCTAGCATTTCTTTTTGGTATGTTGATTTTAGCCCTTCTCGTTTATTCAGTTTGCGGCTTTCGAATGCTATAGGATGGTTATCCTGCATTAATACAGCTCCAATTCCGAAACCCGAAGCATCACATTCAACTACAAATGATTTGGAAAAGTCGGGTGTTGCAAGTACCGGTGTGGTTGACATCACTTCTTTTAATTTCTCAAAACACTTATCTGCTTGATTATCCCATTGAAACGCATTCTTTTTTAGTAAATTAGTCAGGGGTGTTGTCAATTGTGCGTAATTTTTTATAAACCTTCTATAATAACTGGTGAGACCTAGAAATCCTCTTAGCTTCGATATGTTCTTGGGTCTAGGCCATTCTCTGATTGCCTTAATTTTGTTGGGGTCTACTTTGACTCCCTCCCTAGATATAACATGTCCAAGGTATTCAACTTCCTTCTGCCCAAAGGTGCACTTTGACAACTTAGCATAAAATTGATTCTTTTCTAACACCGATAGTACCGTCTCCAAATGTTTGAGATGTTCCTTCCATGTCTTGCTATAAACGAGGATATCATCAAAAAAAACTAATACAAACTTCCGCAAATATGGGTGGAAGAGATCATTCATGGTAGCTTGGAAAGTTGCTGGTGCATTTGTTAGTCCAAATGGCATGACTTTGAACTCATAATGTCCTTCATGGGTTCGGAAAGTTGTTTTCTCGACATCTTCTAGTCTTACCCGTATTTGGTAATAACCTGATCTTAAATCTAATTTTGAAAAATATTCTGCCCCATGTAACTCATCCAACATCTCATCAATGAATGGGATTGGAAACTTATGTTTAATCGTGATTTTATTCAGCCCTCTATAATCTATACATAGTCGAAAAGATCCATGTTTCTTCCTAACTAACACCACTGGAGCAGCATACGGGCTTCTACTCTTTGTTATGATCCCATGCTCCAACAAGTCTTGTATTAATCGTTCTATCTCTGTTTTGTGATGATGTGGGTAACGATATGGTTTGACATTTACTGGTGTAGAGTCTGGTTTAGTCTTGATAATGTGTTCGATCTTCCTTTTAGGGGGTAATTCCATTGGTAAGTCTCGGAAAACTGTCTTGTATTTTTGGATTAAAGATGAAATTTCCATGCTCTGTGAGTCCCCTTCCATCGATAGTAACTCCAATTGTTGACATTGTGCCAAAAATGCTGGAGCTCCCTTGCGAATGAGTTTTTTCATTTGTTGAGCAGATACAACTTGAGTAGGTGGGGCATGGAACCCCATTAACTTGTACCTTCTTCCATCCATTTTAAACTTAATAAATTGCTTTATGTGATTAGCTGAGTATGTACCTAATGTTCGCAACCATTCTATCCCTAAAACGACATCTACTCCCCCTAGGGGAACCGTATAAAAACTAGTTTCTGTCTCATATTCACTCAATTGTAACTTAACCTTATGGCACTTGCCTACTCCATCTATTCATTTTCCATCTGCTACCATTACTTTTAAGTTTGCTACAGGATAAGCAAAAATGTTTAGTCTTTTTGCAACATTAACATCCACAAAGTTGTGTGTACTCCCAGAGTCTATTAGGACTATAACATTCTGCTTCTTAATGTGACCTTTAAGTTTTAATGTTTGTGGTTGAGCTATTCCTGTGATGGCTGCAAGCGAGATTCGTGGAATATCTTCATCTTGTTCTGGATTTGAGTTTTCACTTTCTTCATTGCTCTCCTTGTCAGTGCTATCTTCTTGTGAATCCCCATCTTGTTCTGCTTCACAGTTATAAAGTTTTTGGTTTGCACATTTATGTCCTGTGAAATATTTGTCTCCACATTTCCAACATTTCCCTTCTTTTTTTCTTTCAACATTAGTTGGTTGTTTTCCTTCATTGCGCATGGGTGGGGGAATGTAATTGGTTGACTTCTCCATGGGTGTTTTACCTGATTTCCCCTTAGCATAACTAACTGCCCTCTCATTATTAGCATATGGGTTTCTATGAACTTTATATTTTCGTTCAATAATTATGGCGGCATGTCTGGCTTCATCAACAGTCTCGGGTTTATACAATTTTAACTCTTCCCGAATGTAGTCTTTGAAGCCACAACGATACATTTTCAATAGTTCTTCGTCTGAAAATCCTCTTTGCCTTACTGCTAATACTTCCCATTCGTGAGTGTATTCACTCACCGATCCCTTCTGCTTGAGGTGAACAAATCTCTCATATACATCATCCTCTTCCTCATCATGAAATCTTTTCAACAGAGAGTTCTTTAAATTTTCCCAAGTGTATGTAAGACCATTACACTTAGGGGACCACCACATATACCAGTCATATGCTTCTCCTTCCAAGGAGTTGGATGCTGTTATGACTTTTTCTTGCGAACCTAATGGTGGATTTGCTGCAAAAATGGCCTCCATTTTGTTTACCCAAACGATGGCACCTCGATGGTCTTTACCATCATATGTAGGTAATTTACTTTTAATTCTAAGGAAATTCCCTTCTGATGATCTAGTGTAGTATTGACTTCCTTCAAACTGTATTTGTGGTATTCGTCCCTGAAAATTCCTTTGGAGGTCGCGATCTGGAGAAATCCCTTGTAGGATTTTTAAGCTATCTGACATATCCTTTAACGTATCTTTTATATCTGTGATATCCTTGGCCATTTCATCCTGACTTTTTGTCATTTCATCCTGCTTGTTTGTTAATTTTTCAATATTGCTTTCGCAGTCATTTATCCTTTTTGTATCGTCATTGTCCTTCGCCATTTTATTTTTTTTCTTCTTAGGAGCGATTTTTTTTTTTTTTTTTTTTATTTTTATTTTTTTTTTTTTTTATTTTTTTTTTATTTTTTTTTAAATTTAAATTATAAGTTTTTATAAATTATATATATATATATATATATATATATATATAAATTATAAAACATACAAATTATATCGTATTTAAAAAAAAAAAAAAATGCCGTAGCGTATATTTAAACGGTGTATCGTTTTATTTAAACGCTGTATCGATTTATTTAAAACGCTGTAATGTTAAACGCTGTATCGATTTATTTAAAACGCTGTAATGTTAAACGCTGTATCGTATGTTTTAAACCCTGTAGCGTATATTTAAACGGTGTAACGTTTTATTTAAACGCTGTATCGATTTATTTAAAACGATGTAATGTTAAACGCTGTGTATCGTATGTTTTAAACCCTGTAGCGTATATTTAAACGGTGTAACGTTTTATTTAAACGCTGTATCGATTTATTTAAAACAATGTAATGTTAAACGCTGTGTATCGTATGTTTTAACCCGCTATATGTTTTAACCGCTGTATCGATTATTTAACCGTTGTATCATATGCTGTATCGCATCACCGTGGGTACCACTGTGGCTTGGAAATAAATTAATATGTATTTATGCAGCGTCAACCAGCAACGAACGATCGGATAGCAGTGAACAGCGAAGGGATAACAGTGAATTTGTGCAGCGACTAGCCAAGGAAGGGACGGCTCCTATTTTGTTTCAATAGACTTCCGTTTCAACCGATTATGCCTTCCGCTGTGCAAATTGATCCTGCTGTAGTGGAACTCACACAGCAGAAGCCCGATGATACAGTCTGGACGTCTATAGTTCTGGACCTTGAACTTAAGCTTTGATACCACTGTAAAGTCTAACCTATCACGTTAGATTTCTGGGCAGCTAGATAATCAGATAATTTCTGGATACTTGATTGTTCTCAATGTAAGAGATATAATATTTATTAATATATGATGATTGATGATTACAAGGCTGAGGCGGTGCTCCTTTAAATAAGAGTTGACTGGCCACGCCCATTCAGAGAGACACGTCCTTTGGAAAATGATGCCTCTTCATTTCATTTAATTAATTATTTAACTAATAATTATATTCATAATTAATTTAATAAAACAAGAACTTATTCTAAATAGTTATGAACTAAGATTCATAAGAGGGGCCACGCAGAGTGACGCAGAGGGAAGAGGAGGACCTCCTGTGTGTTGGGAATTCTTTTGGAGTATCCCAAAAATTCATCTCAGGTGTATGCTAAAAGATCTAGTCGTCGTGTATTCGGTAAATGATCTTTTCACTGTTGAAGATTAATATAAACCCTCATATATTGCACCAGTTTTCCCACATTGGATTTTTCCAGGGACAATTGTCCAAAATAACTGTGTTCATGTGGTTGCTTCTATTGTGTTATATGTGTTCTATTTGTTCTTCTACTTATGATTAAAGTGAACATTGCAACTGTATTTATTTAAAAATTTACTAAAGCATTTGTAAATATCTTATCATAATAAGTAGGCGAAATAAATCAATCACTGCAGTAGCAATTTTCAGATTGAAAATTTAACATGAACTTCCCCATAAATCCCTCCAGATTTAAGGGGCTGAAGATATCTTTGTATTATGCTAATTTTTGTAATCAATAGAAGTATCATTTTCAAGAACATGCTAAATCCAAATGTCTTACCTAGAAAAACCAAACAGCAAAGCGAGTTGAAATAATAAACTCAAGAAGAATATTTACCTCATCATAACGACTTGTGGCATAAAGAAGATTAGCATCACCTAGTTTCTTTGTCACTTCAGGACTTAACTTTGGCCCATCCCCCTTTCTACGACTCCTCTTCTTGTACTATCACACAAGACAATAAGGAGGGAAATATCAAGAGATGTGCCAAAAAAATGAAGGACCACTTGGCACTGCAACCTCCAAATAAATTAGTGTTTGTATCATGCTTACTATCCAAAGGCTTGACAACTCGTCTAACCATTATACACTATTCTTATTCTTGAGCATCTTGAATTGTTTTCTAGGCGTGAATGAAGGATAGAAATCAACACCTCTTTTCTACGCCCCTTGCGACCTAATCCATAACTTGCTGCCTCCATGATCTCATCGATGCTGGCACCGAAAAGGTCTTGCTGCCTAGCTTTCTTGGCATTATCATCCCTGATAGTAATAAAGTTAATTCAAATAATAGAAGTTTAATAATTCAAAACAATCAAAAGTGATGTTTTCTTAATCATTGTCTAGTTATCCACTCATGTCAGAAAATATCATCTAATAACATATGTAAAGTGTTCACACAGAGAGTACTACTTTTAAATGTTCAAAAGAGTACACTGCAGTCATATGCAGAGAAGCATCCTGTAGATATTTAAAACCCAAGTCTAAAACACATTTTTATGTTAAAAGCAAAGCAAGGAGTCAGGAGATAAAACAGAACTTCATCTATTCAAAGGAATCGACAGCTCTTTCATGCAATATATTTTTGTGTTTACATTTGGCCTCCTTGATAATCTTTTCACACGTGTCATGTTATTTTAACTAAAAGTTGAGTGGTTTCCCACCTGCAGTTGCAAGTCAAAAGTAAAGCATTGCCTTAACAGATCTTTACCACAAAAGGAACCAAAACTTGCAAATTGGCAGGAACATATACGTTTTATTCCTATATCTTACTTAGTGACTAAAGCTTTCAATAATTCAATAGTTGAAAGACCCATTTCTCTGATATACTAAAACATCTATGTTAGCAGGTTTAACTTAGAATATTGATAGCATCGAGATGCCAAAGAGCACTTGAAAGTTGAAAATTTGAAATAGACTAGGGGGTAATTCTGCTCAGACTTGCAGAATCTGTCATTTGGTTTCCAATCTTTATAAATGAATACTAGGAAAGGGCAGCATGGTTCCGCTTGGTAAGTTCTTACAATACTAAGGGGTATCAGGCAATGCTCTAAAGCCAGATGATACCTTTAAATGTTCTTCGCTTGACAAAAAATCTTCTTTCAGTTTCAACCAAGGCAGACCATAGCTGTGTAGCCAAGCTTGATGATAAAGTGAGTCATCATAAAAACTTGCAGCCAAACGGATAGTCGAGTTTTGGCCAAATGTGTGCAAGAAGGTGGCCCATATAGGCTGTGTGTGGATCCAATGAAAAATGGTGCTTTAGTGCATGACAGTCACAAGCTGGAAGAGCCTTTGCAAAAGAAATTTAGTCACCTACACTATGGAGCACTCCCACCCCTTAAGCACATTGTCCAAGGATTGTCAGACTTCAAGATCAAGAAGCCAAAAATGCACAAGGGTTGTGCACTCGGCAAGCATGAAAAGACTGCTTTTCCAAGCAGTGAGCATAGATCAAGAGAAATTATTTTTCCTTTTCTTTTTTTTAATGTACATCTTATATTTACAGAACAATATTTTCGAACAGCAATACAAAAATTGAAAGGGCATATACAATGGACATCATAACCTCTTCGTCAAAGCTACTAAAACTAAGATAAAATCAGAATAATCTTTTGGATCCAAAGATAGGAATCTTTGATCAACCGAGCACCCTTAGCCATGCTGTACCTCATCCCTCTACATAGAACAAAAGACAAACAAAGGGTTGAGCTTGTGATCAAAAACAAACTTATACTTGATTTTCATAGAATAAATTGTTGAAAAATTGGGCAGCTATGGTCAAAATTTCATCAATAAAATAATGAAGAAAACTCACATTTTGACCCTTGACCAAGTCGGCCCCACAGTGGAAATGACCCATCCTCAACCACATATAAATAGACCCATTGTTGGAGGTCATTTGGCATAATCACACATCACATAAGCTGATCTGAAATTCGCAGGAGTTCACATGTGTGAAGGAGCAAGGAGTCATTTCTGTTTTGCGTTTACCAGCAGTTTCTCTCTCCTTTGACTTGCGTTGACCTGGGCACTTTGTTTTGACCGAGATGTTTGGACTGATTTGGGAGGCTGAATATTCCAGAATCTTTGACTCTGTTGACCACATCTTTATCTCTGTTTTCCTGGGCCAATGACTGAGGTTGACCACAGTATTTGACTGCAGTTAAATCTCTCTCATTTGACCGAAGTATGTAGGATTGTTTTGGATCAGGCTGACCAAATCTTTGACTAAGAAAGAAGCCAAATATTCGGCTGGGTTGACCAAAGCTTTCTGGGAAGGTTTGACTGTTGACTTTGACTGAAAATTGCAGGCTGTTGAGTGTTGACTGTGGTTGACCGAGCTGCCACAGGCTGAATTTTGGCCCTCTGTTGCAGACTGTTATCTTGGACAAGAATTGACTTTTCTCTCTTTGGATTGGTTTTGGTTTGGTTGACTTGGAAAGTCAAAGCTTTGACTTTGACTGGTTTATGGATGTACTATTGGACTATCTATCTCATGCTGAACATTGATTGACTAAGAAGAAGAAGAATTGACGCTGGGTTTTCCCCCTTGTGGGCTTTTTCCCTGGTCTTTGACCAAAATCTTTGTGTCTTGTTGTGTTTGGCTATCTTCTATTGTGCATTATTGTTTACTGTTCTATCTATAATTGCTTAATTGTTCCTGGGGTGAATGAAATTGGATGAAATTGTTTTAAGTGATTATATCAGCATAGAACACTGTGTAAAATTAGCATGGTATCAGAGTGAGGTGAAGATTAGCTACTGGAGACCAGAGAACACTCCTTTAAGACACTTTTCTTGCTGATTGGTGATCAACTTTCTTGGCAAGATGACTTCCTCCTACTTCAAGATTGAAGAGAAACTGAATGATACCTTCAACTTTGCAGCATGGAGGGCTAGATTGGATCTTACCCTTGAAGAGAACTATGTGATGGAATATGTGCAGGTCCAAGTAGCTGAACCTCCTGAGAATGCCAATGCCAATGCCAGTGTCATATCCAAGTACAAGAAAGGTGAGATCAAGGCCAAAAAGCTCATCATTGACTCTCTTAGAGACCATTTCATCACCTATGTGTCCAAGTTGAAGAAGCCAAAGGAGATGTATGACAAATTGATTGGGATGTATGAAGTCAATAATCTCAGCCAAGCCATTTCTTTGAAGAGTCAACTCTGTGACATCAAGATGTCCAAGTCAGAATCTGTAACAGCCTACTTCATGAGAATCTCTCAAATAAGAGATCAACTTCTTTCACTGGAGAAATTATACCTGATAGAGAGCTTGTGCAGATGACCCTTGGAGGACTCCCCATGTCTTAGGAGACATTTATTACAAGCATTAGTTGCAGAAAAGAGCTCCCTACATTTGATGAGCTTTCGGAAAATTGCACTCAAGAAGAATCCAAGCTCATTTCCAGAGGAAGAATCCAAAGACAAGAAGAGGGAGAACCCATAGCCTTTATAGCCAATGTCCTGAAAGGAAAAGCATAAGGAAGACCTTCCAAATGGAAGTCAAAGAAGCCAGCTCCAACATTCAACAGCAATAGAAGGGACTTGTCTAAAGTCCAATACTATAGATGTGACAGATTTGGTCACATTGCCCATGATTGTCCTGCTAGAAGAAATGCGCAAAGGCCCAACATCGACACCAATGGCAACAGCAACAACTTCAACAATAGAAGGAGAAGAGGAAGTATTGTTGAAGAGACTCAGCGCCCTCAAAATAGGTCCAAGAATATAAGGTATGTTGATAATGTTGCTAATACTCAATCTGAATACTTTCTTGTTGCTGCTCTTTCTAGCTCATCTTCAGGTAGCATTGATAGTTAGCTGGTGGATAGTGGAGCATCTTGACATTTTTACTGGGTATCATGAAGTCCCCTCAAATTTGGTTGAGAGAGTGTCTAGATTGAAAATTATACTTCGGGATAATTCTACTCATCCTGTCAAAGGGTCTGGCTTTGTTTCTTTTCATTTGGATTTTGGTGAAACCTTTCACCTACAAGATGTGTTGTATGTGCCGAGCTTGAAGAAGAATCTTGTCTCCATTTTTTCCATGGAAGACAAAGGATTTAGAGTTGCATTTGTTAATGGAAAGTCCTTGCTTGGCCAAGGAGATCAAACTTGAAGGCAGCCTTCACACTTGGTGTCAAAAATGAAGGCCTATACAGAGTTTGTGGATGACCAATTCAAGCAATGGTTCATGATACCACTAATCAATGTGAGCTTTGGCACCAGAGATTTGCTCACCTTCATTACAAGGTTTTGCCCTGACTTGAGTAGGATGGTTTCAGGGATTCACCAAATTCAGGTTGATCATAAAGGTGTATGTTAGGGATGTGCCAATGGAAAGAATGTCAAGGGACCATTCCCTTCTAGTAGCAGCAAATCTAAAGAGATTCTTCAACTCATCCATTCTAATATTTGTGGACCCATGCCAGTGACATCTCTTGGAGGATATTTATACTATGTGATTTTTGTGGATGACTTCTCCCTTAAAACTTGGATCTTCTACTTGAAGACCAAGGATCAAACATTCAACATGTTCAAGCTAGTGTTGCACGATCCTTCCCTCCCCCCCCAGGATCCAATATCAGAACTGCATCCCGAACGGATCCTTGGACAATCCTCCGACAGAACCACGGATCCAAAAATCGGATCTGCGGTTCCGCTATTTTGAGGCGATTCCTGGAAATCTGGAACCACGCAAGCCTGATCCGCTGCTCCAGATTCCCAATCCGCGAATCCAAAAAAGGATCTGTTGCGGATCCGTGGAGGTTTGGGAAGCGATCCGCGCGGATCGCCAGTGGATCCAGAGGAAGATGGGTGGTTCCACAGGGTTCTAATTTTTTTTTCTTTGACTTAAGTTGGGTTGGGGCTTCCCGAACACTCCAAAGGTGCTCCCTTGATGCTCCTTAGATGCTTCCTAGATGCTCCCTCATGGTAATGTTAACTTCTTAAAGTAAAAGTGACATTCTCCTTTATCTTTCATTTTCATCCTTTTACTTAAATTTTTAACATTACCATGAAATGACTCGAGATGTTTGGGAGTGGTTCCAGCCTCATCGAACTTCATATGGAGAAAATAGAATTTCATATCCTATTCCAAATTCAGCATACTTAACAGTTTTCAGGAATTCAGGATCAATGAGATTGTGGCTTTTCATTGGATTATATCACGTATGAGGGTATGTGATTGGTATTTAATAAAGAGCACCAAGTCCTCTATGTGCTCATATACCCTAGTGTTGGTGGTGTTAATTGTTGAACTCCTTTGTCATGGCCTTTGCAAAAAAATACCTTCTAATCAAGTCAAAATCATTGATCAAGCATGTTAAGCTTTTTCCACCATATTTTAAGGCTTGGATTAGGTAGTTTGATCAAAATGTTGACTAATATCCCTATACAATCGGGGTAGAGGCATAGGCAGGACAAGAGGAGAAGAATCCAAATTCTAGATGGTTGATGCTCGAATAATTAACCATTGATGTACAATGGATACCATATCTATCTTGAAATTTAGACAAATATGCATGTTTTCATATCTTCTACAACTATTTTGGAATTTTGGATGTTTTTATTAATATAAATGCAAAAAAATATAAATATATGGTTGTGTGTCAAGGGAGTTACCCTTGGTCATTGATGTCAAAGGGGGAAAGAATGTTGTAGGAAAAGGTGTCATGATCGCAGAGGGAGTACTTGTGTTGCCATCAAGGCAAAAGGAGGAGATTGTTGATCAGTGGTTGCCATTGATGTCAACCCAAGCAGCACCAGGGCTACCCTGATTTTGCATGGGAATTTTGATCTACCAAATTAATATATTTCGAGTCAAGGATATTTTTTATGTTTTCTACTTGTCGAGATGTTTTCGTTGATATATGGCTCACCACGTAATTCTTCATGGTTTGAGAGATATTCATGTTTGAAGTTAGTAACCCCAGTTAGTGGGCTAAAACCCCATGGGGTTGTGGCATGACTCTAATCATTGGTTGCAGTCATTGAACAGTCAATAATTAATAATTTTTAAGCTCCTAATATCCCTACTACGTTCACTTGTTGAAGACCCTCTCAACCTAAGCATTTATATAAATTGTGATCCTCATATCCTCCTCATGTAGGGATTTCGCTACTTGAAACAAGTCATCATGGCATTTTCGCTATAACTTTTTTTTTCTACGAAGGTTCAGAAGCTGAAATTTTTATCACGCGAAGCCGAAATCCTGAGGAAGCTCGTGTAAAAATTTCAAATCATGGTTCGCAATATTTTTGGAGATATGATCTGTGGAAGTTAGGGTTTTTGCAAGCTCCTGAACTCTCAAAGAGGTGACCTTGGGAAAATCGTCATAACTCTCTCTCTGAGCATTGGATTGGAATTCTATAAAAAGTGGTGAATAGTGCACGGATTGTAGTTTTCTGTGTATTAATTTCAGAGCCAAAGGAGGAAACAATGACACATGGCAAGTCGTACAAGTTTGCTCTACTGAACTAGTCCATAATTAGGTCATTGTGAGAGATTGGGCATAACTCTGCCTTGAAGAATCCAAATTGGGTTAGACTTATGGCATTGGAAAGAAGACTCAGAGGGCTATTACAGGACCGAAAATCACATATTGGGGATCTGAAATAACAGAGATACATCAGATTCAATATTGAGCTACTAAAAGGCAAGAAAAAGCTAGATCATGTGTTGTCAAGGGTTGCAAAGGACCAAACTTTCTAGGGCAGCAAAGCAAAGCAAGGTGCAGCAAAATGATGTAGCAGAGGTAAGCTCCAGGTAAGTATATTCTGTATATGCATGTTCATCTCTTAGTTGCATTAGGTTCTTTGTATTCTAATTTGTTATTTTTTTTTAGCACTGACATATGCTCTGCAGGATGAGGTAAGTTTTGCTATTATCATGTCATGGGTATTTCCTTGAAGACTTTTTGCAGGTATTATATATTCATCAAGATAAGACTCAATGCATGATCTAATGTTCTAATGAGTGAGAAATGGTAGCATGACAAGAGCAGCAATCAAAGTGCAGAACAGCAACAAGAAGTTCACCACATGAAGTCTTCAAGTGGGCAACACTGCATACAGTCATTGTAAAGGTATCATTGTACTGAGTCATTGTAAAAGCATCATTGTAAAATTTGTACAAGTTTCTATCTACCAAGAATTGAAGAGGCAGTGTCGAGAGGTCTAGGATCATCATTAGGTGGTTGTGTCATAGTTGGGGTTATGGTCTAGTGTGTCTTCTTCTTCTACATCATTCTATATCATTGTAAAGTGGACCATTTTCCTTGTTACAAGAGTCCATTCTTCTTTTATTCTTCTATAGCATGGTAGGGTAGTGCTAGGCTGGTGCATGAAGTCACCAACAGGTTCAAGCCTGTGAAAACTTCAGGGTGGTAGGGTGGTGCTAGGGTGAGTTGTAGCTCATTGGGTGTTGGGGCATCCGTTCAGTTGAGTACTGAAGAATCTCGGGCATTGGAGCGTCCATCCAGTGGGAGCTAGAGAAGAATACTTTTCTAGATTCGAGGAAGTTGGAGCTTTCTTTTCAATTGGAGTTGAATATTAAAGAATTATTAGAAAAGCATTCAGGTGGTTTTTGTCCCGAAGGGGGTTTCCACCTTAAAACTGTGTGCATTTGTGTTCCTTTTGTTTACTGCTATCATTGTATAAACATTGATAATAATTGAAGATTAAGTAATGCTCTGAAAGATTAATAATAATACTAATTGAAAGGAATATTGATTCACCCCCCCCCCAGTATTTCCAACATATAGTAGACGCTTTGCTTCCTATATTTTTGGGAAATGACACTTCTGCGTATCCGCTTCCAAAAAACGTCCCTGCTTCGTGCAACATTGGACTTCAAGGGCTTCAAAGCTTTAGTGGAAACTCAACTGGAAAGAAGATCAAGATCCTGAGGACTGATAATGGAGGTGAATACACTTCAAATGATTTCAAACATTTTTGCAGAGATGTCGAGATTAAGAGGGAGGTGACTGTTCCATACAACCCTCAACAAAATGGAGTTGTTAAGAGGAAGAACAAATCCATCTTGGAAGCAGCCAAAGCCATGATTCATGATCAAAAGCTTCCTATGTTTTTGTGGGGGGAAGCAACAAACACTGTTGTATATGTCCAAAATAGGAGTCCTCATCAAGCCTTAGGAGACAACTCTGAAGAAGTATTTACAGGTGTGAAACTGGAAATTGGACACTTGAGAATATTTGGCTGCCCTGTCTACTTTCATGTACTGACAAAGAAGAGGTCAAAGCTAGAGGCTTCGGGAAAGAAAGGCACATTTATTGGCTATTGTGAAAATTTTAAAGCTTATAGGATATATGTGCCAGGTCAGAGGAACATTGAGTTCAGTCAGGATGTGACCTTTAATGAAGATGTTGCCCTTGGAAAAGCAAGGGACTCTTTTGTTCATGCTAGCATCGAGAGAAGAGATGATTCCATGGATGTAGATGCAGAGCCATCCATGCCTGAGTCTAACCTTCCAGATGAGCCTATGGCACCTTTGGATCCTTTGGATCCTCCTTGTGATTCTCCCATGAGGAAGATACCCTTGTGGCTTCGTGATACTTTACAGGATGTGAGGCACCTTTAGGGAAAGCAAGCACATCCTCACAGATATCATGGATATGTTGCATTGATGAGCGATATCATACAATATGAACTGTGCAACTATGAAGATGTCGCAAAGCAACAGGTTTCGAGAGGTGCCATGGCCAAAGAATATCAGTCCATCATGAAAAATGATGCATGGGAGGTTGTTCCCAAACCTGAGGTGAAGTCTATTGTGACTTCCAAGTGGATATACCAAATTAAACATGCAGTTGATGGTAGCATTGAGAAGTTCAAAGCAAGCCTCATGGCTAGAGGATTCTCCCAGAAAGAGGGAGAATATTACGATGAGATATTTGCATCTATTGCTTGATACACTACCATTCGGTCTATTATTGCTCTTGCTACTAATTAGGGTTGAAGTCTTCATTAGATGGATGTGAAAACAGTGTTTCTTCATGGCATACTTAAGGAAGAGGTGTACATGGAGCAACCATAGGGCTTTGAGGAACATGACAAGGAAACCCATGTTTGTTGATTGAAGAAAGCCCCCAATGGATTAAAGCAAGCCCCTATGGCTTGGTATGCTCGGAACAAAGGATACCTGATGAAGCTAGGATTCAACAAAAGCAATGTTTATCTAAACCTCTACTTCAAATTTGCCCAAGGTATGCCTTTGATTTTGGTTTTATATGTTGATGACTTGTTCATGACAAGAGCAAAGCCTCTGATCTCCAGTGTAAGAGGGAGCTTTCCTCTAAATTTGAGACGAAAGATCTTGGGTTGATGCACTATTTCTTGGGCTTAGAGGTGTGGCAAAGACCTGGAGAGATTTTCCTTAACCGAGGAAAATATGTTGTCAAACTCTTGGAGAGATTTGGGATGGTGGATTGCAAATCCATGGCCACACCAATGGAGGCAAACTTCTAGAAGTTATGTGGTGAAGCTACAAGACTAGATCTAGCGGATCCTTATATGTATCGGCAGTTGATTGGGGCTCTAATAGTTTTGGTCAACACAAGACCAAATATATGTTTTGCTATTAACACCATGAGCCAGTACATGGTGGAACCTTTGCATGCTCACTAGGTGGCCAAAAAACATGTGTTGAGATATCTACATGGAATGATTAATTATGGACTAAGATATGCCTCTGGTGATGAGTTGAGACTGCATGGATATACATATGCAAATTGGGTTGGGATCACTGCTGACGGAGAGCACATCAGGGTGTTGTTTTAGCTTGGAATCTGCCATGATTTCCTAGATGAGCAGGAAGCATAAATCTGTCACTCTCAGTACAGCCGAAGCAGAGTATATTGTAGCTAGTATGGCTAGTTGTGAGGCAATGTGGTGTAGAAATTTCACCCCCACTACGGTTTTCAGTTTCACCTTATCACTCCTATTTAGTTAAATGCCATTTCCCATAGCCATACATTCAAAAATTCTGAAAATGAAATAAATTTCTGAAAACACAAATTTGGAGATTTCACAAGTGCTGGAAATGCAGAAATTAAAACACAGGAAAATAAAACAACCACACACAGAAAATGACACAGTGATTTTTGGTCAATGTGACCCTGGAAAAACCCCCTACAACTCTTGGGGAAAACCAATTTGAGAGCTCTTCTTTATTTTTGAAAATGCTTTTACAGAGATACAAAAATACACAGTAAAACTCCAGCAACCACAAATTTACTTATCTCGTTTTCCGTGCTTGACCTCCACCTCGGAAAATGTGCCAACAACAAAACAGAATTTTTACAGCAAAATTTACAGAGCATTAAATGTTGTACGGAGAGCCTTGAAACTGTGTCGAAACAGTTGTACAAACTGCCTAGAAAAGCGTGCCAAAACAACAGTACAAACTGCCTTGAAATGCATGCCAGAACAGTGCTAAACACTGCCTCGATTTTTGTGTTGAAACCCAGCAGTACGGCCCTTGAAATTCGGGCTTGAAAACAATGCAATAAATGTTGCACCTCTCCTCGATTTTCGTGCCAAGCTACCTTGAAAATCATGCCTCTATCCTACTGCACGAACTGCTGAAATAATGCCTTGGAATGCGTGCCAAGGTTTTTTGCTCTCCTTCTCTTCTTCTCTGCTCATAAAATCTCCTTTTCTCTCTTTCTCTTTTTCTCTCATTCTGCTCATGAAACACTGAAGTGATCTTTTCCTCTTCTCCTCACCTTTTACCTTAAATGACCTTTTTGGGTAACCCTAAGATCTAATGGTTGAGATTCATTTAGATCTAGGGATGAGAATAAATGTGCATTTGATTCTCACTTTCTATTTTTTAACTCACCCACTTAAATAAAGAGCCACTTAGCCTTTTATTTCCATAGTCACTTTTTCACTTTCTAATTTTTCATTGACTTTAATAAAGTCACTTTAAAATTAAATTGTAACTTTACCACTTATAAAGTCACTTTTTAAATAAATTGACTTTACCACTTATAAAGTCATTTTAGGAGAAAAGTACAAAAAAAATTGGACACTTTTCCCTAGGCCAAAGATCAAAGCCTTAGGGAACCACTTGTCCTCTGGTACGCAAATTTTAATAGTCCCTCTTACCGAGCAAAGTGTTCCTCACCACTCCCATCTTGTCTTTGAAGTAGACATGCTTGCCCTGTGGTAAGGCTTTGGTCAAAATGTCTGCTACCTGCTCATCTATGGAAACATACTCAAGCTTTACAGCTCCCTTCTGGACATAACCTCTAATGAAATGATATTTGATCCCGATATGCTTTGACTTGTCATGAAAAACTGGATTCTCCATGAGTTTAATACAACTTTGATTATCACAGTAAATCATTGAAGGTCTCAATGCCTGACCAAATAGACCAAACAAAATCTTGCAAAGCCATATGGCCTCACAACTAGCCAAACTTGTTGCCATATACTCTGCCTCAGTTGAGCTCAATGCAACTGACTGTTGTTTTCGACTAAACCACGACACAACTGCTGAACCCAACCCAAAACAACACCCTAAAGTGCTCTTCCTATCAGAAGAACAACCTGCCCAATCTGAATCAGTGTACCCTGCCAATCTCACTCCATCTCCCTGTCTATAATCCAAACCAAAATCCATTGTCCCCTGCAAGTAACGAAGAATGTGTTCTGCAACCACCCAATGCACCCTCCTGGGCTCACACATGAACTGACTCATCGTGTTAACTGCAAAACATATATATGGTCGAGCGTTGGCCAAATACATCAAAGAACCAATCAGTTGTTTGTACAAAGTAGGATCCAACAACTCAGAATTTGAAGCGTGAAGCTTCTTCCAGTTAGTGATCATAGGTGTAGACATGGGTTTGCAATTCTCCATGTGAAATCTGCTAAGAACGTCCACAATATACTTCCCCTGTCCCAGGAAGAAATGCCCCTCCTCCTGCCACACCTCCAATCCCAAAAATTAATGCATCAAGTCAATGTCCTTCATCTCGAACTCTGAAGCAAGAACTCTCTTGCAGCCCTCAATGAGTCTCTCTACACCTGTAATGACCAAGTCATCAACATACAACACCAGAATGAGAGGCTCCTCACCTACCACAATGAAGTATAGGTTCGGATCAGCATCACTCTTTGTGAAACCCAACTCCTGCAAGTATGTATCAACCCTCGAGTACCAAGCTCTAGGAGCTTGCTTCAGGCCAGTGCCTTCTTCAATCTGCATACATGGGACTCCTTCCCATGCACCTCAAAGCCCTATGGCTGCTCAATATAAACCTCCTCTTGTATGAAGCCATTAATAAATGCGATCTTCACGTCCATCTGGTGGATCTTCCAACCCATCTCTACTGCTATCGATATAATGGAGCGAATGGACGTATATCGAGCTAAGGGAGCGAAGGTCTCCTCATAGTCAACTCCCTCTACCTGTGAGAACCCTCTCGCCACAAATCGAGCCTTGAACTTCTCGATGCTGCCATCTGTAGCATGCTTTATCTTGTAAAGCCAACTAGAAGCAACCACTGATTTACCTTCAGGCCTCGGCACCACCTCCCAAACATCGTTGTTCATGATAGAAGAATACACCTCCTGCATGGCTTCTCTCCAGACCTGCTGGCCAGTTGCCACCTCATACCTAGAAGGCTCAGAATCAACGATGCTAGTGATCAATGCCATATAACTACAGAACCACTCAAGTGGTTTACTCTCTCTAACCTATCTCTTTGGCCCAGCAACAGATGTGGCCTCGCGCAAGGTGTCCTGAAGCCACTTGGGCTTCCTCTTCCCTGAGCACACTTCTCCCACCGGAGTGAAAGAATCCCCATCATCATCAAAAGCCTGAACTCTTGAAGGCCTGCCAACTGACCTCATGCCTGAACTAGTGCCTGTAGATACTGAAGTACCGTGTGAACTGTCCATCAGTGGACTACCCTGTGAACTGCTCTGCATGCTGCCCGAAGCACCACCCACCTGACTCCGAGAGCCACTACTCACTGATGGACCTAACATTGTAGTCTGTAATCGATGTACCTCCTGATCCCTGTCCATTGCATCCCTGTGACTGACTCAGCTGCTCCTGAGGGCCTGGTGAATCCAGATACTCTTAACTCCCCTGACCTCCTGAAAGCCCTCTCCTCGAATTTCACATCCCGCCTGACAACAACTTTCCTCTTCGCAGGAATATAAATCCGATAAGCTTTCGAGGTCTCGCTATAACCCACAAAGATGCCCTTGTCTGCAGTGGGCTCTAGCTTGGTCCTCTTCTCCTTGGGAACATAGGAGTATGTAATGCACCCAAAGATACGAAGGTGACCAACATCAGGCTTCTTCCCAGAAAAAGCCTCCTCCAGAGTCACATTGCCGAAAGCACGATGTAGACTCCTGTTTTGCAAGTACACAACAGTGTTGCAGGCCTCTGCCCACAAAAACAAAGGTAACCCCTGATCATGAAGCATGGCTTTGGCAGCACCAACGATAGATCTGTTCTTCCTCTTCGCAACCCCGTTCGGCTGGGGGTTGTAAGGAACTCTGAACTCCCTCCTAATGCCTGCCTCCGCACAATAATCAACAAACTCACCAAGGGTATACCCCCTCCATTGTCCGACCTGAGGACCTTGATCTTTCGACCTGTCTGGGTCTCCACAAGAGCTTTGAACTCTTGAAACCGCTTGAAGACTTCACTCTTCGTCTTCAAGAAATAAATCCAGGTCTTCCTAGAGTGATCATCAATGAATAACACATAATACTCATAGCCACTCAAGGATACATGAGACATCCGACCACTCACATCGGTATGAATCAAGTCAAGGATCCCTGTCGATCTGTTGTCACTGTTGGGAAAAGTGGATTTGGAAAACTTCCCCATAGCACATCCTCTACACACATCAAGGTGATCAGAATTGAAATCTGGCACAGCAGTGGTGATCTCCCGCGATGTCCTCAAGGCCCCATGATACATGTGCCCCATCCTGCAGTTACAAATCTCACACAAATCTGAACTGCTAGATTTGTTGTCGGTACTGCTACTCAATGCCATCAAGGGCTGGAAAGAGAACTTGTACACCTTAGCATGGCACGCACCAATCACTCTAGCTGAATCAGTTGGAGTTCCCCTAGGATATATAAGCACCTGCCCTCTCCTGAACAACACCTCATACCCTCTGTCCTCAAGTGTTGAGACGGATATCAGGTTCTTCTTCATTCCAGGCACATTAGACATCTAACACTTTCAAGGGAGGTTTGGGTTCCCTATCAAATGTCAATGTCCACACACCGACTACTCTAACAATGTTGTCATCACTAAGTACTACCTCAATATAGTGTCACTCTCTGAAAACTCTGAGAAGTACTCTCTGACTCCTGTCATTTGATGAGAAGGCCCCTGTCAACATACCAAATGCCAGAAGATGCTCTGTTAGTAGAGGGAAGTGCACACTCCCTCTAAACCTGTATGGCAGGTGATCCTGCACTAGTGGCCTCACAAGTTATGAACACAAACTCCCAATCAAAGCTCTCCGAGAAGCCCTCTATCTCTGCAGAAGTTGCCATGGTTTTCTCCTTTCCCTTCTTGTTCTTCTTCTCCGAACACACAACTGCATAGTGTCCCAACTTTTGACAATTCCAACATTTGACTTTGGAATAGTCCTTCTCCTTGTTTTGTTGCTTGCCTTTACCTTTGTCCTTCTTGCCTCTTGCTAACAATGCCACATTTTCATCCTCCTCCACTTGTTTGGCTACCCCAAGATGGTTCTTTCTGATCTCATTTTGAATGCAATCATCCCACAACCTCTCCCATCCGGGAAGGTTCTCCCATGCAACAATGCCATCCACAAAACTCTCCCAAGTCTTGGGAAGACCATTCAAGGCTATCCTCACCAACTCAGTGGGTGCTATGGTCTCTCCTACGGTTGCCAACCCATCTCTCACTGAAGTGATCTTTGTGAGGTATGTTGTAGCACTATCAGTGTTAGCCATTTTAATGGCCTTCAGCTTCTCCCTTAGAACCATTTTTCTATTTTCATTTGAGCTCTGGTAGAGACTGGTCAAGGCTGTCCACATCTCATGTGCATAAGTCTTTCCTCTCACATGAGGAATGATATGGTCTTTAACTCCATCCAAAATCAGTCTTTTTGCCTTAGCATTCTTCTTGTTAAACTCTTCTAACTGTACAGGGTCAGCAAGTACTGCTACTGAGTGTTGTGTTGTATATAACATAATGCCCCAGACTTCTACTTCCTCAAAGATGCTTTGGATTCTCTCCCTCCATGCAATGTAGTTGCTCTGCTCATCCAACTTATCTTCAACTCTCAAACCCAAAGACATACTTGTTGTCCTAAAAAACTGAAGTTTTCAAATCTGTGGTAAAGATTTAGTTTTCTGTGTAAAAATCAACACGCTGTGATTTTCACTTTGTTGTCCCGAACTGCACTTTTCAGCCAACCAAGATCCTCTGATACCATGTAGAAATTTCACCCCCACTCTGGTTTTCAGTTTCACCTTATCACTCCCATTTAGTTAAATGCCCTTTCCCATAGCCATACATTCAAAATTTCTGGAAATGAAATAAATTTCTGAAAACACAAATTTGGAGATTTCACAAGTGCTGGTAATGCAGAAATAAAAACACAGAAAAATAGAATAGCCACACAGAAAATGACACAGTGATTTTTGGTCAATGTGACCTTGGAACAACCCCCTACAACTCTTGGGGAAAACCAGTTTGAAAGCTCTTCTTTATTTTTGAAAATGCTTTTACAGAGAACTAGAAATACACAGTAAAATTCCAGCGACCACAAATTTACTTATCTCGTTTTCCGTGCTTGACCTCGACCTTGAAAAATGTGCCAACAGCGAACCAGAATTTTTACAGCAAAATCTACAGCGTTAAATGTTGTACGAACATCCTTTAAAACTGTGTCAAAACAGCTGTACGAACTGCCTGGAAATGCGTGCCAAAAACAGCACTACAGATTGCCTCAAAACGCATGCCAGAACAGTGCTAAACGTTGCCTCGATTTTTGTGTTGAAACCCAGCAATATAGCCCTCAAAATTCGTGCCTGAAAACACTGCAATAAATGTTGTACCTTCTCTCCTCGATTTTCGTGCCAAGCTGCCTTGAAAAGCGTGTCTCTATCCTACTATACGGACTACTGAAATAATGCCTTGGAATGCATGCCAAGGTTTGCTGCTCTTCTTCTCTTCTTCTCTGCTTAGAAAATCTCCTTTGCTCTCTTTCTCTTTTTCTCTCAATCTTCTCATGAAAGACTGAAGTAATCTTTTCCTCTTCTCCTCTCCTTTTCCCCTAAATGACCTTTTGGGTAACCCTAAGATCTAATGGTTGAGATTCATTTAGATCTAGGGATGAGAATAAATGTGCATTTAATTCTCACTTTCTATTTTTTTAACTCACACACTTAATTAAAGACCCACTTATCCTTTTATTTCCATAATCACTTTTTCACTTTCTAATTTTTCATTGACTTTAATAAAGTCACTTTAAAATTAGATTGTAACTTTACCACTTATAAAGTCACTTTAGGAGAAAAGTACAAAAAAATTTGGACACTTTTCCCTAGGCCAAAGATCAAAGCCTTAGGGAACCACTTGTCCTCTGGTACCCAAATTTTAGCATGTGGTTGTGGAAGCTCTTTGCAGAGTTATTTGATCATATGCCAGATACGACCATGATATACTGTGACAATCAAAGAGGGATCAAACTTTCAAAGAATCCAGTATTCCATGACAAGTCGAAGCACATCTAGATCAAGTACCACTATATCAGAGATATGGTAGAGAGAGGAGCAATGAGGCTCCAACACATCTCGACTAATGAGCAGGTTGCAGACATTATCACCAAGCCTTTGTCGAAAGCAAAGTTCTTATTCTTCAAAGAGCAACTTGGAGTGCAGGAGAATGTATCCCTCCCTCTGAGTGAACATTGTTGATCGAGAACACTGAGCATATGCTCTTCCCGCAATCTTTTGACTATCCATGGACTTGGTCAAGGGGGAATGAGCAGCGAGGCTCCTAGGTGTGAGGGTACTCCTTGAAGCCATGGACTTGGCTAAGTACATGCCCCAGTATGCATCCTACCCGCAAGTCACCTTTGAGTCATTATTGACCAAGGACCATATTGATATGGTTAATCTTGTCGAGATTGCCACCCATCTGGCCAATGGGTGAGGAGACTTAGGTGTGTATGATCATTACCAAAGTCAAGCGTGACTGCCATGGACTTGGTTAAGATAAATTAATCTCCCTAAGTATTGGATGCAAGTGTTCTACCACTTGATCACTGAGGATCAAGTTGAGTGAGGATTAGTTAGTGCACATCGTGTGCATGTGACCTTTACCAAGGTCATTTATGACTACCATAAACTTGATTGTGGTAAATTGATCTCCCCTATTGTCATGTGGATCATTCTTCTTTTTCTTTGGATCAAGTCATTATTGTTCAGCTGAGATGAGATGAGAAAAGATGAGCTTCTCTTATGATTGAGATGTGTACATCCGAGAAGAGACTTATGGTGCAACAAGAAATTCCTCCCTAGCTAAGAGAGAGTGTTGAAAAATTGGGTAGTGATGGTCGAAATTTCATCAATAAAATAATGGAGAAAAGTTATGATTTGACCGTTGACCAAGTCAGCCCTAATGAAGTCAAGTCGGCCCCACAGTGGAAATGAGCCCTCCTCAACCACATATAAATGGACCTATCGTTGGAAGTCATTTGGCATCATCACGCATCACACAATCTGATCTGAAATTCACAGGAGTTCACATGTGCGAAGGAGCAAGGAGTTATCTTTGTTTTGTGTTGACCAGTAATTTTTCTCTCCTTTGACTTGCGCTGACCTAGGCACTTTGACTCTATTTTGACCGAGTTGTTTGGACTGATTTGGGAGGCCAAATATTCCAGAATCTTTAACTCTGTTGACCACATTTGTATCTCTATTTTCCTGGGCCGTCATTTGAGATTGACTGCATTGTTTGACTAAAGTTTGACTGCAGTCAAATCTCTCTCATTTGACCAAAGAACGTAGGATTGTTTTGGATCAGGTTGACCAAATCTTTGACTAGGAAAGAAGCTGAATATTTTGTTGGGTTGATCAAAGTTTTTTGGGCAAGTTTGATTGTTGACTTTGACCAAAAATTGCAGGTTGTTGACTGTAGTTGACCGAGCTTCCATAGGTCGAGTTTCGGCCCTTCGTTGCAGACTGTTATCTTTGACCAGAATTGACTTATCTCTCTATTTGGATTGGTTTTGATTTGGTTGATTTGGAAAGTCAAAGCTTTGACTTTGATTGTTTTATGGATGTACTATTGGATTATGTATCTCATGTTGAACATTGATTGACTAAGAAGAAGAAGAATTGATTATGGGTTTTCCCCCTGTGGGGTTTTTCCTTGGTCTTTGACCAAAATCTCTATGTCATTGTACTTGGCTATCTTCTATTGTGCATTATTGTTTACTGTTCTATCTATAATTGCTTAACTGTTACTCGTGAATGAAATTGGATGAAATTGTTTTAAGTGATTATATCAGCATAGAACACAAACTACAAACACAATTGGATGAAAATTAACATGAATGAACTCATGATCAACAAGCAATGTTATATCCCAAAGAACAAAGTACAAACTAAAGAATGGCAGTCCCCAAACAATGAACCTTGCCTTCAAGCAACACTGAATATTGATTCTCAAGATAACTCCAACAACATTTAGCAAATTGACACTTTCAAAAAAATTGATTCCTTATCTCCAAGCAATGGCAAACCAAGCCTTGGATGGAATCCCCTTATATACTACTAACCAAACAAAAACCCTCAACTTATATCTTATAAGAATGCCAAACTGACCAATTAGAATTACACTTTTTCAACTCGTTGGGTTAATTAGGGTCTGGGAATAACACCATGGATCACAAAACTAGGGCTCGCATCTTGCAAATTGTTGCTTGCCTTGTCCATCCAAAACATTCGCAGTTGCAGAATGTAGGAGTTCTCGAGAGCATCAATTGTCGATCGAAAGGTGGGGCCTTTGGACTCAAGGTGGTCGTCATTGGAGCCTCGGGAGCAATTGGACAACCCCTATCTATGCTCATGAAAATGGATTCATTGGTCTCAGTCCTTCACCTCTATGATGTCGTCCATACCCTCAAGGTCATGGAAAATATCAGCCATATGGATACCCCCGTTGTTGTATGTGGATTTATAGGCAAAGAGCAATTGGAAGCAACGTTGATGGGATTGGATCTGGTGCACGTCGTCATCTCCAAGATTTCGCTCTTCTCTTGCGAGGTCACGAATTTGAACTAGATTTTCAAGCCAGCCTCTAACACAGAAGCGATCGATGTTGCCACGGCTAACCCTAGCCCCAATGTTGTCACTTTCGAGCCAATCTATGGTGTTATGGCTACCACCACCGTCACAACCAATCTTAGATCTCTTGTTGTTAACATCGAACCAGTGTCCATCACTGGTGTTGTTGGAGATTTGTCAGCTTATGGAAAAGGAAATGTTCTTGGAGGATTTGATTTCATTGTCTCTTTTGACTCCGCTAACGGATCTGTAATTCTAAAGGGAGGTAGTCTGCTTTCAAAGGAGGATCTAAAGAAAACCTCCTAGCCTTAAGATTTGGCTAATCAGAGAAATTCTTATCTACTACAGAATCTTTCCTGCATGTCAAAAAATGCCCCCGAGGATACGCATAAATTTTCCTGTCTTTGTGAGACCATTCTCAGGGGGATACTTTTGTATGTTGGGCAAAGCCTCAGATCTTGTCTCTTCACTCACCGCCAGAATTCAAGATCAACTACGATTCTCCTCTGGAAATTTTCAGCTCTTATACTATGGAAGGTAGCTTCAGGATCTGAAATCCCTTAGAGAGTATGGCATAGCCAAGGATATCTCTATTTATTTAGTCTCTAGATTGAGAGGTGGAGCCAAAGGATGGGGGGTGCCCTCCTCCTCCCAACCCAAGTCTTTTAAGAAGGCCCTTAAGCAAGGACATTCTCCTATGAACCCCAAAGATCTCTCAAGGTCAGCATTCGTTGCAGATTAGGCCACAGATACTCCATCTCTTGAAGTGAAAAATGTTATATACAACTTCATTGTTGTAGATTATGAACGGTAGGCAATTGTTCGCTGTTTCGATGGATTCTAGACCTCAGCATCTGCTCTTCGAGAATGGGTACACCAAAACTAACCTTAGAATACAGAGTTGCATTTTTTCTCAAAAGGATTCTTTGTGGTGCTCTTAAGAAATTTATAGGACCAACAAATGGTTTTTGATCAAGGACCCAGGTTTTCAAGTCATTTTGGTCTCTCACTTCAACCATGATTTCTTGATTTTAATCTTCTTTCCATGATGACTATGGCAACTTTAATCCAGGTAAGGCTTCCTAACTTGCCCATCCATTTGACACAACTTGATATCTTAGCAAATGTGGGAGATTTACTAGGTCGCTCCCACAAAATAGAAATTGAAAGGCTTTCAAAAGGAATTCTCACATTTTTTCGCATGTGTTGAAGTGGACCTCAGTGAAGGGTTGCCACACAAAATCCTTCTCAAGTGGAGGGGTAAGGTTTACTCGCAACCGTTGGATTATGAAAACACTACTTTCCGGTGCAGAACTTGTCAACATCTCGATCATCTTCAAAATGCATGCCCCTTTTCGCAAGGACCCTTTTCTTGTTGAGAATTTAATAGGGCAATGATTAATTCAATTCTCTTACTTGATAACTGCTTGAGTTATAATTTAGCTTCTTTATCTTTGTTTCTTATTATTACAATGAGCAATACATCAAACAGTTACCAAAACAATAAGAACATTGACACAATATGTAGGCTGCAAGCTAGGGCCAAAACCCCTCCTCTTGAGGGGAAAACCCACAAATCTCTGCTTATAGATGCTTCAATAGACTAATATCAAGACCCTTTACAAAGACACTAGACACAAGTATTCCTCCAAGACACTTGTCACTATCTCTGCTCTTCTCGCCCTCCTTAATTTTGTCCTCCTTTTCTCGCACTGTGTTGCACTGCCACCTAGAGAAGCTCGGTCTCTACTCTGCAGCCCTTGACAAAGTGCCTCCTCCCTTCGGCCTCCTACGGTCCTTTTCTTCGACCTTCTTCCAACACCCTTCTACCCTTTCGATAGCTCAAGACCAATCTGCATATGCACTGAAGTAGCCATCGGTCTACGTTGAGATGACATAGGTATAGGTGCAGACCTATCAATGAAACAGAGAGAGATCCTTACGCAAACCCTCGCACACCTTGTAGCCTTCCTTCATGTTGTATTACCCTTACACGTCACGAACTGTAATCCACACTTCTGAGAGATGTTGTCCCTTCATCGAACTGTCCACCATCCGAAAATCTCAGGGATACCTTTCCGAAATTATGTCACTATGGTATAGGCCGAGGTGCCTTTATATAGTTGTTGGTCCATCAATTAAGCCAACCTGACATCTCGAATAGATGTTTCCATATAAGTTGAGCCGACATGACTTATTGGAGGTAGGTCGACTTCTTTTCAAGGAGGATTTCATCAATCTTTAAGCCGACTTTAAGAGGCATAGTGACAATGTCTTGGAGTGCAACTTTTATATAAGCGATGTGTCTTTTAAACGTGTAACATGACTCTAATTATCCTTATGTCAAGATGACAAATTCCTAAAGACATCAAGAGGTCTTTGACCTATAATGAAAACTTCTTGCTCATGAAACCCATGAAGCAAGCAACATAATATATTTTCTTTTCTTTTTTCTTCATTACATAAAATCATAATTACAAGTCATTATGAAGACTGAACCTAGTTACACTTTTCAATACTCCCTCTTAACTAGGGAGGTATTCATAATGGTACTTGGTCATTCTCAATCTAAAGGGATCTCATAAGGAGTCGGATTTGTAACCCATCTGTATAGCATCATATCAACCAGGATTGTCATAGTGCAAGGCCTTGACTAACAGCTCCATCTCTCCACGAGATCTTGAGCTCCAATGTTGGCGAGACCAATGATAAATAGACACCTTCATCACTGTCTCTCTTGGAACATACCCAACCCGGGTTTAACCAAAGTATGCCTAGGACTATTCTTATCTTGGATTCCCAGTCCTCAAATAATATCGGTCCTTCCACGACCACTCTTGTCTTGGATGCCCTAATACATCCTCAAAGAGTATCAGATGTCAAATGATTACCCAATCCTCCATTATGTCTTCCCAGGTGAAGGCCAGAATGATGTTTCTATCTCTCCCTCTCAACTAGGGAGGATATATTCCACCAAGGAATGTACCTAAGCTCCCTCTCGACTTAGGAATTACCAAGTTTCTTCCAAGTAAGAAACTTATTACCAGGCTCCCTCTTAATCAGAGACCTGCAGCAACTCTATAGGAAAATAATGGGACATCCAGCTGCTCTAGAGAACTCCTTCCTTCGATGTCATGAGTTTCTTCTTTGTTGAGGAGTCTTCATTTTTGGGATCTCTTCATAGGGCACAGATCATCCATGAGTCATGTCTTCATTCTATCAAAAAGTGATCCATCAGTCTTCTCATCTGGTCTAGCTTCATGTCTTGCTGCTTTCCTTCAAACCATATTTCTTCCAAGGATCTTTCATCCTTCCGTATGGTTGTCAACTGTGGAAGACATATACTTCCCTTTGGCAGCCCTGCATAAGCTCATCCAAATATTATTCAATTATAAAAATGAACACTTAAATCAAAAATTACCTTAGCGATGATTTTTCATCATGACATCTTCCTGTAGGTATCAGCATCCTTCATACAGATTGACACATCTCCTAAAGATATGTATTGCCAAGGGTCTTCATCTTTTCCAAACTTCTATCAAATTCTACTTATCTTTCCAAAAGATTTTCCAGTCAAGTCTTCTTGGTTTCCTTGGATGTTGACTGCCTTTTACCATGCTTGCACTTCTCACGATCTCTTCCTTTGTTTCTCCACACAATTTTATTCCCGGGAGCCTTCAATCAGAGTTCCTTGATAGTTGCCAATCATCTCATACTTCATATAAAATATATTATGTTGATTTCATCTAGTGTGAACCATGCCTTTCGCATCCTTTTTAGAGGAGGAGATCCCTTTCTTTTGATCATGCTTCTTAGGATAGAAGTAGTGATCAATGTTACCTGCAATCATACGACATGACATTATAATATTAAATACAAGCATACATACATCATTTATCTTTAGGTCATCTAGTATTCTTTCAGCAGCTTCCTTGATTGAAGTGTCTTCAAACCCTTGATCTGCTTCATCTCTTATGTCATCATACCATCATTCCATGAACTCCACAAGTTGGAGTTCCTGATGAAACACTTGCTTCCTCTCTAGATCGGTGAATCCTTCGAAGAGGATTCCATCAGAGAATCTTGAGGATCTTGAATATCCTTATCTTGGCAAATGTTTCCTTTTGATGTATTATGAGCCTTGTCCTGGATGACTTCTTCCTTCCAATGAGGTTCCCAAGAGCTATATCCTTCATATTTGATTGCCATGAATTTAGTTCCTCCTATCCTCCATGATTCCCCATGGTGATGTCATGAGCTCTTGCTTCTAATGCTTTCATGATGTCACACCGCATCTTATTATTTATTGTAGCCATATCCTATATAGGATTTAGGAGCCATGAAAAGACCTTTTGTGAGAGAGACTATCTTAACCATAGTAAAGATCTCTTACTCCCTCTTGAACTTCTTTTCTTCAGCTTCCTTCATCCTTTTTGGTGATATGAGCTTTCTTCCTGTAATGTCTGAGTCCTTTAACTTTCATCATTCTTACCATCAACTGGTCTTCTTCTATCTAGCATAGAAACCACAAGTTGTTAGATAAGGTAACTTTTTTGTCCCATGGACATTTGTTACCTTGCCCATCAGAACAGTGATGACTATTCTTTTTATCATTTTTCCCAAATCTCACAATTGAGATTCTATGAAGGTCTAAGTGATATGAGCTTCTATACTGCATTTTCAGAGAATATATATCTTCTAGCTTATCACATATTTCTTTGATATTTCCACTCCTCCCATATATATATATATATAGGGATGAGAGGACCTTTGACTGATTTTATAAGAATCCTTTGAGCCCTTCTATCCCCTTTCCATGTATTCAGATAAATCTTGACCTTCGGAGATTTTTAGTGACTTTACTTTCTTTGAGGACTGTGACTATCCTCCTCATGCAAGGAATCTTGGTAACCCAACCAGATTATAGATCTCCCTGCAAAACAAAGTCATTTTACCAAATTTGATTATAGAATAAAAGATACTTACTTGACAAGTGAAGATAAATTCTTCAGTTTGATTGCTTCGATGGTGGTTGAGAAAAGATGTATTAGTGCTTTCTTTTTGGATGATCTTCTTTCAGACGAAAAGGCTTTTCTTCAATAAAGGAGATTGTTCCCTTTTATGATGACAACATCTTTAGATCTAGCTTCCTTTGTTGATGTTGATTGATGCTTCTTTGGATGATCTTGTTCAAGGGGTAAGGAGGAGATCCTTGCTGCAATAATAGGGATATAATAATGCCTTTTATCCTACCAGCCTTACAACTAATTAGATGTTATATTGCCAAGACACCGAGATCATCTTTGTTGTTGATATTATCAGACCTTCTTTCCAAACATGGCAAGGAACCAAAACTGTTTTATGGTTTTGTTAGTGTCTTTACTGAGATCTGAAGGAAACACCGAATTAGATAAGGAATAGAACCGAAGCAAAACATGTGACTGTAGCATTGAATGTGACCTTGTCCAAACTGTGATTTATTTTAGCACTAAGATTTGTTGATAAAGTGTCGAGACAGTGAGACGAGATCATTGCGGTGCCATCGAATTCTTTGCCCAAGTTTTGCGCTGCATTGTGATCCGCACTATAGACTGTGTCAATCTTCTGAAATCTCTGATCTGTTGTGCCATCCGAAACTGAGATCACCCACCGAGAATCACAGTGGATCGAAGCTGATTTGACCCATCCGAAACTACAGAGATATGTTTAAACTTTTGGACTGTACCTTCTCACCGAAAACTTAAGAGAGACAGCGTTCCTTCCAGAGATAGCATCCAAACTGTTGACTAATCCTTAAGTGCCTCTTAGATTCCCTTCCTTTGACTTTAGCACCATAGCTCTGATACCATGTTGAGAATTTAATATGGCAATGATTAATTCAATTCTCTTACTTAATAACTGCTTGTTATACTTTAGCTTCTTTATATTTGTTTCTTATTATTACAATGAGCAATACATCAAATAGTTACCAAAACAATAAGAACAATGACACAATATGTAGGCTGCAAGCCAGGGCCAAAACCCCTCCTCTTGAGGGAAAAGCCCGCAAATCTCTTCTTATAGATGCTTCAATAGACGAATACCAAGACCCTTGACAAAGACACTAGACACAAGTATTCCTCCAAGACACTTGTCACTATCTCTACTCTCCTCGGCCTCCTTAATTTTGTCCTCCTTTTCTCGCATTGTCCTGCACTGCCACCTAGAGAAGCTCGGTCTCTACTCCGCAGCCCTTGACAAAGCGCCTCCTCCCTTCAACCTCCTACAATCCTCTTCTTTGACCTTCTTGCAACACCCTTCTACCCTTTCGATAGCCCAAGAACGATCTAAATATGCATTGAAGTAGCCCTCAATCTTCGTTGAGATGACAGGGTATAGGTGCAGACCTATCACCGAAACAGAGAGAGAGATCCTTACGCAAACCCTCGCACACCTTGTAGCCTTCCTTCATGTTGTATTACCCTTACACTTCACGCATTGTAATCTGCACTTCTGAGAGATGTTGTCCCTTCATCGAACTGTCCACCATCCGAAAATCTCAGGGATACCTTTCCAAAATTATGTCACTATGGTATAGGTCGAGGTGCCTTTATATAGTTGTTGGTCCATCAATTAAGCCGACCTGACATCTCGAATAGATGTGTCCATATAAGTTGAGCCGACGTGACTTATTGGAGGTAGGCCAACTTCTTTTCAAGGAGGATTTCATCAATCTTTACCCCGACTTTAAGAGGCATAGTGACAATGTCTTGGAGTGCAACTTTTGCATAGGGGATGTTTCTTTTACACGTGTAACATGACTCTAATTATCTTTATGACAAGATGACAAATTCCTAAAGACATCAAGAAGAATTTTTTGACCTATAATAAAAACTTCTTGCTCATGAAACCCATGAAGCAAGCAACATAATATATTTTATTTTCTTTTGTCTTCTTCATTACATAAAATCATAATTACAAGTCATTAAGAAGACCGAACCTAATTACACTTTTCAACATTTCCCCCTAGGACTCGAAGAAATAGAACTATGGATGGCAAGATCCAAAGGGAGAAGAAGAGTCCAAGAACACTTCGAGTCAAAAGCAAGACAACTCATAGCAACAGAAGACATCTACCACCAAATCAACTCCTTCAAACTTAGCTCAACGTCATGTGGAACCATCTCATCCCTCAACAAAGGAGGCCCATCCTTTAAATGAAAATGAAAGAGACTCAACCATAATTGTGGCTTCGGCAATGAGTGGGCAAAAACGTACCCGTGAATCAGATCACTCGAATAGCTACAAGGAAATGGAAAATATGGTAGAACCTTTAGCAATGGAACTGTCTCAAAGAAATTATGTCATTGTCCAATCTACAATTGTTCCTAATAATTCCTCGAACTAGATTAACATCCACAAGAGAAAAGGAAAGAAGGAAAACTCCATTATCAATCCTAGGATCTAATATCAAGAATGTAGTAAATGTAGCATCGTGTGTTGTTCTTATTAGCGATGGAAGAATTGTTGTAATTTGTTATTTGAGGTAGTACAAATTAACTTACAAAAAAAAGAATGCCAAACCAACCACACAATATAAAGTCTACTCACCCATCTATCCTCTGAATCAGTGGACAGCAACACGCATGAAGGATTAGGGATAATCGATGCCTCTAATGAAGCATCAAGTACAGTTGTCTATAGTCATACTAGAATAGTGGTAAATTAAATCTCCACTCCTAATCCCACACAAATGGCCCAAGCATTGCAATATTCATTTTAAATAACTCAAATTCCACAATAGGACTTCTCAACTCAATAAGTGAAAGATAGACAAGGGAAAGGAGACCCTACTCTTGAGCAAAGAAAGCCACTCCTTCCATGAGCAAGAGGCGCCATCCTGCAAATCTCCCCAAAAGAAATGCACTTCCTACTTAGCTCAAGAACCTAATAGCAAGGCGATTCCACAACACAAGATCCCTAGACCCTCCACCTTCAAATAGGACAACAAGCTAAATCCCAAGGGCCTTAGAGAGGAAATTTGGAGTAGTGTGTTCCAATCTAGGCAGCAAAGAAGGCCTATTAAAACAACAATGAGGTCTACTAGGGCAACATATCTAGAGGCAGCAAAATTGTGAGGCAAATTGAGCAATGACGAAAAGAATATGTAAGTTGGTTGTGTTGCTAATAAGGTAATTAGTATCGAGTGCTACTATTTCTAAATTGTTGAAGTGTTGTATAGCAAACATTGTTGGTGTAACAACCCTAAGAGTGAATATTGTGGAAATTGTAACTTGATGTGTATTGTTGGTATTGTTGAAAAATCAGCTAGTTGTTTACATTGTTGTGCATTCAATGTCATCTCTATTGAATTGAAAAGGATATTGTGGTACTAGTACAAATTGTTGATCTTTCAATATTTTATAGATTGATAATTACTTCCAATGATTCCTAAACCAATTCATCTTATACCACATTCATCATTAATTAATTATACAAGAAAATCATCAACAATCAAACACGAGACAAATTTATCCTAGGAAAACCCCAAACCAGGGGAAAACCCAACAACCTTTTCTTAGAAAAATTTGTCCATTCAACAAGGAATACAATCTGAATTTTCAAGTCAAATCAAATCAAACTGACAAGTAACCAAACCCAAGTCAACCCTGGTCAAACTGTGCTCAATTAGCCTCTGGAATTCGGTGTATTTTCCCTCCAAAATTTTGGCCTTCCTCAAAGAATACATCCCTTTGTACTACTTCAAATTTGTCCTTTAGGTCTCCCATAGATTTCGTCCTTTCTGCCTCAGGAGTCAGAGTTCATCCTTTAATGAGATCTGAATTGTGCCTTAGATGATCTGAATTGAACGCCCAAATGGAGAGGACAAACACCAATAAATAGTGGTTGAATGTGCTGAATTGTCCCTTCACTGGAGCCGACTTGAAGCCCACCTTACATTTTGGAGGGAAAATCATGATTTTAAAATTAAAATTTTCTTTTTTTTAAGGCCGACTTGGAATCCACATATATATTTATCATTTCTTAAATATTTGGAGGGCTAAAACTTAATTATGAAGATCGACCATAACTACAAAATTCAACACTCCCTCTTAGCTAGGGAGGTATTCATAAAGACTTCCATAGATGTTCTCTTGTTGAAAATTTCTCTATTCCAAGAAAAGGTTGAATGAGCCCAGTTATGTTGATGAATACATCCACCACATGTTCAATACCAAAACCGTGTGGAAAGCATCCCTACATCAGCATCAAAGGAGGAACTAGTCACGCACTAGTCCTAAGTCACCAAGTCAACAAATCGTCACTTGGAGACATGTCAGGAACCCCACCTGACCCATGGTGAAATTCGGGGCCTGTTTACCATTATCACATGTTGTCACATGTCATGAATGGTAAATACCTGCCTAATGCTATGAGACACAAGCTCAACCCACTAGCCAAACCCCATGGCAATATGGTCAAAAATCCATGACCGAGGGATCAATCCAGGCCTTGATGCTTACTAATCCAATCTCCCCAACCAAACTCCATGGCTTCCAAGTCAAACCCCATGACCAAGGGAGCAATCCAAGCTTTGATGCTTATGGAGCCAATTTCCCCAGCCAAACTCCATGGCTTCTAAGTCAAACCCCGTGACCAAGGAAGCAATCTAGGCTTTGATGCTTATAGGTCCAATCTCCCCAACCATAGACCATGGTTTCCCAGTCAAACCCCATTACCTAAGGGAGTAATCCAAGCCCATAGATGTTACAACATCAACACTCCCTTTCACCAAGGGAGGGATTCTCAATCACTCCAAGCTTGTCCCAGAAGTACACCAACTTCATCCATGGACGGAGGCTTTCTGAAAATGTCAACAACCAGCTCAATCATAGAAATACATAGAAGCCTCACTGCTCCACGTGCTTTGACCTATCATCACGATCGTCTCCCACACTTGATTAAACAATCCTGAAGCCACCCTACTCACAATTTACCAAGCAAACTCCAATATACTTTGTTTCAACAGTGTTGTCAGCTTCCCACTCATCATAGCAACCAAGTTGAATCTGTGAATAACAATTGTAGACATGCCTTGGCTCAACTGACTAACTTCTTTCATTGGTCATCCTGCAGTCCATCATCCCAGATCACTAAAGGATCTTAATAATAATATATTCCATTTTGCCACACCCGAGAAGCAATGTATCAAACTGAGATCCTTCATCATGAATTCATAGGTTGATTGCTCCCTCTGTTGAGATTTTGTGTATTTGGGGTAGCATCAGTTGTGCTCTAGTTCCCAAATTTTGTGGAGGGACTAGAGTACACTTGATCTACAAGACCCAGAAATTGATTTGGGAAATTTCATCTGGTTTAGGAGATATTAAATTAATTAATTATTTTAATGTATTGCCTAAGTTAAAACTTAGGAAACTTAAATAATTAAAGTGAATTTAATTAAACATGTGATGAAATTGTCTTAAGTCACACGGATCAAGCTTTCTTTTAATCTTAGCCATTGATTCAAGATCTTATCATGGTCGTTGGTTTCCCAACGAGAAAAGTATAAAGGAAAGGCTTGGGGTTATCTGTAAAGACACACATAAGCAGAGCACTAAAGCTAAGTTGAGATTCTAGGGCGGGTTTGCTAAGAATTCTCAAAAGTGTTTCAACTACAGAAAGGGGAATTTAGGCCAAGGGGATGATGCGATCTAGGTCTAGAATCAGCAAGAGGCAAATATCAGCTCAGAGAGGCAGCGCAGAGAAGCAGGATAGCAGCAGCAGGAGGGCAGCACTTGTGCTACGCAGGTGTTGCACAGTCCCTCAAGGACAGCGTAATTGTTGCAGGAAACCCTCAGGGGTTACGTAGAGACCCCAAGGGGCAGCGTAGGAACTGCGTCACCCAGTCTGGGGTAACACAGCCCTTTCCGAAGCAGCACTGAGGGTCAGAGGGGCTTCAGAGGCTAACGCATAGGCTTCAGGGGCAGCGCTGGCTGAGTTCTGTAAATCTCGTTTGAGGGTGTGGATCAGTCATTATTTTGGCCCTAGATCAGCCAGTGAGATGTAGATCTATTATTTCTCTGTCGGGTTTCCCAGATCTGGAACCCAGGCTTGTTGTATTCAGAAAATTCTTAATAATAAAACCCTCCAGCAGCCAGAAGACCGGTTTTCCCGCATTGGATTTTTCCGGGGACTATTTGTCCAGAAATAACTGTCACTTTGTCTATGTGTGCATGAACTTATTCTAGATCTGGATTGGTGGAGATCTGTTATGTGTTTTGCTTCGATTTTAATTTGAATTTTATTCAATTAATAACTTATCTAAGTAGGAGGAGCATAACCAGATTAACAATAAATAATTTCTGCATAAAGTGTAAAGATTCAGAAATTTCCACATGTTATCAGAGCAATTGCAGATCTAGGAGGGTCACCAACAAGAATCTGAAGGTTCTAGCTGCAATAAGCAACTGGAAAAGTAGCAGAAACGCAAATCTGAAGGAACAGCGCATTTTTCAGAGGCAGATTCACGCAGAGGGAAGGGTGACGCTGTCTAACGCAGTCTCCTAGCAAGCCCATGCAATTACTGCGCAGAGGCGGCTCAGAAACAGCGTTGGACTAGTCTAAAGCCTGCCAGTGTGATGCAGATCTGAATCTGTCAGATCCAAAAAAGACTAAAGAAAAGCTGCAAAAATTCGGAAGGTGCTAGTGGGGTTAAAATTTTGAAGTCTTCAGATTTTTAGCCTAAGCACAAGTGACAAAGGGCGGGAGGAGATCAGCTTCTCAGAGAGTTTCTAGCCAAATAAACTTGCAGTTTGATCAAAGGATCAACGAGAGTTGAATCATAGTTGATTTGGCCTAAAGCCTGCCAATGTGATGCAGATCTGAATCTGTCAAATCCAAAAAAGACTAAAGAAAAGCTACAAAAATTCGGAAGGTGCTAGTGGGGTTAAAATTCTGAAGTCTTCAGATTTTTAGCCTAAGCACAAGTGACAAAGGGCGGGAGGAGATCAGCTTCTCAGAGATTTTCTAGCCAAAGAAACGTGCAGTTTGATCAAAGGATCAAAGAGAGTTGAATCATAGTTGATTTGGCAGATTTCAAGGAGGGAAATCAGTTGTCAGAGGGAACAGAAGGTGCCTGTTTCACCAAGGGCCTTAGATCGATTTCTCTAGCAAAGAGAAAAGGAAGTTTCGACACATTCTGAGCAGATGACTCCTCATGGACTGCGTGATGAGGACAGGTTGGATGGCTTCTCAAACTTTTCATTTTGGAAGGCAAGGATCCTGATAGTCCTTGAGGCATACAATCTTAGAGACCATGAAGAGCAAACTCTGGCCACACCGACAGATCCTAATCTCCTTTGGAAGCATAAGGAGGTTGTTGGGCATGCCAAGCGGCTGATTATGGATGGAGTCAAGTACCATATTGTACCACACTTAGCTGAGAAGAAGACAACTAATGAGATGTGGAAGGCCTTGATCTCCCTATATGAGGGAAAATCTGTCCAAAGGAAGATGTTGTTGGAGACACAGATGAGGTCATTTATGTTGGCCAAGGGAGAAGGCATGGAGCATTTCCTCTCCAAACTGCAGTCGTTCAAAGATTAGTTGACTGCAACTGGTGCTAAGGTGGAAGCATAGTTATTAAAACCGGCCAAACCAGCCGGTCAAATGTGCTCGTGGTCGGAACCGGCCAAGCAACCCGATCAGGGAGGGCCCTTCTCCAATTTTCGGCATTAATCGGACCTAACCAGCCAGTTCTGTTCCTAACCGGCCGGTTAGATGCTAATCACCTACGCGGACCCACGCACGGCTGCAGTTGAGCTTTAGGGCTGATGTGGAGCCAAGGGGAGGGTTGTTTCCCTCCAAAAACACCCTCCCCAATCTTTTATAAGGAGGGGCAGCCTCTCCTTTGTCTCACACCAACTCATTTTCTGTTTGTGAGTTTGATTGAGAGCTTGGAGAGTGTTGAGTGTTTGCCGGAGCAGTGATCTTGGAGGCTTGGAGTTGGAGTTGGAGTTGGAGCTATCTTGGAGATAGTTTGGAGCTGTCAATAGCGTTGGCATCTTCAAGAGGACGCTAAGGAAGCTAGCTTGCATTGCCAGGTAAGAATTTTCACTTGAAAAATCCATCATTTCATCGTTGTTCATGTATTTATTTTCTCATGTGTTTAGCTATTTTATTGCTCTCAAATCTCTAGTCCTATGCTATCAAATTTTGTATGTTTGAATGTGCATTTTGTTTCGTAAATTTAGCCTTAGTTGTCCATTTATCTTAGCTGCAATTTTTTTTAAATGGCAGATTTATTTCCAAATTTCAATTATTTCAAGTCAAGATGCCTCCAAAAGCCAAGGACAGTGCATGGGTCCATTGTGATGTGATTGATGGAAAGATGGTATGCAAACTTTGTCAAAAATGTATTGGAGGTGGGGGTATTCTTAGATTGAAACATCACTTGGCTGGGATAAGAGGCAATGTAACGCCATGTGATGCACCTAAAGCAGTGTTAGGTCCGGTTAGGGCAGAATACCTTGCCAAGCTTGAAAAGTTTGAGGAGACTAAGGCTAGGGAGAAGGCTATCCAAGATGAAATTGCAAGGAAGAGGGAAATAGTAGAAATGCTGAGAGAGAGTGGGTATGAAAATGATGAGTATGATATTCAAGACTCCACTTCTATCCCTTCCACCAATAACCCCTTTCACTATGTTCCTCCTGTTGGCAAAAGATCAAACCCAACAAAGAAACCCAACCTCATGAGTTATTTCTCGTCCAATGCTAATCCCACAGCCACTGCCACTGCCTCCATGTCCCAGCCAACTCCAAGTCGTCAACCCACTTTGGATCAACATTGGAAAAAACAATGCAAAGAAGCTTCTCATCAGTACATTGCTAGATGGTGGTATGATTCAGATATCCCATTTAATGTTGCTCGCTCACCATATTACCAAGCTATGTGGGACTCTATTTTTGTTGTAGGAAAGGGCTTCAAAGGCCCTACTGCACATGAGTTAAGGGGAGCTCTTTTGCAACAAGAGCTTTCTAGTATTGATGAGTATTTGGCTGAATATAAAGAGTCATGGCTCAAAACAGGTTGTTCCATCATGTCAGATGGATGGACTGATGGAAAGAACCGCACTATCATTAACTTCCTTGTTGCTTGCCCTCGAGGAACAATGTTTTTGAGATCAGTTGATGCATCTAATAAGGTGAAGGATGCAACCCTTCTATTTGAGCTTTTGGATGAGATTATTCAGGAAGTGGGAGAGCAGAACGTTGTGCAGGTCATCACAGATAATGCCTCAAACTATGTTCTTGCTGGAAAGATGCTTGAGTCCAAGTATAGTACCATATTTTGGACTCCATGTGCTGCACATTGCATAGACCTCATGCTTGAGGACATAGGCAAAGTGGAATGGGTAAAAAACATTGTAGAGCATGGCAAGTGCATTACAAAATACATTTACAACCACTCATGGGTATTGAGCCTAATGAGGAAAAACACTGGGGGCAAAGAGCTTGTTAGGCCTGCCATTACGAGATTTGCAACTCACTTCCTCACGTTGCAATGTCTCAATTCTCAACAGAAAAACCTGCAGAAAATGTTTTCTTCTGATGATTGGACTGAATCCCGGTGGGCTCATAGACAAGATGGAAAAGACACCAAAAAGAAAGTCTTTGACAATTATTTTTGGAAAACGTCTTCAGAGCTGGTAAAAATTACTGAGCCCCTTGTTAAGGTGCTAAGGATGGTGGATGGGGAAAGGATGGCAATGGGATACATTTATGAGGCTATGGATCAGGCCAAGGAGCAGATACGGGCAGCTTACAAGGACAGGTTAGCTAAATATGGCCGGATATGGGAGATCATTGATAACAGATGGAACAATCAACTCCATCGTCCTATACATGCAACTGGGTATTTTTTGAACCCAAAGTATCATTATAGAGCTCGGCTAGGAGATCAGCAGGATGGGGAGGTCAGATCTGGATTGATTGATTGCTTGGAGCGCATGGTCCCTAACCGTGCAGACCTTTTGGAAACACATAAACAACTTACTCATTTCAGTATGGCAGTTGGTACCTTTGGAAAGAACTTGGCAAAAATGGCAAGAGATGTGGATCAACTAGGTAAGCAATTCCAATTTGTTTTTCTTTTCAAGTTAAATTTTTTGTAAATAAGTAATGAAATGAACTATGTTACTAATGAATGTCTTTTTATTTGCAGCACATTGGTGGGAGTCATTTGGCGGCCAATGTCCTCAATTGCAAAGGTTTGCAATTAGAATCCTCAGCCAAACTTGCAGTGCTTCAGGTTGTGAGCGCAATTGGTCTGTTTTTGAGCGCATACACACAAAGAAGAGAAACCGTTTGGAACAGAAACAGTTAAATGATCTTGTGTTTGTGCAATACAACCTTCGCTTGAGGCGGAACCAACTGATGAGCAAAACACCTAATCTAGATCCCATTGTGTTGGATGATATTGATCCAACATCAGAATGGGTGGAGGAGACTGAAGATCCAGTGTTTGAGGCTGATTTTGATTTTGATGCAGCAGTAGTGGGGGGTGAATTTGAAGCAGATTTGGTGGCACCATCAGACACAGACCCAGGATTGGTAGTTGCATCAAGCAAAGGCAAACAACCAATGGTCGACACTAGTCATGCACCTCGAGCAACTCGTGCTTCCATTAGGTCCACTTCTATTGTTATTGGTGGCAGGGGTACTGAGGTTGCAGATGAGCCTGAGGCTGAGGCATCCTCAAACTCTGATCCAGATGATGTCTATGCAACAGCCGATGTTGATCCTATGTCTAGTAGCGGTGATGAATTTGATGATTGATCATCATTCATGTGTAGTCTTGTATTAGGCCAATGGCCTCATAGCTTGTAGCATTGTTTTTGGACTTTATGGGCCATTTGGAGCCTCATTTCTTATGTATTTTTCGATGATATGTATTGCACTCGGTGACATTTTGATATATTCACCTTTGCATGGTATATAAATGAGCAAACTTTGCATATTTTGTCTCTATTGGCTTGGAATCATGGTTGCAAATCTTAAAAATAGTTTTTTTTATTAAAAAATAATTATTTAATGTATTTTTTTTAAAACCGGTTCATTGAGATCTGACCGCTCCCGGTTAGACCGGTTCCGGTTAGAAACCTAGTTCATTAGGTCCACCGGTCCGGTCACCGGTTCCGGTTTTAATAACTATCCAGTTCATTAGGTCCACCGGTCCGGTCATCGGTTCCAGTTTTAATAACTATGGGTGGAAGACGATGAGATAGTTAGGATTGCCCTCAATGCAGTCACGGATGAGTGGGAAACCTTTGTCCAAAGTATCTTGGGCAGAGCAAACCTCCCAGATTGGGACAGCTTGTGGTCAGTTCTGCGTCAAGAAGAACTCCGTAGATTCACCAAGAAGCAGTATAGCTCTGGGAGGTCTGCTACAGAGAGGGGAATTTAGGCCAAGGGGATGATCTGATCCCAGGGTCTAGAATCAGCAAAAGGCAGAGATCAGCTCAGAGAGGCAGCGCAGAGAAGCTGGAGAGCATCAGCAAAAGGGCAGCACTTGTGCTACGTAGGTGTTGCGCAGTCGCTCTAGGATAGCATAATTGTTGCAGGAAACCCTCAGGGGTTACACAAAGACCCCAAGGGGCAGCATAGGGACTGTGTCACCTAGTCTGGGGTAACATAGCCCTTTCCGAAGCAGCGCTGAGGGTCAGAGGGGCTTCAGAGGCTAACGCAGAGGCTTCAGGGGCAGCGCTGGGGTTTCTAGGCCCTAATTTTGACTGAGTTCTGTAAAATCATGTTTGAGGGTGTGGATCAGTCATTATTTTGGCCCTAGATCAACCAGTGAGCTGTAGATCTATTATTTCTCTGTCGGGTTTTCCAGATCTGGAACCCAGGCTACTTGTATTCAGAAAATTCTTAATAATAAAACCCTCCAGCAGCCAGAAGACCGGTTTTCCCGCATTGGGTTTTTCCGGGGACAATTTGTCCAGAAATAACTGTGTCACTTTGTCTATGTGTGCATGAACTTATTCTAGATCTGGATTGGTGGAGATCTGTTATGTGTTTTGCTTCGATTTTAACTTGAATTTTATTCAGTTAATAACTTATCTAAGTAGGAGGAGCATAATCAGATTAACAGTAAATAATTTCTGCATAAAGTGTAAAGATTCAGAAATTTCCACACCCTCTATTATGGAGGCAAATTTTTCTACCACTATTGCTCCCTCTGACACGAGTCCTTCAAATTTGTTGACTAACATGCCTCTTTTGAACTAGGAGGCCTTCCAACATAATTCGAGATATCAATATAATTTTTCCCTCTTGAACAAGAATCACTCTGGAAGAATCCTCTTGTCACACACTTTGCTTTGTTCTTCCAATACTTCCATTTGCTGCCAAAGCCTAAGCAGCCTTCACGATGTACCTACAATCCTCACTAGGAGGCCATGGAAGAACGATTACAACCCAACAAAAGAGACAAAGACAAGAAGCTAACTAATAGTAGAACAATAATAATCAAGGAAGAGAGATATTAGATACTTATCTTTTGAGGATTGCGGGGAATTTGTCAACTCCCTCTTGATCCTTGCCATCTTCCAAACTCCTCATTCTCCTTCTCATCATCAAGATGTTGCTTTCCTTTCCTTGCTTTGCTAGGGTTTCTTCATGAAGTGGAATCATCAATCTAAGTATAGCTCAAAGGTTTTATCCACAAACCCTAGGGCTTTCACATCTAAGACTTCAAGTCTTCTAGGATTTACAAACCCTAAAATTCCAATTTTCATCTCCACTTTTGTCATATGCACCATAGAATCTCAATGCCTTTGCATATGTGATGAAATCCATCATTGTCATCAATCAATAAAAGACGTATCAAGATTAATAGTCCATTATAGCTTTTGTAACATTGGCAACATATATTTTCCAACATAACCTCAACTAGCAACATATGTAAGGCATCTTTCAAGGTTCATGGCATCAATGCTCTAGAAGCTTATATCTCTGCAACTTCAAAACATCCTGCTTCTTGAACACACTCTAAAATACAATGCAACATTTTCAAAGGAAACACATGTCCCAAAAACTTCAATCCAACATATCATACTTCAGGTTGCCAAATATTCTTGGCACAGGTATAAGGATTGTGCATAGTTCATTCTGTTGAGATTTTGGGTGGCATCAGATGTGCTCTAGCTCTGAAACTTTGTGGAGGGGCTAGAACACATGAGATCTCCAAGGCCTAGAAATCGTTTGGAGAAATTCCACCCAGTGTGAAAGTTGTTCAAATAATTAAATTTTTTAATGGGGACCCTAAGTCTAACTTAGGGAAATTGAAAAATTAAAGTGAATTAATTTACACATGTGGTGAGAATGTTCTAAGTGACGTGGATCAAGCTTTCTCTAATCTTAGCCGTTGATTAGAGATTAGATCAAGGTTGTTGATTTATCAACGAGAAAAGTAGTAAAGGAAGGCTTGGGGTCAATTGGAATACACACACAGAGCGATAGCACTTGAGCTAAGTCGAAATTATGGGGTGCGGTTTGTTGAGAATTTTCGAGTAAGCTTGCAGTGTTGGTGAGGGGTAGATCGGCAAGGGATATTCTGATCTGAGGCTGAGAATACATAAATCAGAGAGGCAGATGCGTACCACGCAACGCAGAGACCAGCAGGTGGGATGCGGCAATTTTCAGGTCAATGTTTTGAACCAACCAATGTGGTTCATCATCACGACATAGATGGAGAATCTGATCTAACCAAGAGATTAAATATTGTAGAGGTGCTTGTTGATTTGATCGTACTAATAAGGAAGTAATGATGATGATGAAAGAATTTATAAGGTTGACTAAGGTATGGAGCAAGATGAAGGGGCTAAAAATTCCCAAGGAGGATGGTATCCTTGTGTTAAATATTTAGATTGATAAGGATCACATATTGTAGCATTCACAGAAGTGTCTCTAAGAGTGTCTGCAAGGTAAATACTATTGCAGTTGTCATTCAGAAGCCTAAAGAACCGGAAGATGCACTAGAGGAACGTTCTGTAAAGATAGTCTTGGAAGTTGTTAGTGATTTTGACTATGATCGTGAACTTTATAGAAGAAATGATGGACCTATCTCTTATAACGGAAAAATGGTGAATGGGCAAAGAAGCCTTCTCGTTCCTTTTGTGTTGGCAAACACCCCTTCATGTTCTCATGCATTAGTAGATAGAAGATTTGGAACCAGGTAAAACCCCAGCCACAATTGGAATCAATGCTAATTATTTTCAAAATACGTCAGTGCCAATCAACAAAGGTTGAACGCAAGAAGTGCCATTTTCCTCATCCCACAAAAATAATCTAATTGAAGGGCGGCTAGCTAAAAAAATATACCCTGAATGGCTGTCACTAGATGAGGGACCCTCTTTACATGAACCGACTATAACAACACTGAGTAATGAAGCATTTTGTGACCAGTCTGAGATGGCAAATAGAGGAAATCAACCCCCAGAGAGATATGGGTCAGGAGGGAGCATCGAGCATGACACAAATATCAAGCCTTCAATACAAAAGAGCTTTCCAGATAAAGCCTCATTGGAATATGCTTGTAAACACAAGATGAGGAAGACATAATGAGACCAGCAGGCTGGTTGGTTCAACAACATGGGAGCCTTACGGAGGCCATGATTGACAACTATGAGCAGTGTAATGCCAGGGATGTTCTGAAAAATTCTGACGACACCAGACCTAGCTATGATGGAATGGCCGAATTGGATATGGCTACAGCACTGAATTATGATCTTGGTCAATCAGCTGCAAGCATGAGGCCAATTAAAGGGCACTATTTGGAGCACAAATCACATAAGAGGAAACCTGAAGGAAGTTTTGGCTTGCATCAGAAGGACAAAAAATCTAATGAATCACCAAATACAATGCCTATAACCACAGCTTCAGGCAAATCCTTGGATGAAAATCGAAATGATGCAGCAGACTACAGAATCCTTGGGAAGACCACAATAGAAGACAAGAAAGATTGGTCCAAACTGTCCACACACCCCAAAGGTGATACTGCTACCATAGTAAATCCTATTGGATTGAGACAAAGAATAAAAGAAATTGATGAGAAAATATGTCAGATACAAAACAGAATTAAGCACAATAGTATGTCTTTACAGAGGAAAAATGTTGTTGAGTGATATGAAAGTATCATGTGGACAAATTCGAGATCATAGAAAAACCTTGGATCAAGGATTGATTTCCCTGAAGACGTGGATCTCTAAAACAGAAGAGAATGTGCAGGCCATTAAGGAAAAGTTGGGGACCCTAAATGCTGGTCTAAGGGAATTGTAGGATCAATACCCTGGTTCAGATACTATAGTATTAGGCAAGAAGCATTAAAAACCCCCAAGAGGCAAGAGGAATATGAAACCCAACTAATTGGTGAAGAATGGGATAGTGAAGAGATTGTTGGAACAAGAAAAAGGGAAGTGGAAGATGCAGGGTCAAGAACAGAATCTGCCTCAACAGTAGCATATATTTGTACTCTTGGCCCAAGATGGATCTATGAATCGGTAAATGAAGGGAATGACTATTGCAGGGTGATATTCCTCTCCAGCATGTTAGTTATTGGCCTGCAAAAACTAAAGAAGGATGTTGTGGAGATTGAAGAGTTCTCATTCTTGAAAACAGAAGGGCAGATTTTACAACACCCAGGTTGGTCATTGCTTGAGGACCAGCAATGTCAGAAAAGGGGGACTATAATGTCCCCTATGGTTTAATTGCCTACGGGAGGACAAAGTAGCCTATCCAACCTCGTAGGCTATAGTCTTGATAAAGGGGGAAACCCAATTATCCAATGTTTGGGGCAACATTGGGTAAATTTTGGATTGGGTGGGGTAAAAAGCCCAAATTGAGGGTTTCACTTGCAACCCCTCACATTAGAGTGAACTCCATCAGAAAATCTATAAATATAGGGGAGTTGGGAATCATTTTGGATCATCAATTTGGATTGGAATATCTCTGATATTCTTGAGCCTGGGGCTTTGAGGGTTTTAAGACCCCCCCTTCTTGATTAATTTTGGTGGAGGTGATCCCACCCTAGCTAATCCTTTGTGTAGTTTCAGTGGAGCTAATCCCACCCTACCTAGACACTCTTTTTTCATTGTCCTGGCATAGCATATTCTCTTGAAGCAGCTAGGTTTGTTCTGGCAGGCAAGAAGAAGCTTAAGGCTATTCACTAGGCAACAAGTTCAGGCAAGGCAGCAAGGGCTATCTTCTCACTGCGGCCACCAAGTTTCCTCTCCTCACAAGCAGCGAAGGCTACTTGGGTGAAGTTCTGTGGCTGCTGGATTGTTGATCAAGCAGCAAAGTCCTTATGAGTTCAGCAAGGCCTAACCTAGTTCAAGGAATCAGTTCACTGGAGGTTCAGGAGCCGGTCTGGGGCAGACATCAATATTTAAGGTACAGTGAAGTGATCTGGGCCGCAAGGCTGAATCTAAGGAGTTTGAGGACAGCAGATTGCATAATAGAGACCTTCCTGAAATACATTTCAAGATCTGCCAGTTATTCCCAGGGCAACTCAGCTTTCTATCGCCGTAAGATCAGAACAGCATTAGATAGTAGTTTAAACAAAGTATAATACTACAGAGGATTGGATGATGTTGTTGGAATATTGATTGACTGAATATCGTCATTGCAACTCGGGTGGTTTATTGTTTCTGGACAGTTAGCCTCATCTTATTGTGTTATTGAGTCATATTGTTATTGAAGATATTTATTGCCATTGAACACCGTCACACTACTGTGTTATCTCTGTTAAAAGAATGAATATGTACTGTAGTCATATAATCTGTCAAATTGATCTGAAACCTTAGTCAGATTAAGAAACCCTAAGGCCAAAAATTTCCTTAGGATATTATATTTAGCTTAGGAAAAGCACATTAATTAATTAATTGATTAATGTTCGCTATTAAACTGAGGTTTCTAATAAAAAATGAACTTAATTCATTTTAGTGAATTAGCTCTAACATCTATCATTGGTCTCCAATGAGGTTTAGGATCTAATCCTAGCCACTCATCACTTAGGAGATTAGAGTTAGGGATTGGCTTAATGAAAATTATAAAAGAAGCCTAAAGGAGAGGATGAAGACAGATTAATTCGTGGAAGAGCGATTTTCTCAAGCGAGTAAGAGACTCAAGACTGAAGGAAAGAGAAAATTGTGCAGCTACAGGTTCAAGTGACCATTGAGAGCACAAGAGGAGGGCCGAGAACTATCTGTGGTCATGCCAAGGGTGTGCCGCATGGAAGAGGAGGCCAAAACTGTTGAGAACAAGCTCCAGCAGGCAGGCCAAGAGTTTCGGGAGGCTGAGAGAGTTGACACCGGACTTGTGGAGGGACCGAGTTGCTACAGTGGTGTCTAAATTGTAGAAAACAGCCAGCACAGGTGCAAGCCAAATCTCTGAGGTGGCCAAGTTGCCAGGTTCTATTGTTGTATTTTCTGTGTATTCTCTGAGGGTTATTCTCCTTGTCAAAGGAGCCCTAATTTTCCTGAAAGTGAAGGAGAATTTGATGGACAAATTTCTGCTGCATTTTGTGTCTGATTTTCTATTGAATTTCCACTGCAATTATTTAAGTTAAATGCCAGTGTATTTTTTATTCAGCAGTTTTCCGGAAAAATAATTTACTGGGTTGAATTTAATTTATGGGTATAAAATAAATTGTTGAGAATATCAAATCAGAACTAGTATTGAAGAATTAACACCTAATGCACCTTCCTTATATAGATAGATGAGCCAAGTGAAGTGCATCTCTACTACAGATCAACTGAGGCATGTAAGTAGGCATCATCTAGAGATATGTGCCCTAAATTAAACTAGGAATCCACATGCATGAGTGCATAGTCTAACTACGGAACTACACCCTAACTGTGCATCCAAAAACTAACTAAAGCAAACCTCAGAAATAAGACTGAACTGCTAAATAGCATCTAAACTGTAACTGAACTGAGGATGACACATGCATGCTTTTTGCATGCATGGACCTATAATCTCTCTCCACATGCCCTTGTGCCCTCATTACAGTTGTACGGAATAGATGAAAGAGAGCATACTGCTGCTGTTGTCTACTCTGCTGGAAGAAGAAAGGTGTCATAGCAAGAACACAGTCCAAGCTACATACAGGTAAAAGACTAACAGGTGGATCCCACAACCAAAATCAACTTGGAGAAGGAGAACGTTTAGGCCTCACTGATCTACCTCCCTTTACAAATGAGCCTAAGCTAGAGGTGGAGAGTGATGACTCGATGAGTTCTCGGAGAGTTTGTTGACAGAGGACTTGGAAGATGCAGAGAGTCAACCTGAACGACAATGAAGCAGTTATTGAGATGGAGACTCAACTTTTGGCTGGAAAGTTGAAATGTTTAAACTTCAGAGTTTTGTAACTTAGATATTACCTTCATGGTAACATTATCTTCGTAATAGTCTAGACTCTTATTACGCATGGCTATCGTTGATTGATGTAAGATATTATGATACAGACAATTGTGCAGTGTTCATTGCTCATCACCTAGGATCGGGAAGTTTCAACTCGTATTTTTTAATCTTAATTCACATATCTTTTGTAACCAGGTCCCTATGTCTCTCGCAGGGTTGCGGGGAAGCTTCGAACCCCCTTCGCTCCCGCTCCGGAAACTCGCTCCGTGCGGGAGCGTTTCGGAAACGCTCGGAAACGCGCTTCCGAAAACGCTTCCTGTCGGGAGCGTTTTTCGGGAGCGCGTTTCCGACCTGTAAAAACGCTCCCTGTTTTTTCGGGAGCGTTTCAGGGAGCGTTCGGGAGCGAACGCTCCCTGAACGCTTCCGACGTTTAAAAAACGCTTCGGGAGTGTTTTTTAAACGCTGGAAGCGCTCAGGGAGCGTTCGCTCCCGAACGCTCCCTGGAAAAAAAAAACGCTTCCTGCCAGGCAGAAATTTTTTTAAGTGAAAAAACGAATTGTTTATAAGGGGGGAGGGGTTCATTTAGCTACTCTTTCCCTACGCAGACCCACGCATGGCCAGAAATGGGTTTTAGGGCTGATGTGGAGGTAAGGGAAGCATTGACATTTCATGGTAATGTTAAATTCTTAAAGTAAAAGTGACATTTCCTTTATTTTTCATTTTCATCCTTTTACTTAAATTTTTAACATTACCATGAAATGACTCGGGATGTTTAAGAGTGGTTTCGACCTCATTGGATTTCATATGGAGAAACTAGAATTTTAGGTTTCACTCAAAATTCAGCAGACTTAATGGTTTTCAGGGTTTCATGGTTTGGGAATTTGCAATGTTTCCATTTGATGATCCATTTGATTCTATCATGTGTAAGGGTATGATATTGGCATTTGATCAAGAGCATGAAGTCCTTTAAGAACCTTGATGTACCCTTCAATCAAAGGAAAACAACTGGTTAGGCATGCTAATCTTTTTCTACCGCATTTTAAGGTTGAGGAGATGAACCCTTCACTCAAACCAAAATCATTAGTTAGGCATGTTAAACTTTTTCAATTTCTATCATGTTATAAGGTTGAGCAATCCAAGTCTGAAGACTTTGAGCTAGATGATGTTTATGTATCTCTTGTTGATGATCCCATAATCCATTTCTAGTAGCGATGAATCAATGATGATTTTCATGAGAGACCATGTTCCTCAGTGATTTGTAGTTTTGATGTCTATTTTTGCTACTACTACTACTACTAAAGTTGTAGAGGAGTTTTAGGAGTCCTCAAACTTTGAGCCATATTATTTATGTAGCTCATGTTGATGATCCCTTGTCTAGGAGTGGTGATGATTTTGATCATGATGAGGAGTGATCATGTTGTTGATCACTAATATGTAGTCTTGTATTAGGCCAATGGCCTCATAGCTTGTAGCATTGTAGCTTGTAGCTTGGCATCAGCAGCACCGCCACACACAGGGCCAGTCCCACCATCTACTGGTAGCAGTGCGGGTGCGGGTGCGGGTGCCAGTGCCAGTTCTCGATATCACACTATTTTTCCTTTGCAGATCCAACCTCCACCTTCTAGTCATGGTCGTGGTACTCCTGAGAGTACTAGAAGACCACCATTTCCTCGTGGCTCGCACAAATTAGACATTTCTCGTGGGCGTGGCAAGGGACCAGCCAGTAGATAAAATAGATTTGTTGTTTACTAGTCTTTTCTAATTGTTGTTGACAGTTGAACAGTTGAAACTTGACTCTTTCATATATTTAATGACAATTTAAGTTTGAAGTTTGAATTTGAAAGGTGAAACTTTGAAGTTGGCATTTATAAGTTTACTGTTTACAAGTCATTATGAATTATGAATATGATGCTTCATGAAAGTTATATGGTGATCAATGAATCAATGATGATAAATGTTATATATCAATGATGATAAATGTATATTGAATTTTGAAATCAATGAATCAATGATGATAAATGTTATATATCAAATTATCAATGATGATAAATGTTATATATTGAATTTTGAAAGCTTGAAACCTTCAAATTGATGATTTGCGAGACTCAAGAGTCAATATGTTGTATGCTTCCAACTCGTGGGCGTGGTTGATGAAGATTATAACTTCTAGATGATTGATGTTATATGATTCAATCTATGTTTTTAAGTTTTTTATGTCTAATTCATCATTCTACATGTTTTTGTTGACATATATGCATCAAAATATAAAAAATATTAAAAATATTAAAAAATATATATATATATATATATAAAAACGCTCCCGAAAACGCTCCCGACTCGGAAACTTTTAAAAATGGCGCTCCGCGCTTCGCTTCCGCTCCGCGCTCCCGCTTCCAAGTAACCTTGGTCTCTCGTTACCTAGATTTCAAAAATGGCAAACCCGTAACCCAAACCCACATCCCTTGGCAACTATGGCACTGTTCGTTGCATGATGGAAATTTCCCAACAGTTCCATTTGCAATCATGGAGAATCAATGCCTGCAGCCAGAAGTAACACTGAGCTGGACCATACACGTTACAACTAATGAGCCACCGCATGTTGGGTCGGGGTGTGTGCCTAAAAATGATGATGACCATTGTACCTTCACTAACTACGTGGCCTTGGTTGCCTGGCTCCCACAGGGAGTTATTAATAATCGGTTGATGATGTTAATGGTGTGTTCGTTTAATATACCCCATTGATGCAGTTTGAAACTATATTAAATAATTAAAATATTTTGAAATTTCTAGCACTCCACCAATTTTGTTGGTTACTATCCTGGACTTCGATCAACCATTATGAGGTGGGTTAATGATCTGGAGATGTCAATGATTTTGTTTCATTTCAGTGGTATTCCTTCTGCTGTCATTTCTTTTGTAATGTACTCTGTACCATAATGTTCATTTAATAGAAATTTGACTATTTCAAAATAAAAATAAAACATTTCCCTGACAATACTAACCAGATGGATCACTTTCTGTCAAGGTAGATATTTCATGATCTGATTCTATTCTATGATCTAAGTTAGTTGAAGGAACATAAAGTTGGCCTTTGACCACATGGTTTACATTGGAAAAGAACATAAAAGTCCTTAGCTGTGATTTTTGGCCGCATGCTTCGTAGGAACAATGGCTCTACGGAAGTGTATATGTCTCCCGCCAGCTAACAGAAATTTACAGTTATTCTACGAACAGGTAGTGGTATTACAGATCAAACAAAAACAGTTCTCATTGACATCAAGCGTGCACCTACAGTATCTTAACAAACACAGGCAATGACTTGACACAAGTGAAAGTGATGCGTATGCTTGAAATAAAAGACATGGTAAGGAGAATTAGTATGCAGACTATCCCAAATTTTGCAATGAGACATAAAATATGTATTACTTCCCTAAAGTTACATTAACATGGACCAAAATCCTCTATAAGGACTATACCTTGTGCCACTGTGATTTTAGAAAGCTTGTATTGAACCCATATAATCTGTAATGACAGGTATGTTATTCTCAATATCGTAGGGTAATGTTGGTACCCACTTTTTATGGCAGGTATGTTATTGTTAATGTGTTGGGGATAATGCTGGTACCGTTTTTTGTTTAGTTAATTAGGATTGAATCAATGTAAGTAGGCTTAAAAGAACAACAAAACAGAGCCTTTTGTGTTGTCTGTGTTGATTGTACGAAATAATTGACTGCTCCAAGCAGTTTGATTGGTGTGAGAGCATAGTGTAGTGCAGTGCCCTAAAACAATAATTCAAGAAAGCGGTGAGGCGGGGTAACATACATTTGCTCTGGTTGATCATGTTGCTTCTTGCGTTTGCGAGCAGCAAGGGCTTCATACTCCAGCCTTTGGAACTGCTCGTAAGGCTGAGCACCAGTGTGGTCGTCTTCTGCAAATGCAAGGGGGTCCATCTCCCCCTGGAAACGCAGGGTGTACTCCTCATCATCATCATCATCATCCTCTTCCTCCTCCTCTTCTCCCCCCTCCTCACCATTAACCTCCTCCTCCTGCAGCAATTGTTGTCCATCATCGTCCAAATCCAACTCCAACGTATCCAAGTCAATTTCCATGTCCATGCCCATCTCCCCGAAGTCTTCCATGTTTTCCATTGCCTATGAAGTCGAACTTCAATACCTGTACATATGCACCACCCTACCTGCTGTTATAATTCAGCTTATCAAAACAAAATACTCTGGAACATGACCTCGATCGAAAGCTTTTATCGAATCCAGACTGAAGGTGAAAGTCATTGCATCGCCATTTAATTGAAAAAATCCATAGAGGTTTGGGAATAAAGGCTTGGGTTTATGTAGCGATTTATGGTACTTTTTACCAATGTGGATGATACTAAAACAACGTGTGAAGTTCACATTCATTTCGACATCAAATTATTTATTAAAAGAGAAATTAATATTAAATATTAATTCCAAAAGTAATGAGATGCTTTAACATGTTCTTTGTCACAATATCTAAATAAACCCTTCTAAATTTATTAATAAATTTAGATCTATCATCAATTGAGATTAAAAATATATTTATTTATTTATTAAAAAAAATTCTTAAGAATTTTACATTTTAAAAATTTTGATCTCTTTGTCAAGTCTTACTAGCACAACCAGTTGAGGATGGGCCTCGTCAGAAGGGCAATCGAGGATCAAACCTCACAGACGTTGTTGCGCCTGTGCTAGGGGGAGGAGACAAGTTAAACCCAGTTCGCTTAGTATTGGCGGCCCAAGCCAGGTGCAATCTCCAGGTGATTTTGACGTCTTAGATGCCCCTGGGTCACGGTTTCTCAAGCCACAAGTTAAGCCTGATGTAATCTCTGGTGAACTGAGACCACTTGACAAAAAAAAATGATCTCTTTTAATGCTTAATAAATATGAATTTAAGATGAATTTATGGATGGATTAGAAAGAATAAAATAAAGGATTATTGTGTGAAGAGGCACTTTACAATATAATATAGAGGAGATATTGTAGTGGTTGTAAATGAGTGTAAGCATTTAAATGTAACCTCAATAAAAATAGTTATAAAAAGTAAAAAAAAAAATAATAATAAACCAAATTTAATTCAATTCATTATATTGTAATTTTGTTTTTATTATTATTATTATTATTATTATTATTATTATCCAATTTTAAGGTCACGGCCTAGCCAGACACCAAATTGGTGTATGAGACCCCCTTGTTTATGGGACAAGGGACCCATCTTCGCACATCAATTTGACTGCTAAGTCTACAAAGGCATATATACTCTACCCCCCTCTGGTTTCGAACATATATTGACCTCTTAGGAGAAAACACATGCTCTTAACCATTAGGCCCACTCAAGTTGTAATAATCAACTAGTTGGAGGAGAAGGAATGGCGATTAGGGTTTACAAGCACGTTGCTTCTGCGCAAGTCGTCGTCGCGGGGTTTCAGGGGTTAGATACCTCCTTATCAATTGTTTTATGGAGCCGAGACTGGACAAAATGCTATGTATCGTCCACCGTTAAAGTAATTCAGTCGATAAAGACTTTAAGGGAGCACTCTGTAACAATTTATTTTGGGCGCTTTTTTCTTTAAGGACATCTATGGTCGGGCTTCACATCAGTATCATTTTTAATTCTTGGCTTTTTCTTTGAATTGTTCATGGTCACAATATTCCTCTATGGTTGACATAATCTTTGTATGGGGGTTTGGTTACTATGGACAGGTGATATCGTCTGTGCCCTCTTTTTTTACTCCGCATACATATTGGGCTATGTATAATCCTGTTTTCGAGAATGCTTTGTTCTGTGAAAATCTTTTGGTGGTCTCCCACTGCGAGAGCCCATACTTTAATCCATGTGTTGAGAATGCTTCTTCACGGATGAGTATAATATGAACCCCTTGTTCTAGATTTTCATAAAAAAATCTTTGTGGGAGATCAAAGCTTATATGGGTTAAAAACTCTTCTCCTTTATGTTTGTAAAACAAACTATTGAAGCTATATTGGGCATACCATGTTGTTTTCAAAGTCTTCAATTTGAAGGGAAGGTTTTATTAGATTCCCAATAGCTAAAAGACTGTAATATTTCCATAAATTCAACCACCATACTGAATACAAGACTTCCTTGGGGAGCCCCTATTACAAAATTAGAAAATAAATCTCATGTCTCCTACAAGGATGCAGTTGCCCAAAGGAAGGGTACAACTTCCACATATCAGATTTAAAACATTATGGGCCATTACATTGTTAAACAAATGGAAAAAGGCCCATCTATGGAAGTAAACCTCCCTGAGGTAAATTCTATCTTCTTTGTCTTGTAATATAAAGTAGTCATTTGCATATTTAATGGTTTTTGGCCCAAACTGGAGGCATTTATGTAATGGATTGTCTCCAATTGGACCCCAAAATTCGAAAAAAAAATTGTGCTCAAAAGGTATTTTCATAATATAGTCTGAAACACAAAATGATTTGGAGTATGCTCTAAATGCAAGGCCCTAGTTTTGGGGCAGAGTTAGGCTATTTATTACCCTTTGGTTCCCTAAGTTTGATGACAATACCATGGTGGTCTCTACAATGCCATTTTGGGTGTGGCTTCCAAACCTCCCTCTTCCGTTCTGACACCACAAGGTTCTAGAAGATATAGGTAACACCTTGGGAAAATTTAAAAATTTAGATTTGGAAAGAATTGAACAATGGTATTTTTCACTTATGTCAGGATATGTGTGGAGATCGATCTCGACAAAGGACTCCCTAACCATATAAATCTGAACCATCAAAACTTTCAATATTCACAAGTCATTGACTATGAAAATATGGCATTTAGATGTCGTGTATTTTATCAAACATGTTATTTACAGCATGCATGTGCCAAAGCACGAAAGAATCCTAAGAAGAAGAAGAAGCAAACTAATAAATCAAGAGGACAGTGGTTCACAGAACAATATCCTTTTGAGGATGAAGATGAGGAAAATAAGGAATGTAAAATTGAACATGAAGAAATGAATGACATTGAACAACAAGGAGTTATACAAAAAGGGGGGTTTACGGTTCAGTTTGTCTCTAACATTGCACAATAGGAAGAAAAGGAACCCATGGACTCCTTGACACTGGATGGATTTGAGGGATCTAAAAGAGAACATGTCATAGATAGTTTAGATTCTAATAAAGATGTCGCTCATGTGGGACATGAACTGGATTTGGTTCTAGTTGATCCAAATCCATATGGTTGGCAAAATGTGCATAGGATGAAAGGCAAAAGAGAAAATATCTTCACTTAATCAGTCTTATACTTATTCATGCCCCTTATTGCCTTTTATTGCTTATTTTTCCTGTGCTTCCTTTACATATTATGGACCTTCTTGCTAATTTTCAGCTCACTTTTTGTTTCTCATCTTGTACTTGTCTGATCCTACTTGCATACACACTAAGTGTGTCTACAAAATATAATTTTTATTTTCATTAATAGAAATTACTGTTTTTTTTTCTCAAAAAAAAAAAAAAAGTTTTTATTAATAAAATTGCAAATAATTTTCTTTGAGGAAAAAATCATAATATACATCTCACATTAAAATAATTTTAAATAATGAGAGCCAATTGAGTTTATCCTAAGTGGTTGGGTGAAATAATTGTTATCCTCTCCACCCAGGTTCAAGTCTTGTATGTTGACATGTTTATGCTATGGAATAGAGTAACTTGTTACACTCTTAAGAGATTTTTTATTGAGGGTTGGCCTAGTACTAGCAACCTCTCTCTTGCCTTCTGAATAAGAGGGAGGTTGAGTTTCTTCCTTAGGAAGTACCCAATGCCCAAACATTTATCCTTGGAAAAAAAATTAATAATAATAATTCATATTCATAATTGTTGCTGCAAAATTACCCGACTACGCTATTACTAAACCAAGTGACAACAATGGGGTAGTGGCCCACTATCACCATAGCCAAAACCCCCATGCTCTTTATGGACTTCTACCAATGGGAGTGTAACACCACCTTCCCACATCCACCCAAGTAACCTACCAACTAGGGTAAACATGCGACGAGAGGGTACTAATATGATATTCAACCTCCTAGATGACCTTAAGGAAGTGGAACCGACAGAAACATGACAATCACAACTTACACAGCATCAAAAACATCCTCGAGAGGTAACCCAACCTTCCAGGCCCCTGAACCCTGAGGGAGACTGACTTTTTGACCAATTTGAGCCTCAGCCACGGGCATGCGAAGGCAAGGTAGCAACCAAAATCCTATAGCTGCGGGCATGCCAAGGCAAGGTAATGGCCAGGGTCTGGTTTGGTCAGTTATGTGCTTACAACTCTGGGATTTGTGCCACCTTTTTAGCCCCATAGCCTAGATCACGCCCAGAACTTCATGAAACTGTAGGATATGATAAATAACATTAAAATAAAGTTACGAAAGCAATCACATCATCAAGAACTCATCTGGACCTCTCCTAGCCATGACAGGCATTTCGTCAAACATGTCACAAACATTGCTTATACATGTATAAACAACATATTTAAACATAGGAGTCTCATACTTATCTGAGAATCACTAAGAAGCATGCTCCCTTACATCATAAGTTACAAGTAAAAAAATGGATAGAGTCATACATCATCATTGATAAAATACATGCTTATAACCAGCATAATAACAACTTAAATACCATGGATATAACAACAATAGAATCCACATAATAACTAGTGCAATTATACATCAAATACCAAAGGAATGAGCTTCTCATTAAAGTGTGTAAAAATCTACTGGAGATGGGACTTCCACGTTCCACTCGACCATAGATTGGTTGAGCCAAATCTCTCTTCAACCAATCACCCCCATGCCATATTCTAAGCATGAATGTGGGATTCAAATCGAAAGAACCAAACAGGAAAGCTCGAGGCTAAACCACCTCACCCTCATCAATCATAAACTAGGCTTTACCTTGGTCTACACTCGATCACTAAACCGTGAGGATTTTCTTGTCTCCCAGTCTCTCATCGCAACCCACAGTTCGAATCAGGGGTCACTAGGCCCTAAAATGAGACCAAACCACCTCTCAGGCTTTACTGCAATCCCAAATTTGAGATTCCTAGGCCTGAATGGAGAGCAAACCACCTCTTAGGCTTTACCGCAATCCAAAATTGGATTACTAGGCCCTAAACCAAGGCAACGCGTGAACCGATTCCATAATCATTCGGAGATCTAACTCACTAAGCTTCGAATTCATCCGGTAATCTAGCTAAACCAAAACATGAGAACTCCACAACGCCATGGCTATCCAGAAATGGCAAGCCTAGACTGAATACACTGCCACACCTAGCAAAAACCCATGCCAATACAACAAATAGGCACATGCAATACCATGCATGCCAAATCTAGCAAGGAAATCATACATGCAAATCAATACTTGCAAAGAATCGTGTTGTAGCTGCTTGATTCCTGCTCCTCCTTGCTTGCTTCCTCCTTCTTACTTCTTTCTTGCCTTTCTTGCTCCAATGCCAAAGTGCTCCAAAAACTCTAAGTGTCCAAGAGTGAGTGAGAGAGAGAGAATAATGAGAGAGATCCAAAAATGCACTGACAAAAGGTACCAACTGATCCTCAGAAGCCTTTTGATAGAAGAGGTCTCTATTTTCTTCATTTTCCATTATTTTCCTTCATTTTCCTCCTCATGTGCAACCTCTGACCTTTCGTCTCCCTTCTCTCCTAATTTCCATTATTTTCATAAATAAACGTGCCAAAAATACCATTTTGCATTTCCAAATCATTTTCCTTTGCCTTTTCCAATTTCCTTAGCCATAATAAACCAAATGAACACCCACTAGGATGTTTTTCCCAACATTCAGCTTGGAATAAGTGCCCATCAACCATGGTTATTATTTTTAACATTATTACATGGAATTTTGACTAGGGTTGTTACAAAACCCTCCCCCTTGGGGGACACCATCGTCGGTGTTCAACCACATATATACCTCATCAAAACCGCTGGAAAGAAACCATACTACCCATGGAGATTTATAACATAGCTCGATACAATATTTACAATGATCGCCCTGTTGAAAAGCAAACCAACATGACATCATAACAACATGACAACTAAAATTACATGACACCATACCAGTTATTGGAGCTTTATAACTTAGCCCATAGAGGTATTTACATCCATATACATATGTACATACATCTATCCATCACATCAAAATATATACTAAAACATCATCAAAACATGTGCTAAACAAAAACCAACATCACCCAAAAATTGATTTGCCTCAAACGACAAACAAGGAAGGATACATGGTCGGCATCTCATCCGCCATCTCCCATGTAGATTCATCTGGCCCAAAGTGCTTCCATTGCACTTTAACTTGCTCTATTTCTCGGTTTCAGAGCATGAGCACCTTTTTCTGCAATATACACTAAGGCTTCGTATGGAATTCTCCATCGAGTTCCTCCTGCAATACAGACCAGTCAATCACATGATCAACATCTCTAACATACTTCTTAATAAAATATATATTAAAACATCATGGAATTTAACTGTGGAAGGCAGTGCAAGTCGATAAGCCACCGATCTGATCCTCTCAATGATCCTGAAGGGTCCACAAAACCATGGTGCCAACTTGGCACATGATCCAATCTGTAAGGAGCTCTTCTTGGGCTTAATACACAACTACCTGATCCCCAACCTAAAACTCCTTGAGCAACTTATTCCTATAAGCATAACTCTTCTGCCTATCATGTGTTGCCTTCAAGCTCCTCTTGATCACTTGCATTTCCTGTTCCATTTCTTCCAACATCTCTGGTCCAATCAATACCCTGTTAACTGAATCACTCCAACTGATAGGAGTGTTGCAACTTCGCCCATACATAGCCTCAAACAGACTCCTATTCAATGACTCCTGATACCCGTTATTGTAGGCGAACTCTACCAGTGGAAGATACTCTTCCCACTTCCGTTTCTAATGCATCACATACATCCTCAACATATCCTCTAGTATCCTGTTGATCCCCTCAGTCTGTCCATATTTCTGTGGATGATAAGTTGTAATGAAGGCCAACTCAATGCCCAAACCTGCAAAAAACTCCTTCCAAAACTTGGAAGTGAACTTTGCATCCCTGTTAGACACAATCTTCTTTACAACACCATGCAATCTGACTATGTCTCTGATAAAAACTTATGCTACATCGCTAGCTGAATAAGTAGTTTCCATGAAATGTGCAACCTTTGTCAACCTGACCACAACAACCATGATGGAATCATGTTGTCTAGTTTTCTTAGGCAAGCATGTGATGAATTCCATGGAAATGACCTCCCATTTCCACTCTAGTATCACAATCGGTTGTAGCAATCCACCTATATGTTTACATTGTGCCTTAACATCTGACAATCCAAACATCTGGCTACAAAATCTACCACATCCCTCTTTAGATTTGGCCGATAGTAGAACCTCTTTACTGTAGTCAATGTTTTCAGGTAGCTTGGGTGACTCGAATATGGTTTCACATGAAACTCCCTCAAGATCACCTTCTCGAGCTCATTGTTGTCTGGTATATATATCTTGTCTCTAAATCTAACCAATCCATCTGTTGTGAGACGATAGTCCAAATCTTGTACACGTGTACCTATACTTGTACCACATGTACCTTTTCCAACACATGTACCTGTACCTATTGTAGAAATTATACAAAAATATGTATATCAATGTATTCAATCCAATCAAGCAATGTACTAAAGCTAGATATTGAATCCTTCTACAAATCAATTGCAGAAAATTAACATGATCGCCAATCCTAACAAGTAAAGAAAGAAGAAAATCAAACCACAACACAGATATTTTCCTAGGGAAAGCTTGTTGCTCAAAACCCCTCTATTTTCTATTATATATTCACCATGGAATCATGAAACAATTACAATGCACTCTTCTCAAAAGAGTCTCTTGCACTCTCACAACTGTCTCACACTGACCCAGACAAAATCGAACAACACTTAGCCAATTTCCTGCCTCTAATCAGCCTGCCTGCCTTGCACAATTCATGTGGAATGCAATCCCTATTCTTTTGGAATTTTAGCCTTCCAAAACTGCGCAAGAATCATGGGAAATCCAATGGATGTCTGGCTGCATGCGGGCAACCTACTAGTGATACAACTGATAGTTAACATCCCTTTAACCTTTGTCTCAATTAGGTCTCCAATAGAACTGACATGCATGCAGTTATTAATAGTAAATCATCAGTTGCATGGCAGATCACTACACGTGAATTAAATCTGATTTAACTCACTTTATCTCTCACTAGTGCAACGAATATTTACAACTAGTTCAACTAACTTTAACTCAATAAATTAAGTCAACTGATTTCTCATGCATTAAACTAATGCACTAACTTCAATTCAAACTCCATAACTAATAGAATCATTTTTCATGCCTCACCAACCACCCTTAAATCAAAATTCATGAGCTAATTGAATTTATCACACTCAGTTAACTATTACAAGTGATTATGAGATAATATTACAATATATTGTCCAGCTTAATTAAGGGAAAATTAAATTAGACACATATTTCTTGTTGACTTTTCAACACTCCCTCTCAACAAGAAAGGGATTATTTGCCACCCCAATCACGCCTCTATGGTATTTGGATTTGCTCCTGGTGAGCGCCTTCGTCAGAATATCTGCATCCTGATCTTCCGTGGGAATGTACTGAAGTAACATAATGTGCCTCTGAACACAATCTCTGAGATGGTGGTACCAAATGTCTATGTGCTTGGACCTATCATGGAATACCAAATTAATCGAGAGTTTAGTGCAACTCTGGTTATCACAATGTATCATCGTTGGATCCATCTGAGAAATAAACAAACCAACCAGGATCTTTCTCATCTAGATGGCCTCACATGCAACTTGACTTGTTGCCATGTACTTCACCTCGACTGAACTGAGTGCCACAGATTGCTGCTTCCTACTGTACCAAGAAACTGATGTCGATCCTATGATGAAGATCCCTCCTGATGTGCTCTTTCTATCTGATGGATTGCCTGCCCAATCTGCATCTATGAAGCCTTGAAGCTTCACTCCCTCTATCCGTCTATACCATAATCCATACTCTGTAGTGACCCTGAGATATCTCAAGACATGCTTCCCCACCTTCCAAAAGAGCTTCGTCGGCTCAACCATAGCTTGACTTAGTTGGTTAACTGCGTAGCAAATTCTTGGTCTGGTGTTCACCAAGTACATTAGTGAACCCACTAGCTGCCTGTAAACAGTAGCATCCACTACTTCTCCTGAAGTAGCATCCTCTTTCCTCCAATTTCCTGGAAGAGGAGTCTCCATGGGTTTACAACTCCCCATGTTAAACTTACTCAGAATCTCTTTGACATACTTACCCTGAGAAACAAATAGCTCACCATCACACTGCCATATTTCCAAACCAAGGAAATAGTGAAGGAGTCCCATGTCCTTCATTTCGAACTCCCTTGCAAGATCCTCCTTGCAAGAAGTTATCAGCTGCTCATCACCTATCAAAATTAGATCAACAACATAAAGTACGATAATCAAGTGCTTACTATCAACCACAATCTGGTACAGGTTCGCATTCGCTTCACTTTTGATGAACCCCAACTCGGTGAAATAGTTATCAATCTGAGTGTACCAAGCACAAGGTGCTTTCTTCAGCCCATACAGTGCTCTCTTGATCCGGCACACATGAGACTCACTGTCAAAGATATAAAAACCTTTTGGCTACTCTATGGACACTTGTTCCTCAATAATTCCATTTAGAAATGCAATTTTCACATCCATTTGATGTATCTTCCACCCCATCTGCATTGAGAGTGCAAGGATAGATCTAATCGATGAGTATCTCGCAACTGGTGTGAAAGTATCCTCATAGTCAATCCCCTCAACTTGTGAGAATCCCCGAGCTACAAATATAGCCTTGTACTTCTCCACACTCCCATTTGTCACTTGCTTCACCTTATAGATCCATCTAGATCCAACCACTGATTTTCTGACTGGTCTTGGGACAACTTCCCATGCACTGTTCTTAACGATGGAGTCGTACTCCTCAACCACAACGTCAACCCATCTTCTTCCTCAAAGTAGGATGGCTCTGTCACAATAATCTTTCTCATAAGAGCCATGTATCCAGTAAACATGTATGGAGGCTGTCTCTGTCTATGCAATGAAGTAGGTGCTCCTACATGCTCTGTTGCATCAAGTCGCAATCTATCATCTTTTGTGGTGCGTATTCTACCATTTCTGGTGGATGGCTCTGCATGAGAGTTTTCTGCCACTCCATGATCCTCCGCATGTGGCTGCTCCACATCTTGAGGTTCATTCTTTGGAACCAAGAGTTCCTCATCTGCATGCAAATCCAGCTCCCTCTCAAGGGACAATCGCATGGATTTATCCTCATCAAATTTTATATTATGTCTCACAACAGTCATCCTGTTGTTTGAAAAATACACCGGATAGTTGTGGGGAATATCAATGTACCCCACAAATATCCCAAACTCAGTTGTTGGTTCCAGCTTCTTCCTAGAGTCTTTAGTCACATGCACATATACAGATGAGCCAAAAATTTTAAAATATGAAACATCAGGTTTCTTACCAGAAAAAACCTCCTTTGGTATACTCATGCCAAGTATTTGATTATGACTATAGTTTTGCACAAATACCGATGTGTTGCATGCCTCCGCCCACAGATGCAATGGTAGGCCCTGATTATGCAACATCGCTCATGTTGCACCCATAATTGTTCTGTTATTTCTTTCTGCGACCCCATTCTGTTGTGGTTTATGAGGCGTAATCAACTCTCTCTGAATTCCTTCTTTGTTGCAGAAGTTCTTGAATTCAATGGAGATGTACTTACCACCATTTTCGCTCCTAAGAGCCTTCACATGCTTTCCCATATCTTTCTCCACTAGAGCTTTGAACTCAATAAATTTTGAGAACGTATGACCTTTCTTCTGCATGAAGTAGATCCAACACTTTCTAGAAAAATAATCAACAAAGATCACACAGTACCTATGCTTTGTTGTTGAAGCAGTAGAGAATGGTCCACACACGTCTGAGTGAACTCTCTCAAGGATTTCTGAAGCTCAGTTCTCCTTCTCGTGAAAAGTGACCTTTGCATACTTCCCCATAGTACATACCTTGCATGTGTCTAACTGTGCAAGAGTACCCTCGGGAAGACCCATAGAAATCTGTTGCATGACCTTCAAGGCTCCGTGGTGTAGATGGCCCAATCTCCTGTGCCATAACTCACCCTCATATTGACTCACCACTTTGTACGCCTTACCCATCAATGTTGTGTAACCATCTACATCATGTTTATAGAGATTCTTCACACTAATCCCAATCTTCTTGGCTTGTCCCGTGACTTTGTGTTGAAGGAAAGCTTTCCCTTCATTAAAAACCACATCATAGCCTCTATCCTCCAACATTGCGACTGAAACTAAATTTTTCTTCAAGCATGGTACATTCATTAAATCTTTTAATAAGAAGGGTTTACCTGACTATCTCTGGAAGGTAACTGTACCAATCCCAGTAGCATTGTACCGCCCGTCATCACCCATTTCGATATGCATCTGGAGGTCCTTCTCCTCCAAGATACTGAAAAGTTCTTTGTCTCCCCTCATGTGGAAATATGCACCACTATCCAAGTACCAAACTAATCCCATTGCACTTGACACCATGCATGCAATGAGCGAGAAGTCCAACTCAAATTGTGAGGCCAAAGCCTCACCAGCTGTAGATCCTGAAGCCCTCTTGTTCTTCTTCTTTTATGGACAATTAGTGGCATAATGTCCATGCTCGTGACAGTGAAAACACATCACTTTGGACATGTCACGCTTCTTGCCTTCTTTTCCAGACTCAGATTTGGAATAGGATTTCTTTCCTTTCCACTTCTTCGCCTTAGCAACCAAGGCACAATTTTCATCATCATTTGTTCTAGATGGAGATCCATCCCTCGTTTTCCGCCTGAATTCTTCTTGCACCAAACCTGACCAAAGTCGTTCCCAATCTGGTAGCTTCTCCCTCCCATTGAAAGAGTCTTGATAACTGTGCCAACCCTTGTGAAGGCCTAGAAGAGCTAGGCTCACCAAGTCATCATCCGTGACAGTAATTCTGATGCTCTCAACTCATCCTGACATTGGACAAACTTTGTTAAATATTTTAGAATAATGTCGCCTTTCTCCATTCTGATTTTCTTGAGCTTGTCCTTCAGTGCCAATTTTCTATGATCACTGCTGCTCTGAAACAGATCTGTCAAAACTTTCCACATTGCATATGGTGTCACTTTTCCATGGAGACTTGAGACAATGTGGTCTCGTACTCCCTCCAGTAAGATCCTCCGCACCTTTGCAACCTTCTTTTTCCAAGCATCAAGATTTGCGGCATCTGCTGCAGCGGGTTTGAGAATGTCATTTATCAATGAATTCTTTCAACCCATTGTCCTCCAGTACTACCTCCATCCTATCTTTCCACACAATATAATTGGAACTGCCCTCGAGTGCATACTCCAATCTCAAGCCATTGAAAGCCATTTCGATCTTGATCAGCCTGTCACACCAAGAATACTTTTGCAAATTCGAATTCTATTCAGTCACAAACTCAATTTCTTCTTCACTATAGTGATTTCCTACACTCTGATACCATGTATAAATTATACAAACATATGTATATCAATGGATTCAATCCGATCAAGCAATGTACTAAAGCTAGATACTGAATCCTCCTTCAAATCAATTGCGGAAAATAAACATGATCGCTAATCACAACAAGTAAAGAAAAAACAAATCAAACCACAACACAAATATTTTCCTAGGGAAAGCTTGTTGCTCAAAACCCCTCTATCTTCTATTGTATATTCACCATGGAATCATGAAACAATTACAATTACAATGCACTCTTCTCACAAGAGTCTCCTGCACTCTCACAATTGTCTCACACTAACCCGGACAAAATCGACCAACACTTAGCCAATTTCCTGCCTCTAATCAACCTGCCTTGCTTGCGCAATTCATGTCGAATGAAATCCCTATTCTTTTAGAATTTCAACTTTCCAAAACTGTGCAAGCATCATGGGAAATCCAATGGATGTCTGGCTGCATGCAGACAACCTACTAATGATACAACTGATAGTTAACATCTCTTTAACTTTTGTCTCAACTGGGTCTCCACTAGAACTGACATGCATGCAACTATTAATAGTAAATCACCAGTTGCATGGCAGATCACTGCATGTGAATTAAATCTGATTTAATTCACTTGATTTCTCACTAGAGTAACAAACAATTACAACTTGTTCAATTGACTTTAGCTCAATAAATTAAGTTAACTGATTTCTTATGCATTAAACTAATGCACTAACTACAATCCAAACTCCATAACTAATAGAATCACTCTGGATACCTCACCAACCACCCTCAACTTGAAATTCATGATCTAACTGAGTTTATCACACCCAGTTAACTATTACAAGTGATTATGAGATAAGATTACATTTTATTGTCCAATTTAAGTAAGGGAAAATTAAATTAGACACACATTTTTTGTTGACTTTTCAACACCTGTACTCTGCTGCAACCTATGCACAATCTCCATATACCTATGATCCCGCTAACTTGCCTGCAAGTTCCTATCATGTAATTTTGTCCCATAGGAGCTCATCGTTGCTAAGTGATTTACCTGTACCCGTATGCTAAGATCATATGTAGCCTTGTTCTCCTTTCCCTTGATGTACCTGATCTCGAATTCAAACTCATTGATGGTGCCCAACCATCAATCCTACCTGGCATTCAATTCGACTGGTCAAATAAGTACCTCAACCCAATGTGGTTACTCATCAATACAAACCGCTTGGCAAGAAGATAGTGCCTCCACATCTTCAGTGCATGTATGATTGTTGCTAGATCAAGATCATGTGTCGGGTAGTTTTGCTCATGCTCGTTTAGTTTTCGTGACTCATAACATACCACTTGTCCATCCTACATAAGGACCCCACCAAGTACTCTCTTGCAAGCATCTGTACACACTACAAAATCCTTGTCCGGATCTACAATATTTAACACTGGATAATGTGTCAACAACTGCTTAAGCTTCTCAAAACTAGCCTCGCACTCCTTGGTCCAATCAAACTTCTTACCTTTCCTCTGCAATGATGTAATAGGATAAGAAATATGTGAGAAGTTCTTAATGAACCTCCTGTAGTAACCTGCCAATCCCATGAATAATCTCACCTCATTTACACTCTTAGGAGCTACCCACTCCTTGAAGGGTCTTATCTTTTTTCTGGATCTCCTGCAATGACTTCCTTGGAGACAACATGTCCCAAGTAGTGTACCTCAGTCTGGAAGAAACTGCATTTATTGAGATTAACATACAATTGATGCTCTCTCAACAACCTTAGTACTATTGCCAAATTATCGGCATGCCCTTCCTCATTTTTAGAATACACCAATATGTCATCAATAAACACAATCAAAAACTTGTCCAATTAAGGACGCAACACACTGTTCATCAAACACATAAATGTAGTTGGGGCATTAGTCAAATTGAATGGAACTACAACAAAATTATAATGCTCGTACCTGGTCCTGAATGCAGTCTTGTAGATGTCCTACACTTTGATGCGTACATAATGATATCCCAATCTCAAGTTGATCTTAGAGAACATTGTTGCTCCCTTTAGCTGATCAATCAAATCATCGATCCTCGGTATTGGGTACCTGTTCTTGATGGTCACTTTGTTCAGTTGCATGTAGTCAATGCATAGTCTAAGAGTGTCATCCTTATTCTTCACGAACAACACTGGTGCACCCCATGGCGATACACTTGGTGTAATATACCCATTTTCAAGCATTTATTTCAGCTGCAACTTTAACTCTACCAACTCATGTGTGCTAATATTGTAAGGTTATTTTGATGTTGGGGCTACCCCTGGCACTGACTCAATAGAAAATTATACCTCCCTCTGAGGTGGAAACTCGGAAATATCTGCTGGAAACACATCCTGAAACTGCTGCAAAAATGGATACCTTCTCAAAACATCTGCATCCTCAACCTCCTTACCTTTGTCACTAGAGATATGAACTGCAAATAGTACACGCCCTTTTCGGTGAGTTCGCTTGGCCTGCATAGCTGTCACCATTCTAAATGATGTTGCTTTATTCTTTCCCTATAAAACTCTTGGTTCCCCATTGTCATCCAAGCATTCAATAGCTTTGTCATAGCAATCTACCTCGGTCCTATGAAGATACAACCAATACATACCCAATAACATATTGTAGGAACCTAATGGCGATATGTTCAAGTGTGTTGTTGTAGGCATACCTTTTAACTCAACTGCACAAGATCTTACCCAATGGTGAACACTTTTCTTCGTACCTGTGGCCAACTGCACTAACCAAGATTATGCATGCATTTACTTACTCAAACCACACTTAACCACCAAGTCAGGATTAACATAACTATAATTAGATCCAAGGTCAATCAAAATAGAAATAACTTGATCACAAATCTTCCCATCCATCTCAATGATAGAAGTCTGGTGATTTTCCTGCTTGTTGTCCATGGCTGCATAAATATGAGGAATGCTTTGCCCAACATCCCCAACAGTGTGTGCCTCCTATGCACTATATATCTTAGGCCTACCTCCCTAATTTTGTGGACAATTTATCTTAAGATGCTCCTCACCGCATGTACAACACTCCAACCGTCCCATACCATTACCTCAATTTTGTTGTTGTGATTTATATTGTTGTTGTGGCCTATGTCCATGTCCACTTGCATTAAAATTATTTTGCAGTGCCACATTTTATTTCTCTTATGAATTATAAGGCCTTGATATTTTTTGTTTCCATTTACCTTTAAATTTGTCCTTCCCTTTCCATCCTTGCTTAGACTCATTCTTGCTCTTTGACTATTCATAACAATGCTTCAACTTCCCAATGAATTCCTCAAGTGTATGAGGCTCATCATACTCAATCTGATCTTTGAATGTTATTGGCAACCCACTGATAAAATGTTGAACTTTAGCCTTCTCATCCTCAAGATATGGTACATACCTCAATAGCTCCAAGAACTTTGTCGTCTACTCCTCATCCGTCATTGATCCCATATTTAGCTCATAAAATTCTTTGGCCTTGATGTTGTAGTACCTCTCTGACAAGTATTTCTTCTTGAAAAATCTTTTGAATTCATGCCAACTCAAGTCATTTGTCCTGATGTGTCTAACCCGCTTCACATCTTCCCACCAAATGTCTACTTTACCCTTAAGGATGAAGATAGCAATCCTAGCCCGCATGTTATCTGAGTACTCATGCAACTCAAAGAAATTCTTCATCCCAAGTATCCAAGCTTTTTCCTCTTCTGGTTTCTTCAAGTCCCCGTCAAAAGTAGGTGGCCTTCCTTTCTTAAATTCATCTGGCATGTATTCCCTGTCGCTCCTCCTGTAAGGATGATACTGATGACGATCATGATGTATATCTAAACTAGAACTAGGATGGTACCTGTGCTCATCACCCCTCCTATCCGGAGTGTCCAACAACCTACCATCTCTCATAGTATCAGCTCTATCTGACCTATGTTTACTAACAGACCTACTTCCATATGCCCCATTAGTTTTGTCCTCCTGTCCATAGCTGATCCTAAGTGGCCCTTGTTTCTGAAAATTTGACAAGCTCTAAAGAAGTGTTGCATTCACCTCTGCTTGTTTCTCTTGTGCATGTATGATCCTGTCATTATCTGCTTCTCAATGTGTCTGCCAAATCAGAAGAGTGCCCATAATGCTGCTCATATGACTCATAGGGAGAGTCCTTGTAGTCTACCATCTTTCTATCCATGTTGATATTTCTCTTGCAAAGCATAATATGTCAGCTAAAACCAAATAACAATAAACCAACGTACCTTAGTGTAATTTGGGGAGGATACTTCCTGCAAGATCAACTAATCAACGTAATACATGTATAGATATAATCATGACAACATATAAACATATAATGTATATGCATATAAACACATAAATGTCATTCTAGTTGGAGTCTAGACATAGATACATAACCATATCAAATACACAACATGGACTAATGCATAACCATACCAATGCAACTTGACCACACACCATCACAAGCACGAACCATACACAAGCATAAGCAACATGTAACCCAGTGTGACCGACCACTGCATGTTCAACATATGACATCACTTAGGCAAGCATACATGGACAACACACAAGCATGACCAATATGTGACCTAGCATAACCAAGCAATGCATATACAATATGTAGCAATATGTAAGCAAATGTGCACAGGCAATACATAATCATAAACAACACACAATCAGTCATACACTCATGACAACATATTTACAACAACACACAACACGGATGCAATAAACACATGCACCATGGGTATAAGAAACACATAAGAAATCAACATAATGCATGATCAACACACTACCCATCCAGTCCAAGGGTTGAACCATGCTCCGATACCACTCTGTAACACCCCCTTCCCACATCTACCCAAGTAAATGGCCAACCGAGGAAACATGCGACGAGAGGCTACTAATATGAGATTCAACCTCCTAGATGACCTTAAGGAAGCGGAACCGACAAAAACATGACAAACACACCTTATACAACATCAAAAACATCCTCAGGAGGTAACCCAACCTTCCAGGCCCTTGAACCCTGAGGGAGACTGACTTTTTGACCAATTTGAGCCTTAGTCGCGGGCATGCCAAGGCAAGGTAGTGGCCAAAATCCTTAACCACGGGCATGCCAAGGCAAGGTAGCGACCAGGGCCTGGTTTGGTCAGTTCTATGCCTGCAACTCTGAGATTTGTGCCACCTTTTTAGCCTCAGAGCCTAGGTCATTGCCCAAAACTTCATGAAACCATAGGAGATGATAAATAACATTAAAACAAAGGTATAAAAGCAATCACATCATCAGGAACTCATCCAAACCCCTCCTAGCCATGACAGGCATTTCGTCAAACATGTCACAAACATTGCATCTACAAGTATAAACAATAGATTTAAACGTAGGGGTCTCCTACTTATCTGGGAATCGCTAAGAATCATTGCTCCCTTACATCATGAGCTACAATATAATATATTTTACAGTAGATAGATTGTGCATTCATTTACAAGTAAAAACATGGATAGAGCCATACAACATCACTGATAAAATACATGATTATAACTAGCATAATAACAACAAAAATATCATGGATACAACAACGATAGAATCCACATAATAACCAGTGAAATTATACATCAAATACCAAAGGAATGAGATTATCATTAATGAGTGTAAAAACCAACTCAAGATGGGACTTCCACGTTCCACCCGACAATAGATTGGTTGAGCCAAAAAGCTCTTCAACCAATCACCCCCATGCCATATTCCAAGCATGAATGTGGGACTCAAACTGAAAGAACCAATAAGGGCATCCTGAGGCTAAACCACCTCACCCTCATCAATCATAAACTAGGCTTTACCGTGATCTACATCCGATTAGTAGGCCAACACAAGCATGAATTTCATGAGATTCTCTCCACCTAAACCGTGAGGAATTTTCCTGTCTCCTAGTCTCTCAGGCTTTACTGCAACACACCGTTCGAATTAGGGGTCACTAGGCCCCAAACCGAGACATACTCTCTAGGCTTTACCACAATCCAAAACACGGTATTCCTAGGCATGAATGGAGAGAAATCCACCTCTCAGGCTTTACCGCAATCCAAACCAGGATTACTAGGCCCTAAACCGAGGCAACACAAGAAATAGTTCCATAATCATTCGAAGATACACCTCACTTAGCTTCGAATCCATATGGTAATCTATCTAAACCAAAACATGAGAACTCCACAACACCATGGCTATCCGGAAATGGCAAGGCTAGGTTGAATACACTGTCACACCTAGCATAAACCCATGCCAAGACACCAAAGAACCACATGTAATACCATGCATGCCAAATCTATCAAGGAAATCATACATGCAAATCAATACCTGCAAAGAATATTTTTGTAGCTGCTTGATTCCTGCTCCTCCTTGCTTGCTTCCTCCTTCTTCCTGCTTTCTTGCTCCAATGCCAAAGTGCTCCTAAAACTCTAAGTGTCCAAGTGTGTGTGTGTGTGAGAGAGAGATCGAGAGAGAGAGCTCCAAGAATGCATAAGCATGTTTATAGAAGAGGCCTCTATTTTCTTCATTTTCCATTATTTTCCTTCATTTCCTTCCTCACATGCAACTTGTGACCTTTCTTCTCCCTTTTCTCTTAATTTCCATTATTTTCATAAATAAATGTGCCAAAATGCCATTTTTCACTAGTAGAAAATGATGAAATTAGTGACTAGGTGACTAAAAAAGTTAGTCACCGCAATTATTTCAAGTGAATTACTACTAAATTTGAGCAATTTTAAGTGATCGAACTAAAAATGACTAACTTAAATGACTAATTTAGTCTAGGGATAAAATATACGACTAGATAGTAAGTGACCAAACTAAAAGCGACTACCTGAAATTACTAATTTAGTCTATGACAACTTGTACGAGTTAACTGAGTTGGGAAGACTTAGTTAGCTCAGTCAATTCGAGTTGGGGGTCAAACTGTAGGCATGTAGATTTCACTCTAAGTTTTAGGGGATGCATTTGCAGTTTATTTAGAGTTGTAACTGTTTAACTAAATTATTTGAGTTAAAATCAGTTTAACTAGTTCTAACTGAAAAGAGGAGCTAGTGAGAGGTCCAGTGAATTAAATATGATTTAATTGACATGAAGTGATCAATCAGATAACTGATAATTCGCTATAAATAGTTGTTGCATGTCAGTTCCGAGGAAGGCCTGGTTGAGATTGGAGTTAAAGGGAAGTACACTATCAGTTGTATAATTAGAAAATTGTACAGGTCATGTATGAGGTCAACAGGATGCCTTGGATGTATTCCACAATCAATTATTGGGAATTTCCTAATTAATAGGGGCTCAATTTACCTAGGGAATGCGTAAGCAAGGTTGAGAATCCAGATATAAGAAATCGGTTAAGTATTAGACCAAAATTTCTTGGATCAAATTGAGACAGTTAGAGATAATGCAAAGAGCTCTTAAGCCCGAGAGAAGCATTGTATTGTTTTGTATTATTCACTTAATGAAATATACATATAACGAGGTTTTTAGCTGAGGCTTTCCATAGATACATCTTTGTGTTGTGCGATTGGAATTCTTTCTCTTTCTTGTTTATGTGATTATGCGATCATAATTGGTTTGCGCAATTTGTAAATTAGATTCAAGTATTTTGTTTTAGCATATTACAAGATTAGTTGAATCTGTGTGGATTTTGGACATTTGGCACACACCCCTTGTAGTTTACTTTCAATTTCAAAATGTAAACTAGTTGAGGAAAACGATTCTATATCAATCTTCAAATCTTTTCCTAACCAAACATGAGATGATACCAAGAAAATATGGCAAATAGTTAGATATAAAGAATATGTAGAATGGTCTATCCTAGCATGAAACACTTGTATTCAAATAATTGAGATAAATTGTGTAACTTTTGTGAATTAAACAAGTATAAATACATTTCTCCAGTTTGTTGGACTCAACCATAAAAATTATTTTGCTACAATATTCTAGTTATACCCACTAGTTTTCTATTTGACCTGTAAATACCCATGTGAGTCTTAAAGCCAAATTTGATAATGTTAAATGATCTTTAAAAAAACATTTTTGGGTCTTTTCCATCATTTCCATGCATTTAAAGTATGGATGTCTAGAGGGCTCTTACAATTAAAATAAGTTATTGATTTGAGATCACTTAAAAAAGTAAGGACTAAGATACTAGAACGATTAAAGGGATCAAGGGAAACATTAGTTCTCATCCTCTTCTTATCATTTCGATTTTGATAAGATTTTATGCTAGGTGTGATATATGAGGAGGATCAATTGAAAGTATGTCAAATGTTTTTTTGGGGCCTTCTTCATTTCCTGGTTATACTATTTTGATTTGGAGTAAGTCAAGAATTTCTAACTTAACTGACTTACATTTATCTAAAAACTATTCCCAAATTGGAGTGTCAATTATTTTTTCTTTCTTTGGCCAATTCTTCAAAATAATATAATTCCTCAAGTTCACATATCTGGGCAACTTTTAGAGTTAGATCATTTTTTGATGTGCTTGTTAAGGCTACATTTAGGCCATGGGATTTGAGATTACAAGCAAAAATATGGGGTGGTATTGTATAGAATTCCTCTAATCTCTTCTAATATTTTTTTCAAAGGCTTTCGTTGGAATTTAATTATTTAAATAATTTTTGTTGAATTTTTTAGTTGAGAAGGAATTTATAACATTTATTTATGTATATGAGAAACATGATTCTTTGTTTCTATACGTCTCCTTGAAATTTCACCAACAATATACTAGAGAGATACTATTTGGTATGTCTTATATAAGCCTAGCCTTTACTGGTTCATCTGAGGCTTTTCAAAAAGACAAAATATCTAAATAAGCTACTAGATAAACTTCATTAAAGTTAGGTTTTGCATTAATGCGAGGTAATGATTTTTCGGGAACTGGATTGGTTTGGATAGGATTTTATCTAGGAAATAATGGTTTTGTTATCTTGTTTTAGAAAGGATAATATTGAGTTAAGGAAGAGGTACATCATTTGCAATTACTATGTTGGCCATTTTATACAATTGGAGATGACATAGCTTGTGTTAAAACAATATTACTTGCTTATGATATTTCAGAATATGGGCTTTCAAATTTTGTCTTCTCTACCTATGCATTTACATTAATCAATATTCATAGTCTATATTTTCATCAATATGAATTGATATATTTGGAAAAATGTATGAAAAAATAGAGGCTCTTAGAGATAAATACCTTCTAAGTGAGGTAACTAATGGGGTTTTGTTTAACCCATTAACTTCTTGGATAGATGACGATGTTATGATATTGTCTTCTAGGGTTTTTTTGTTTAATTTCATCACTTAAAGGAACATATTCTTGGTTCCATTCAATTGGAAATTTAGTGATTTGTGCAAATTTAGGGGTACTTTGGCTACATTTTTAGGTCCAAGCACCATAGTTTCGTAAGAAGCATGGTCAACTATAATTTTACATAAAGGGGGTAAGGTAGTCATTACTAAAATAAGTCAAATGCACGTTTTGAGTTGGACAATATGACTAGTAGAGGATGTGTTAAAACCATAAAGATAGATATATGTTTAGAGACAAATATGGAGGTGAAGATCTATAAGGTTGAAAAAAAATCTGAGATAAATGCAAGTCCACATTAGGCAATTATGAAGTGGTGCCTCAAAACCACTAATAAAAGCATCTGAAAAATCTAAATGTTATGAGCCAATAATACAATGAAGAATAGATGCATCCAAACCAAGAAAAACTAAAGGATTTAAAGAAAATTACATAAGTTCAATATGAACACATTAATAATCATGCTTGAGGACACAATCAATATATATTACTTTGTAAGTAGGATTTGATATGCATGTTTCCCTAGAGGTACAAGGATATTCATAAATGCATCTAAAATTCTTTGAGAAGCCTTGAAATCAAAGAATTTTGTAGAATATAGTCATTGATATGGGACACGACAAAGATTCTAATTGGGGTCTAGATGGAATTTTTATAAATAATGCATTTTTATTAATGGACACTTCATTACTTATATGATATATACTAATATTTTTATACTATTATGAGATAGAAGTAGACTTATGTAGCAAGGTTTTTATGGGCCAAAATGCATCACCAACGATTAGGGGATCTCCTCGGTATAAAGTCCCAAGTAGACCTTACACCATTTGGGATAGGAGTCCCATCCAGTATGTGGGGATGACTTCTACCATATTTGTTTGAGAATTTGGTTTTTGACAAAGTGAGAGAGAGAAAAAGGAATCCTGATTAGAATTAAGGTAGAATGCAAGTTAGAACAACTTTATGAAATACTTTAAGCAAAAGACACAAGGAATATAACAACAACTTAAGTAAACAAACATGGATCTCAAAGAAAGATTGTTACCGAACTTCAATTAAGATACATGAATAAAGAGTAATTCTAGTTACCAATTTTAAAGTATTTTGCAATTAATAACTAGTATGAAAGCATATGAAAATCAATAAACAATCTCAAGTAAGATATGCTTTTCCAATCAACAATGCAGTTCATCAATCTTCAACACATTAACAACAATAAAAAATCACTAAACAACCACAACAATAGTCTTACGATGTTCAACAACATGTGAATGAAATGCTCGCCTTGGCCCAAAAGAGCTTCTCAATATTACACTGAGATATTCAATACACCATTACACAAAGTATTCATGAAATCCAAGAGTGTAAATGATAAACTATCACTTGATATTCAAAAGGAGTGTACAAGCTTTCCTCTTCCAAGGAGCTCAAAGGAGTCCAAAATTAAAAGTCCTTTCTAACTAGCCATGAGGGTATATTTATACAAAGTGGGGTGACCCTTCACCTCATATTACCTTTCAACTACCTTCATGATTTTTCATCTTCAACATGAATTTTTATTTTTTCTCCGTATTCTAATTTCTATTTCACTTTTAATTCTAATTTTATTTAATTTACATAATTTACGTGAAAATTCAAAATAATAAAATAAACAACACTTATGGCACTAATTCCAAAATTGCTAATGGTATGTTTTGAACTTGCAATTCTTGAGTTATGTAATCATGCCATGCTTTGTAATCTGCTGCCATGGACAAGACTTTTCTTGATATCAAGCTTTTGTAGACGACTTCACATCCGAAATAATTAGGCACTATTGCTTTCATGTCTGCTTCAACTTGATGGAAAATCACGGAGAAAATTTTATGAATATTTGTTGGTTCTACCACATAATCCACAATAACTTCTTTGGTGGGTTTGAGATCCTTTTTGGTAATAGCCATCCTGCGTGCATATATCATTTCCTAGATTTCTTGTTGGATTTTTTTCTCTAGCCTTACTTCCCGACATGATATGATGGAGACTAATTGGTTAGACCTGACATGAAGTGTTACCATGTTATGACATTTCTGATAATTGCTTAGTATCTTTCCCCATTTTTTCACGGGCTTGAATGATTAACATAATTTCCACTTTAGCCCTTTCCTTGCCCATCACATCTCTCCTTGGTAGATCAACTTGGGAATCAAGGTAATTTCTATCCCACTCATAGAGTATATCTATGATAGTTGAATCTTGCTTTAACAACATGCCTTTTTCTTTGATTTCATTTTGGATGGCCATGAGATAGGAGGCTATCTTCTGAAGTGTCATCATCTCTGGTCGCTTCATGATATCTTCCTACTCTATTTCCTCCAGTGTTTTTTTTGAACAATCACCTTCATGAGAAATCAGAGCTAATAAAGTTTGGGTCTCTTTCTGAAGCCTTTCATTCTCTTGTTAGGAATCGACTAGATTATTTTCGAGTTCTTTAACCTTGTTCAACAAGTGCTCAATGTTATTGTATATTTTAGTGGAGAATGCATACCTTGCGGAAGCTATTGCCATGGGTTTTTCATAGTATCTTCCCCTATATATCTTTCAGTTTTTATTGAGTTGATTTGTGTGGTTCTTAAGCTAATAACTTTCGCCTTTCCTAAACAATTCTATTTGAGCCATGGTTGAATCTAAAGTTGGAAATATCAAACACTTGATTTCTTATTAATTTAGAATGCCCATCTCTCCAAGTGGTAGATTTCCTTTGGTGAGTGGTGTAGAAGGCTCAATATCCATAGGGGGAAATATGACTTGCCTCTGAGATTGCTCCTTTTGTCTAATTTCTTCTTATATGTGCTTGTCAGCCAATTATTTTTCAAGTATTTCTTCTTCATGTTTCTTTGTTACTTCCTCTTGTCTTCTCATTTATTTTTCTTGTTTTCTCCTAGAATCTTCCTACTTTTTATTTTATTATTCCTATTTTTGTTTTCTTCTTCCTTTTTCTTCTTTTTTTCCTCTTGTCTCTTAGCTTTTATTCGACTTTCAACTATTTATATCTATATTTCTTTGTTGCCTCTTTCCCCCTTTCTCTTTTTTGGGTAGCTTTCTTCTCGTGTGCATTTTTGCTTTGAGGGGATTTCTTATTTGTAGGTTCGAAAACATTCACGGGATGAGAAACACCAATCCCATTTTGTGCATATATGACCTTTGCAACATTGTAAACATTCTTGACTTTTTATTCTTCATCATCTATGCTTGGTGTGTATGTCCATTTGTACTTTATCTACTTATAATGATCTGCAATGATGCACTTGGAATCATATATGAAACAAATCAATTCTCCAAACTTAAAACATTCTAAATCACTGGCTCTGCCCATGCTTATCTAAAAATTTGAACACAATGTGTGCCTACATATATGGGAAAAGCGGGTCATGGTGCCTTCTTTGCACAAAATAACATGCCTGTAAGTCCTATTGTTACCTGGTATGCAACTTCCTTCAGGATTATTTTATCTGTAATGAATAAAGGAAGATAGTGAGGAGGCTTGAAAGCTTCGAATACCTTGATATATGTTGAAACTACTAGTGTGAACCAATCAACGATATCCTGCAATGTTGTCATGGCTCTGTCTAACATGCAAGGTGAGTTTGTGTCAAAGAGTATGTGATATTACGGTGAAATAAAATTCTTAAATATTGGGAGGTACATGGCCCTATAGATAGTGTCCCATAGGATCCTGCAATACATGTGGACCGCTAGTATGTTTGGAGCGAAGGTACACCTCCATCCCAATGACTCAAACTAACACCTTAAACATATGGTATCCATGAAATATGATGCCATGTAAAATTCATCTTTCTTTCTTGTGGGTGGATTCCAAGCTTGCTTTACATTTTCCATGATGAAGGCTACCAGAATCTCCACCCAATTGAATACACTTCCTACTTGAGTACATGGGTATATTAATGGTACCCATTCATCTTTGAAAATTTATGCATCCAACCTGCCATATAATCTGCAACACATCACCACTACTATATAATATGCCTTTCTTATCAACTTGGTCTTGTATATTGCATCATATCAATGTTGGAACTTATTGGGATCTTGCCACCCATTTTTTAGGGCACCCTTACTAGCTAAGGAAAAAATATTATACCACTTTGTTGTGAGGCTTACTTCATAGATTGGTAGTTTATAATATTCAACAATATGAGGATATGTACACAATTCTGTAGATGCACCATTATTTTCCTGAATGGTCATGTCTCTTGCGTCGATGCATTTTATTATCCATTTATTTGTCTCTGCACTTTGGAGAAGAACAAGATGCGATGCTACTTTGTGTATCCAAGAGTTCCTTACATTTTGATATACTTCATTACCTTCCTCATCTTCGAGCACCTCATTGCAGACAAATGTTTGATAAATTCCAAACCATGTCATTGGTATCGATTTATCGATATAACAAGTTGTATTTGTATAAATTGGAGTTGAGATTATTGATAACAAATAATGTTAGGAAAACAAATTCAATTTAGTATGATACACAAATTATAGGAAGTGAGTGTGCTATAGTGAAAGAGGAGGTCATAGACTAAAGCTAAGAGGTGCACTTAGGGAAGTGTACTATCACGGTGCTATGAAAGGCAGTAGTGTTGCACAATGAGATGAGATAGTTCACGATGGAGGGACCACACCATTGTGCAAGGGAGAGGATATTTACGTCATTAAAAAAAATAATAACAATTAAGGTTAAGAGCATCGTTGCATGTGGTATGGGGTTACTTTAATGAGTTCATATGCGCCGCTGCGCGATGTCATAGATGAGGCCTCCCAATGTAGCACGTGGATGGGTGCAAGGATTCACAACAACACAAGGAGAATAATGGTGGAAGCAGGAATTTAAGTAATATCACAACTTTTAGAGGGTGTTGTTTTGTAGTGAGGTGGGGTAATATGTTAAAGGGAACTACGTCACCGCACAAAGAGAAAAGATAAGGCTTCACAATTTAGCGCAAGGCTCAACCATAATGTGTGCCTTACCATGAGAATATGTGCATTCTTGCACTATTTTAGGGCTAGTATCTCAACAAGATAATAAGGTAAGAAAATGTTTAAGTGTGGAAGTGAATAATGGAGGGAGAGGGAGTTAAGACTAAAGAGAGGGTAATAATAAAATGTGTAAACTATGCGACATTAGATTATATAAAGAAAAAAAGGGGGTGAAAAATTTCAAGGGTTAGAAGGTGAAGGGCCGCATAGAATATGAAGTTCTAAAAGGAAAAAAATGACAATAAAGTGCATGAGGGCTTACTTGGAACATAGTGCCACTGTTTGGCTCCTAGCAGCGGTGCGAAGATCAACAATAACATGCGAACTACTATGCTCTAGTATGATGATAAGCTGAAGGTTTTGGAGAAAAAGAGGAAAGGTGAAAATTAATTGGATTTCAACCTATATATATATATGTCACATGTGAGGGCCTATTTGTGTATTGAATGCAACCTTGTGATAATACTAGCACAAAGTGGTAAGGCAGTGCATTAGGGAACTCCTTCATGTTGCGCCGTACTAAGGAGAAGCATTGCATTGCACTAGTGAATAACACTACATGGCACTAAGGATGAGTGCGATGAAATAAGGTTTTTTTACCATTGCAATTTCCTTTACTCATTTACTTAGGGAAACAAAATTATGTTTATCTTTTAATACACAAGATGAGGGGGACTCAAAATTTTAGAAGTATGCCAAAATTTGGGGTTGTTGTAGCTACTACAACATAAGTTAATAAGAAAAAATAATTAAAGCATTATATTCAAATGGACCACAATTAAATACAAATGCCTCACCTCTCTTGGTATTCACAGGCATTACTCCTTGGATGTTCATAATTTATTCATGATTAAAACATATTTCAAATGTGTGAATGACCACTCACGAATTTAGGTAGGGAATGATTGAGGTGGGGAGGGGATGTGTGGGAGGGAAGTAAAGCGCTGAAAAGTGAGATAATGGGGAGAGAGGCGTGAATTTGAGTGGATGGTGGTGTAATTAGAGGTGATAAGGCAAGGAACACTAGGGAAGTTGTAATATACCTAGCATATTGTAGTGGGTGATAGTTTATGTCGTTGGTAAAGGGCACAACTTACCATTATTACACATTAATTATTTCATAATAATTGTCCTAAATATTACATGAATATTGGGGGTGGTAGGAGGGGGAGGTATTTTCTTCAATCTCGAGGGAATCCAATAAGTTAAGTATTCTTGGGGACTTGGCAAGAGGACAAACAATCTAGTTGAAATGTATGGGATTCTGCTTGGGATTCTTTTGGCTAAATAAATGAATATATATAAGATAGTAATATTGGGAGATTCCCTTCTCACCATTCAACATTTACAAAGTGGATCTCTTCCTAAGAATAATTTCCTTCGCCTTCTTCTTCGTAGAATTCAAAGTATCCTGGATTATTTTCACCACAAGTCCTTCTATCACATATTGAGAAGTCAAATAAGGAAGTAGATGCATAAGAAAGTTAGAATTTTCTTCTAGAAGTAGGACATATCATCAATAATGGTATGTTAGGACATAACTCTACTCCATGAATTATTTATTCCAATTTCCTTCTCATTTTATAACTATTAGAGCCTATGGGTATGTTACAAAGGGAAAGGAAAACCATAAGGGAATCAACGTAAACACCCTTAAATTCCCCTCTTCCCCTTACATTGACAATTAAAAGGATTATGAAGTGTTTTATGGGCCTATATATATGGATGTGGTGGCGAATGGAGGGAGAGATTACCATGCATATTTTTGCCCCTTTCAACCCTCACATGGGGCAAGATCAATCTCTAGGTATTTCTGCAACTTTTTTTTCTCCCTTGCACATGTTTTATTGATGGCTTCAAGGTAGTGGGAATTAATGGACTTTAATGCTAAATATATCCCTATTGTGTGCAAGCTCTTGGGTCTTGCATTCAAATCTATGGATTGTGTCTAGGAGATTCATTTCGAGGTTACTAGAATCTTGTGCTTTTACAGGATTCATGATAAATTTTCTTTATGTTGGGGGATAATTCTAGTTCTATAAGTTTCCATTTCTTGTTTTGGTAATTTCCAAGGGGTTGCACTAGTTGATAACAAGAGGTGCTGATTCAATGTAGTGAATGAGGGCTTGAATTGCAAGGATATAGTTGGGGCTCTCCTACTCGATTACGAAACCAAAATTATCTTATGCCTAACTAGGAGATGTGATTTCTCCTCCTCTAGTTTGTCTTTGGTCTCTCAATAGGTTCAGGGGGGAATTTTGGGCTCCTTATCTGTGGAACACACGACCTATTTGGAGAGCATTAAACCCCTCTACAAGTTCGATCACTTCCAGTACTTCATACTTTAATCAATGGTGTTTCTAGGCTTCATAGGAATCTTCAAGTTAATTTGGGTTCGCTGGTATTTCAAAGGTACCTCTCCTTTAGTTTTCTTGTCAATTTAGATGTAGATTATTGCATGGAAAATTTATTCTCTTTGCTTCTTCCTTAGTTTTTCTGGTTTCCTTCTCCCTTTTCTCCATCATGTTCATTGATTTTCCTATACCCTGAGTTCCCAGGTACCCTCCTCCCCACCCCACCTCCCCCTCTTTCCCATTTGAATCTTTGGTACCCCTTCACTTATTGGTCTCTCATATCCTTCTTGGTGCACTGGTTTAAGCTCCAAGCCCATTTGGCTCTTGGCCCTCCTCGGTATTTGCCTCTTCTCCTTTGGCAAGTCTTTTATGGCACATAAATTTAACCCTGCAACCACTTAAAGTGGAATTTGTGCTTGTAGTCAACGTCTGCACCTCACTGTCGATAATCATGTTGAGTACCTACACCTCCAATGAAAAATTCATCAAAATTCCAATTCAATCTTCTTTTTGGTTGAGGAGCTACAAATGCTCATGGCCCAAGTGAATCGACATGAAGTTGCAATTGATGCCTTGTGTTGGCAATTGGAAGAGATACAATTACAAAGGAAAATCGATGAACAACACAACAGAGGTAGTAGTTCGTTTAGATTCCAGAATGAAAAATTGTCAATTGATCTTAACATGCCTTTGGTTGATGACCCCCCCCCTCCTCCCCCCCATGAACTATGCTATCATATTGTAAAGTTGTCTTTTTTTTTTTTCCTAGTCAATTTTGCAAAGCATATAGTTATCATTTGGAGGTAGAATGTTTATCAACAATAGTTTACCGAATCACAATTTTGGAACTTCCCTCCTATTCTTTTTTGAAGAACTTCAAGTTTGGAAATCAATGTAAACATTTCCCGAGTATTTTGGTGTGTCCGAGCACATAATTAATATCAAAACTACTCATTGGTGTCCAAAAAAAAATACATGATTATTATTATTTAATACAAATGAATTCTAATTATAATCCTATTTATAATATACTCTATGTATGTTACATATGTGAGGGGAGGGGCGATTCCAAGAAGCCAACTCCATCCGTAATGTTTTTGTTTTGTTTTGTTTATATATATATATATATATATATATATATATATATATATATATATATATATATATATATATATATAATTTTCAATTTTCTTTCTATCTCACTTATAGCCTTTATTTTTTGAGTGGATTGAGGGACGGGAAAGGGAAGGGGTGGAGTTGGGGGTAGGTTTTAGATTTTGTTTATTAAAATGCATTTAATTTTTTTTTCTTTGGTCGAACTTGTTTTATATTGTATTTTTCCTTTTGTCTTTGTAACTTGTTTTAAAGTTTTTTGCTTACATTTATTTCTTTATTATTATTATTATTTAGTGTTTTTAATTTTCATTTTTTTTATTGCTTTAGGGTTGGTTTTAGTTGGTTGGTTTGTTTATTTTTTATTTTTTATTTTTTTTTGAAAAAAGTAATCTTATAAACAAATCCTTGTTTTTATTTATTTTTTCCATAGCTTGTTTTCTTCCCTTACATTTTTTGTTCTCTCTTTTTAATTTATTTCTACTTTTTAGTTTTCCCCTCTTTTTATGATTTTGATTACAATGGTGTTAATAGCTACTAGTAGCACCACTATATAAAGTGAAGGTCAATTTAATATTTTTGTTCGCAACAGTACTAGTTGTCAAAGTCATATTTCAAACAAGTTGTAATTTTATCCCTAAAAAGAAGGCATTAACACCACTTTTTGATCCGTGAATTGATAATAAGGTTTTTCTTTGCAACGATATGGGCTTTCAAGGCCGTAGTTTCAAACAAACTATAGTTTTAAACCTAAGATAAAAAGAGGTGCTAATGGGGGCATTAGTTTTCCATTAAGGGATCAATTTTAAGGCTTTTATTAGTAGCAATATTAGTTTCTAAGGCCATAAATTTTATTTTAACTTGAAAAAAATACAAGGGTGTTATTAACAATACTCTTTTGTGATTCAAGGAGTGATTTTATTATTTTTTACCTAAATAATATGTGTTTCCAAGGATAGAGTTCCCATTTTGAGGCCATAGTTCTCATCAATTGATTATTAAGTTATTCATAACTTAAATTTTTGATAAACCATATTAAAAGTTGTGATGTTTTAATAAATTATACTATTATACAATTCCTTGCACATATCTATTATTAATTTCTTTGATACTTTTCTTGTTATAGGGTTACAATGATTATATTATGCGCCTCTTCACTTTGGTCCTCAAATGTTATCATAGTTAGCAAACATATGTAGCTTGTGTAATCTCATCTATGATTTTGTAGCATTTATATGCACTATGGCAATTATGTGCCCTAATTGTGCTTGGAATTTCCTTTGATAGTGTTGATGGGTTCTATCTGTGACCCTAGGCTTACATTATAGAAATGTTATTGATGTTTTTGTTGCTTGTTTGGGTTTGTGTCTCCAAGACATTTTTTTATTTTGATGATAGATTTGAAGTGGACTATGTCATTGCTAACTAGTCACACAAGGACCATTTCTAATGACCTACTACATGTTAAACTATAGATATTTATGGTTAGTGTGGTCATACACTATAACTGTTGAACTTATCTAAAGTTGCCATTTGTTGGTGGCTTCTATTATTATAGTTCCATTCATTAGGTCTAATTATGATTTAATGGCTATTTTATTTATTTTGATTGTAATGGGAATTTATTTAGTTTATCACATTTGCCATATGTAAATTATTTTCTCCTTAAAGCAAGGAGAACATCCTTTTTCTCATTCCATTATCTACATGTTAGGAAATACTTACTTCCAAACCATCATTTTTTTTTTTAACTGTAACGGATATGTTTTTATTAAGTAAGAAAGGTTATGGGTCTTTGCCGAGGCAACCCCTTTTACAAAGCAGAGATCTATCTACTGCATCTAACAGTCAATAAGGATTTTCAGGGCATCTGGACGGAGCTTATGTTGTTTACTATGATCTGCCCTTTCATAAGCGAGCTGCCTTTGTTTGCCATCTCATCTGCTTCATTGTTTGACGTTCTCAAAATGTGATGAAGTTTACACTTGTCAAAGTCTCGGAGGACTCTCTTCAATCTGTCCAGAATTTTGTTGAGGCTGGCATTGCCGAACGACGTCTCCATGTTTATATGTTTTATTATCAGTTCTGAATCACCGAAGACTTGGAGCACTTTGATTCCCTTATCTCTTGCCATAAGACAAGCTTTTAGGAGCCCTAGGATCTCTGCGTGGTTGTTGGATTTCTTGCCAAGTCCCCAGCAGAACCAATCTTTGGAAAACCCACCAGGAGAGTAAATAACTCCACCCGCACCAGCAGCACCCGGATTCCCCTTGGACGCCCCGTCGAAAAAGATAGTGGAAATGTTTTGGGACCTCCACCAATTTTGAAAAAAAACATCCTCGTCTCTTATGCGCCATTCAGGATTGTCACCTTGTGGGGGTTGAAGGTACTTGCGAGGATGGGGCGCAAGCATACCAAGCCAGCGCTTTTCTTCGGGCAGTAGCAAATGATCTTCTTTAAAATACTGAATTTGAGCCGCTTCCAGGAGAAAGGATTTAGCTTTTGCAGCGACTTGCAGAGGGGTATAAAGCAGCTCTTTAAAGATCTTCTGATTGCGGGCCAACCAGATCTGCCAGCATACATATTTTGGGAGCGCTATCCAGATTCTACGCCATAAAGATTTGGAAGGGATTCGATGGGGATAGTGTTGAATCCAAGAGGCAAAGAGGTCTGCTACTGAGTTCTGCAAGGGGGCTGGAATCTGCAAGTCCTGAAGCGTGAGAACCCAAACCTCTTCAGCAAATCTGCACTACATGAAAAGATGCTGGGCTGTTTCGGAATTGTTACAGCATAACACACATCTGTGAGGCCCAGCTATTTTCCTTTTTTTCCAGATTATCCCCCGTAAGCTGCTTGTTATGGACCAAGGTCCAGAAGAAGAAGTTTACTTTTGGAAGGGAAAGCGGCTCCCACACATTCTTCCAAAACTCCTTAGTTTGACTACAAGTCCTTATGTCCTGTAAAGCATTATACCCAGCTGCGGTGGTATAGACCCCAGACAGTCCCCAACCCCAGCTATCTTTTTTGGATCTACAAATAGGTGCAGCATCATCCAACAGATCGACTAGCAGTGCTTGTTGATGGGAAAACCGTGCTGGCACTCTGTGGAAATCCCATCCGTTCCAATCTCCACGCTGATCCCAGGTCGAGATATCATACAGTCTGTTTACACCTGCGCGCTCCAGCCAATTCCCGAGGTCTGCAATGTCTTCCATCTGAGCAAGTGGCTCACTTCCCATTATACTGTCAATCCATAGATGCGTACGCTTGCCGTTCCCTGGAATCCTGTAGATTAATTTTTTGAAAAAATTGCTGCTTTTACAACATAATTTCCAGACCAGCGTGCTATTGGGTGCACTAGTTGTCTGAAGGTTGGAGAGCGCGCTAATGGGACCATACTTTGAGCGCAGGGTAACACTGATTGGATGAGAGGGTTCATTGAACATCTTCCACAAAATCTTTCCTCCCAAAGCAAGATTGACAAGCATGGGTTCTCTAATTTGCAGCCCGCCTTCAGACAATGGCTTTTTAACCACATCCCAGTTAACCAGATGCATTTTTCTCTCATTGCCTTTCCCTCCCTGCCAAAGAAAATCTCTGAGCAGCTTGGAGATCTGCTCCATCACCTTTCTTGGAGCAAGGAGGAAAGCTGCCTGGAAGATTGGGAAAGCAGACAGCACCGTTTTAATTAAGATTACTTTACCTCCCTTAGTTAGCCAGTTGCCTCCCCACGCAGAAATTTTGGATTTAATTTTTGAGATTATGTCACTCCATAACGACCTCTTGTTTACTCCAGAAGTTATGGGAAGACCAAGATATTTAAACCTGTCCCAGTTTGCCTGACCTTTAAACCCAAGAAGAGCAGAGATTGCAGTAAGTTCATTCTGATCTATGTTCCAGCTATATATTTCTCTCTTACTCTCGTTAACCAAGGCACCTGAAACTTTGCAGTACTTTCTGAGGACTGAGTCGAAAGCTCTGGCTATTCTGATGGAGGCTCCTCCGAGAAGGAGAGAATCGTCGGCAAAGAGAGCATGGTTCAAAGGTTCAGCTCCATTTGAAGGTTTGAGGCCCGAAATATGTCCTGCAATTCTTTCAGCAGTAAGCTTACGACTGAGGGAGTCTGCCATTATGATATACAGGAAGGGGGAGAGTGGGCAACCCTGCCTGATACCTCTCTGAACTTGGAAGAAGTTAGCGGGTCTGCCATTAACTAACGGAGCAATCCATGGACTGTCGATGCAGGCTTTTATTAAATGGACAAAATGTGTCGAAAAACCAAAGGAGAGCAGGACCTTAGATAGGAAGCTATGATTAACTCTATCAAAGGCGTTAGCCATATCTAGTTTAATCAACATACCTTTCTCCTTTCGTTGCTTACTTGAGTGTATTGTCTCCTGAACTTGGATCACGTTGTCCAGGATGTTCCTACCCTCCACGAAGCCACCTTGGTTGCTGGAGATCAGTTTTTTTAACAATGGCTTGATCCGACTCGCCAGAAGTTTTGCCAGGATTTTATAAGAAGCATTGCACAGCGAGATAGGTCTGAATCTAGCAAAGGAGTCAGGATTGGTGTCCTTAGGAATTAAAGCTAGATAAGTGGACTTGGTTCCTCCACCAATCTTGGCTTTCTGCATGAATCCTCTTGTCATTTTAAGCAGATCTGCCTTGATAATGTGCCAGCAGGATTTGTAGAAGTGGATTGTGAACCCATCCGGCCCAGGAGCCTTATCTGATTCCATGGACCAAATAACTTTTATGATTCCCTCCTCAGTAATGGGTCTGCAGAGATTTAAGTTGTCTTCAGGACTGATAAGGGAGGGAACACAAGAGAGAAAGTCATCCACCTCCTCGTCATTGCTTTGAGTTTCTTCTCTGAACAAGTTCCTGTAGTGGTTTTCAGCAGCGAATTTAACTTGATTGAATCCTTTACATACTTGACCCTCGGCTGTTTTGATTTCTGCTATGTAGTTCTTCGACAGTCTAGCTCTATATTGCCGGTGGAAGAAGGGAGTGTTCCGATCCCCGGCCTTCAACCAAAGGCTTCTGGATTTAAGCCTCCAGTATTCTTCTTCCTTACGAAAAGTTTGGTACGCTGCTCTTTGTGCTTTTACTTCCTCCTTGAGCAACTCAGATGTGATATCTCTGTTTTCCATATCAGTTTGCAGATCCGACAAAGACTGCACAGCCTCCTTTCTCTGATTGATGGGGTTGATATCCGGTGCTTTTATCCAGTCCTTCAGAGCTTGCTTTGTAGCTTTCAGCTTTTGCTCCCAAACGTAGCTGGAGGATCCGGAGATTGGTTTGACCCAAGCTGCCTTGACAGTCTCCAAGAATCCATCTCTCTCGATCCAGAGAGGGTTGAATCGAAAAGGAAGCGGACCCAAGTCTTCTTCATCTTCCAAATGGAGCTGGATGGGTTTATGGTCTGAGGAGAGCTTGGGCAGAATTTTGGTGGTTATTTTATTGTTCATCATAATGGAGCTTTGGACCAAGAAACGGTCTAAACGAGCAGAAATGTGCTCCGCACCAACCCGATTATTAGTCCAAGTGTAGATGCCACGAATGGGCCTGAAATCAAGAAGGTCCCAGAGCTGGGTGATCTCCTCAACCTTGGCCAACAGAGGGTCACTGGAGCTTATCCCCCCCCTCTTTTCTTTTGCTTTCAGAACAATATTCAGATCCCCGGCTAGTATGATATTGCTGGGATTGGTCTGTTCAAGAAAGGCCTCAAGTGTATCCTAGCATTCTCGCTTTTCAGAATAAGTCACTGGAACATAGAGGTTGAAGAGAGAGATGGTCAACTTACTTGCCTTATGCTTCAGCTCCGTGTATATCCAGTGCTGGGTTTCATGGGACCTAAGCAGCTGAAAGAGGTCATCCGTCCAAAGTGTTGCCAACCCTCCAGAGGTTCCCCTTGCGTTGACTGCTTTTCCTGCTTTTTTGTTCCACTTTGTTCTACCTAACTCTAGAAGGGCCTGCCCTTCTATTTTGGTCTCCTGGAGCATAAGAACGTCTGAGGGTTCTGATTTTAGTAGGTCCCTGACTGCTTCTATTCTAGAGGGGTTCCCCAGACCTTTACAGTTCCAAGAGACGAGATTCATTATTTACAAAGAGGGGGGTTGGGGCCTCCCTTGGAAGGCCTTGGTCTGATATTTCGCCCAATAGACATTTCTATTGTGGATTGACTTCCTTGAATCTTGAGTCTTTCTGCCTCTTCTTCCCTCTTCTCTTTACGAGATTTCCTTCCTGCTTTTTTGGAAGGGCGATTGTAGAATTCATCTTCGGAAGAACTAGAACTAACCACTGGTTTTTTCCTTGCTATTTCTGCGTAGGAAGGATTAGTGGGAGAGCCTTGATTTTCCTCCAACTGAATTGTTTCCTCTCTCTCTTTATTTGAAGGGGAAGGGGCCGGCTGTTCCTCGTTCTCCTGATTTAGGTTGGCTTGTATGTCCTGCTCTCCTTCTGGTGCATTTGGAGGAGCTTTCGCTTCTTGGTTGCTTTTGGAGCTTGGTTGACCTCCAGTCATATTTCCTTTGCCTGCGCCTTTTTTTGAGCTAGTGTTTTTTTGGACTAGGGTCCATTGTTCCCCATTTTGTTTATCCGCCTGTTCCTCCGCCTTCTTCTTACAGTGCTTTGCGAAGTGACCGTGCCCGTGGCAGTGCCTACATTTAAAGGGCAGCTGTTCATAGTCCAGCTCTTGGACATGCGTCCACCCAGCAACAGTGAGCTTGATTTCTTCCGATAATCCTTCTTCGAGATCTACTTCTACGCAGATGCGGGCACATGAGTACTGATCCTTTCTTACCGCCTGATCTATGTATTTTCCCAAAGCATTTCCTATGGTCTGGAGAGAATTTGGATTCCAACAGTGGAGAGGCAAGTGAGGGAGTCTAACCCAAACCGGGACAGCCGAGGGAACATCCTGAGTGGGGTCGAAGTCAGGGGACCATTTGTTTAGGTAAAGACCCTGAGGGCCCATAAAGTATGGCCCGTTTCTGAAGATTAATCCTTTGTCTTCCGGGTTTTCAAAGACAAACACAAAGAAACCCTTACCTACGAAGTAGCTATTGACTCCCTCCTTGATCAGAGGCTTCCAGTTCCTTTGAGTCCATTCCTCAACCGATTTGGGAGAGGGCCAGAGGCCCGTGAACTTGCCTATGAGACCCCTCTCCACCAGATTCAGAGCCGATTTGCAGGTGTCTCCTTCGGGGAGAGCCACTGTGGGGATTGAGTCCAGTTTTTTCACAAATTTCTGCTGGGACTGAGATGGAGGGCGTTTGGGAGCATTCGCAATCATTGCCCTAAAAGCCGTAACCTCCGGAGGCAGAGGGGGATCTGGGGTCCTGCGGTCTTCCATGGTAAGATCTGTCGCAGGGCAGGCCGGACAGGACGAAACAGGGGCGCGCTGGAGCTGCCAGCAGCCCAGTCGCGATCAGAGGGCGCAGAGGGAGGCAGACACTTCCAAACCATCATTTTTGCTATTGATAAATTGTTTAATTTATTGCTAACCTTCGGTTAAACCTTTTATGCTAATTTAAACACATCCCATAAATTTGGATTTTTCATCTATTGAGGTGAAATTCCCTAGATTTGTAAAGGGATTATTTTTTTTCACAAATAAACAATCAATTTATTGTTTTCATATATTCAAAATTAAGTTCTCCATGTGGGTTATTATCATTAAGGAAACCACATTATTACATGCATTGTGCTTTAAATGCTTGTTTAGGTAGTAGCTTTCAAGTTTTTCTTAAAAAGATTTATCTACCTATATTCGTTAAAAATATGGTTACTTTAAGTTTAGAATTAGAGCACATCACATGCTTGCTTAATTAAAATTTTAAAGTTTTTCTTTTAACTTTGCATTTCTTTCATTATGCTACCATTCATTGGTCCATATAAAATTAAGGTTGATGTTACTTATCTAAAATAAGTAGTTTAAAGTTCTATTTGTAATCTCAATTATGGAACCGATCTTCTTGTTGGATTCTTGAATAATAACCATTGAAATAAAAACCGTATATTTTTTATAGAGTGCCAAAGCTACATTATCAAATGGCTTCTTTGAAAATTTTCTCAACATTAAATTTATTTGTGCTAGTTTATAGCTTTTGGAATGTATTGATTTAAATGAAATAATAATGCGCATGGAAATTTATTGTAGGAGTAGGAGGGTATACATACTTAGACGAGCCACTGTAGTGGGAAAGCATGATTACTAGTAAGTGCATGTTTCTTATTCTATTTTCATAGGATCCAAAAAATAAATATTATCATAAGATATAAAGTTTGAATAAAATAATTATTAATTTAAGATGATCCAAAAATAAATATTATCATAGGATATAAAGTTTGAATAAAATAATTATTAATTTAAGATATTAAATTAATAATTATTCTAGAATATTTAATAAATCTTTGAGATATTTAGAATTAGAAATTTGTTATTAAAAATTAGGACTCTAGAAAAGAGTCGTTTCCTAGGCTCTAAGTTAGGAGTGAAGTTAGTAGAGTGGTTAGAAGCTCATTTATTGTAAATGGACACTTGTTTATTTTCCAAGTGATCCATAACTAGATTAAGTTAGAGCATAGAGCTTATAAATAGGTTAGTTTCCTATTTTCATTGTAATGTGTAATGAGAGAATGTGAGAGTGAGTTTACGTGTGTAAACTCCTGTAATTTGCTATGTAATCTTTTTGCTTGATCAATAAAGTTGTGTGTCTGAGGACACTTCTGCACTTTCATGTGGTATCAGAGCCACGGTAATGCTGTGAGGAGGAGATTCCAGCTCTACCAGGTCATGGAAAACTCAACTCCGTTGAAGTGATCAGCAAAAGATTGGTATGAAATTTGTCAATTTTTTTTATTGATTTTAGATCTGTAAATTCTAAAATCATTTTTTAAAAGCCACTGCAAAATCCGTGTGAATTTTTCTGTTTCAAATTGTTTGAGTAAAAAAAAAAAAAAAAGAGAGCACTCTTGCCATTTCCGCACGGGGTTTATTTTTTTTGGATTGAATTAGCTTGTAAGCATTGAATTGCATTTTGAAATCCAGCATTAAAAGCATTTACATGAATATCGATTCTGCAAACAATCGATTCTGCGAACAATCGATTTTGAACAATCGATTCTGAACATTTTCATGTCTGTATTTCTGTGAAAGAGCCATTATGAAAGAGCATTTATGTATCAAATGAATCAAAGTCTGGTATTTCAGCTCATATATGTTGAAGCCCATCATATTCATTAGCATGTTGTCGTATTGCATCTATGTGCTGTATAATTCTGGCCCTGCCCACGTCTTGTTGATATAGAGTTGTATAATTTTGGCCCTGCAATAATAAACGCCGCAAGGAACATAAGCCGTTTGAAGCTACAACTTGATCTGATTTTTTTTTGCACAATCTAACAGCAGTCCCAACTGCGATGGTAGCATAAATGAAACTTCCTTATAAAAGCTGTTGAAGAACGAGCAGAAGGCGGGCTTCATTCATGCGAACAGGAAGGGGGCACAAAACACCGTGTCTCCCAACGGTGTGGGGCGGCGTGGGGAGTCTTTAATGATTCCTGCCATTTCAGAAAGGAAAAAATTTCTTGCAGTAGTAATCAGGCCGATCTAACGAGTACTTGGATGCCCATCTTATCTGGAAACATTAAATTTCGTCCTCACACATAATACTTACTTATCTGATATCTACATTTCAAAAGAACTGATGTCTCAGAAACCCATAGCGGATTTCGCCACCGAAGATGGCAATGGTGAACACTGTAACAACAAGTCCCCTGTTCTCCCCATTCTCCCATAATTCCTCCATTGGAAAACCCTTCAATGTTGTCTAACCTCAAAACCACTTAGAAGTCAGCAAAAGACTGATCCCATCAGCGATTCACTCCAGTGAACATGTCTTGAAACTTGCAGAGATTGTTCCATCCATCAATTACGACCCCAGGGCTATTCAAATGGCGGTTCCTTTGGTGGGAGGTGCCACGGTTGCCGCTATTGTAGCATTGCTCTCGTTTGCAGACCCCGAGACCACGAGAAAGGCAAGGAAATTCATTGTTTTTTGAAAATAAGGGAGTGGCAGATTTGAAGGAATTTGGAGAAATAAGTAGAATTATTTTTTTGGAAGAACATTGTAATATTTTGTAATTGAGGGAGACAATTTTATTTTATTTTTTTTGGAGAAATAAGGAGTCATATTGTAACTCAAAGTAATTTTACTTTGAGGGGGGGTAGCTTTTTTTTTACCGGATTGTGCAAGAGCACTATTGTAAAAGTCAAATTTTGAAAGTTGCCTTGTAAATATTTGAGAAATTGACTAGAGCCAAGTGCAAAGCTCAGTCAATTTTCTCTTGTTTCAACGACTATTCGAGGGTCAAGGCCAAGTCCCGATAGTTCGTGGTTTTTTTTTTTTTTTTTTGCGTCATGTGTTGCTGTTGTGTTGCGCATCTTGATATTTTTTTTTGGAGCTTGATTTGTGGTGTGAAGTCTTAACACTACAATGTCTAAGTTGATTAATTTCTTTTATGATTCCAACAAACTTGAAGGCTCAAAATCTTACAAAACATGGAAATGCCTCATCGAAAGCACTCTTGTTTATAATGAACTATGGCATGATATTTGTGATGGAGATGTAAAGCCAAATAAACCTATAGATGCAGCTACACTAGCAAAATGGGAAGTTAAAAATGCCAAAGCATTAGCTCTCATTAAATCATCTGTCAATGATGAAATGTATGTCCATATCGAAAATGCTAAAGATGCTTGGTCTTCTTTGAGAACTTTTAAAGAGTTGTTTGATACTCAGCCTCAATAAAAAAGAGTTGACCTACAATTAAAATTGTTACATAAAAAATTTACTGAAGAAGGAGATATTCTTGAATACATCTCCAGTCTTAAAAATATTAAGCAGGAAATTGTTAATGCTGGTTTTCAAGCAGTTGATAAAAGTTTTATGGTCACAATTTTAATTGTTGGGCTTCCTTCTTCCTACACACATTTTTTGGAAACTCTACAGCTAACTGGAAAGTTAGAAAAGCTAAAATTTGATGAGCTCTGCGAAATGTTGACTCAACATGATAAAACTTTTGGGAAGAAAAAGAAAGTTGGTGAGGATGTTTTTCTCACAGAAGCCAGTACTAGTAACTCCCCAGCTGACAATTCCAAAAACAAAGGAAAAGGTAATTTTAATCAAAATCAAGCAGCGCAAGGTCGTAGTCGCAATCAAAACAGAGGAAACAACTCCAACAGAGGCTCCAATTCAGGCATAAACAATTCTCAAGGTAGAGGCAACAATCAAAACAGAGGATCTCAGCAAGGCACATGACATAATCCAGGGAGAGGACAATCTCAAAACAGAGGACAAAGCAGAGGTCGAGGACAGTCTCAAGGCAGAGGATAGTCTCAAGGAAGAGGCACTGATTTGAGTGAAATTGTTTGCAGGCGATGTAACAGAGTTGGTCACTATGCTTCAGATTGTCGCACATCTATCAATAAAATTTCTAAGTTTCAACAGCCTTCAACACAGTTTGAAAATGATCAAGATCAAGATGATAATGACTCAGAATATGTCTTTACTTCTTCACCAGCAATCCAACTTTCCTCTTATATTAAGAGTGATTATGAAGATGCTTGGATTTTGGATTCAGGAGCGACTCAGCACATGACCTGTAGACGCGATTTCTTTTGGAATTTTCAAGAGTGCCATCTTAACTCCATCTTTCTAGAAGATGATACAAAACATACGCCTTATGGAAAAGGTGCAGTCAAAGTTTTTCTCCCTGACATTGGAGAAAAATTGATTTCCAATGTGTGGTATGTTCCCACCTTTAAGAAAAATTTGTTGTCTTTGGTCATGATTCGACAAGAAGGACATCAAATAATTATGGAAGATGGCTTAGTTAAGATTAATTCAATCAAACAGAACTTCCAAACAGTGATGACAGGATATGAAGATGGAAAACTGTTAAGGATGAAAGGGAGAGTTATTCCAAGGCATTCTGATTTTGCAGGAGCAGTTACTACAGGAATCTCACCTATAAGATTATGGCATGTAAGATATGGACATTTGAATTTTGACAGTCTTTCTCAATTGCAGAAACAAGGGATGGTTAAAGGACTTCCGACTTTCAACAAAGAAAATGCTAAATGTGAAGCCTGCATTTATGGCAAACAGAGTCGAGAAAGTTTTCCAACAAGTACATGGCGCGCAAACATGTTGCTGCAACTAGTTCACAGTGATGTGTGTGGTCCACTACAACCTTCATTAGGTGGTTGCAAATATTTCTTGCTATTTATTGATGATTTCAGTAGAATGACCTGGGTTTACTTCTTGAAAAACAAGTCAGAAGCATTTGAGAAATTTAAAATTTTTCGAAAACTTGTTGAAAATGAAGCCAAAGAAAAGATAGGTACTCTTAGGACAGATAATGGGGGAGAATTCAATTCAAATGAATTCAAAACCTATTGCAGTGAAAATGGCATCAGAAGGCATCTTACAAATGTTTACACTCCTCAGCAAAATGGAGTCGTAGAAAGGATGAATTGCACATTGTTAGGCATGGCGAGATCCATGTTAACTTTCAAAGGGTTAAGTCCAACATATTGGGCAGAAGCAATCCATACAACTGTCTATCTAAGAAATAGATCTCCAACTGCTTCATTAGAAGGAATCACCCCTTATGAAGCTTGGTTTGGTTTCAAACCTAAAGTTAAACATCTTCGAGTTTTTGGATCCATCTGTTATGCCTTAGTTCCAAAATAAAAGAGAACTAAGCTTGATTCAAGAAGTTTAAGATGCACCATGATTGGCTATTCAGATGAAAAGAAAGGGTATCTGATTTTGACCAATGGAAAATTTATTGTGAGCAGGGATGTCATTTTTGATGAAACAAAGAGTAAGAGTGCTGAAGAAATCGAAAGTCTTCTTTACAAGTTAGAAACTAAGGGTAGTAAAAGGAAAGGAAATATGCAAAGTCAATCAACTTCACCAAATTGGTATGAAATTGATTTTCCTTCCTCTAAAGACGAGTCATCCAGTCCATCTAATTCAACAAAATCATCTGGGTCTTCTAGCAGTTCATCAACGTCTCCAATCAGCAACAGTTCTTTTGACAGTGATTCTCCAGATTCACCACTTGAACGACGAACATCAGTTTACATTAATCCCCTTTACAATCATGGAGACTTCTCAGAACCTCAAACAAGTGAGCAACAACTTCCAAAATGGGCAGTTCAACTATTGAAAGATGTAAGGCCTAATGAACAAAACAAAACAGGAACAAGGGGATCAAAACGAAATGAAGGCAATTTTGCTTTGATAGCAAATGATTTTACTGAACCTTCTTCTTTTCAAGAGGCAGTAAAACATAAAGCATGGCAACAAGAAATGGTTGATGAATATCAGGCAGTTCAAGACAACAACACTTGGCAACTTGTTGATTGTCCTCAGCATGTTAAACCTATTGGATGCAAATGGGTTTATTGAATTAAGTACAAGCAAAATGGTGATATTGACAAGTATAAAGTACGCCTTGTTGCTAAAGGTTTTGCGCAGCAGGAAGGGATCGATTATGAGGAGACCTTTGCTCCCACTGCCAAATGGAACACCATCTGCCTTACACTTGCTTTAGCAGCTCAAAAAGGGTGGAAAGTTCATCAAATGGATGTCAAAAGCGCTTTTCTCAATGGGGACTTACAGGAAGATGTATATATGACACAACCACCAGGGTTTGAAGTTAAAGGGCAAGAACATAAAGTCTACAAATTAATTAAGGCTTTATATGGATTAAAACAAGCTCCCCACGCTTGGTATGCCAAAATGGATGAATACCTTCTCAAAGTTGGTTTTCATCGCAGTGAATCTGATGATACTTTGTATGTGCGCCAACAGGGAAAATATCTGGTCATTCTCATTATGTATGTCGATGATTTGATCATCACAGGCAACAATGATGATCACATTGAACAGGTGAAAAAGGAATTGCATGCAGGTTTTAAGATGACAGATTTGGGACTACTTCACTACTATCTTGGAGTTGAAGTGTTCCAACGTCCACATCAGATCTTCATTTCCCAGAGTAAATATGTAGTAGAAATTCTTCAGCGATTTGGAATGCAGGATTGTAAGCCTGTCCTTACCCCTATGGAACAAAACTTAAAACTTTCAAAATTTGAAGGGGGGGGGGGAAAGTGGACAGCACGACTTACAGACAGTTGATTTGCAGCTTGATTTATTTGACAACCACTCATCTTGATCTATCTTATGCAGTCAGTATTCTTTCACGTTTTATGCAGGAACCATTAGACAACCACTGGAATGCAACCAAAAGAGTTCTTCGATATATCCAAGGAACAAAAGATTTTGGTCTTCTTTAAAAAAAGACTAAAATTTTTGTACTTGGTGGATTTTCAGATGCCGACTTTGCTGGCAGTATTGATGACAGGGCATCAACCTCAGGTTACTTAATGAACATGGGGTCAGCTGCAGTTTCCTGGAGTTGAAAGAAGCAAACTACAGTGGCTACTTCTTCAGCAGAAGCAGAGTACATTTCAGCATGGGAAGCAGCATGTGAGATTGTTTGGTTACATCGAGTTTTATAGGACTTGGGGATTCCTCCAGCCGAAGCTAATTCATTATTCATTGACAATCAATCAACAATAAAGCTTGCCAAAAATCTAGTTTTTCATTCAAAGACAAAGCATGTGGACACCAAGTATCATCATATCAGATCTCTCATTGCAAAGGACGTCATCAAGCCAATGTTTTGTCCTTCAGAAGATCAGACCTCCGACATTTTCACAAAACCTCTTGGTAGAATAAAGTTTACTAAGTTCAAGGATGAACTTGGTATCTATTGTAATGTATCTTTGGATCATAGGGGGGAATGTTAGATGATCCAAAAATAAATATTATCATAGGATATAAAGTTTGAATAAAATAATTATTAATTTAAGATATTAAATTAATAATTATCCTAGAATATTTAATAAATCTTTGAGATATTTAGAATTAGAAATTTGTTATTAAAAATTAGGACTCTAGAAAAGAGTCGTTTCTCAGCCTTCTAAGTTAGAGCAAGTTAGTAGATAATAGGAAGTTTCATTTATTGTAAATGGACAATTGTTATTTTCCAAGTGATCCATAAACTGGGGATTGGTTAGAACATAGAGCTTATAAATAGGTTAGTTTCCTATTTTCATTGTAATGTGTAATGAGAGAATGTGAGAGTGTGAGTTTACGTGTGTAAACTCCTGTAATTTTCTATGTAATCTTTTTGCTTGATCAATAAAGTTGTGTGTCTGAGGACACTTCTGCACTTTCATTTCACACTTTTTATGCATTTATTTATGCAACTATAACTAGAGGTTAGGTATTAATCATTTTTTTCTTATATACCATAGTAATTTTGAGTTTTATATATATATATATATATATATATATATATATATATATATATATATATATATATATATAACTCAAAATTACTATGGTATATAAGAAAAAAATGATTAATACCTAACCTTTAGTTATAGTTGCATATATATATAAACTTTTCAACATGGTATATGACCAATCAAGAACTGAAACTCAAAATTACTATGTTATATAAGAAAAAAATGATTAATACCTAACCTCTAGTTATAGTTGCATATATATATAAACTTTTCAACATGGTTAAGTTTTATGTTTGGATCATAATATTTTTATTAGTGTTATATGATCTTTCTTGAAAAAAATCTTGAACTGTACTTGATATTGTTCTTACATGGATTTTTTTTGCTTGCTTCATGCTTTCTGCATTTTTTTCCCATTTGGTATTTTGGATTCCATTCTTTAACAAAATCTAGAGACAAGAGGTAATTATTTGCCTCAAAATCTTATCTTCTTATGGACCATTTTGATCTACACTTTCTTCTCAATATTTATAGAGTATAGTTTGTCAAATAAAAATTAAGATTTTTTAGTCTAAAACATGATTCAATCATAGTGACCATTGAATCTATCAAACACTCTGAATATCGAGAAAAATAAAAGTAAAGATTTGAACATTGAAAATTTAAATTCATAAATTTAATTTCAATTGTAGCAATGATGACTTCCTTAAATGAATAAGGAATATCAATTTTAAAAGTTAGAGTAAAGTAAAATATATTGAAAAAAAGCTATAGTAGAACTTGACACCCTTGAGATCTCAAACCTACACTAGTTTGTTATCTGCATAATTAGGTTGTGAGATCTAGATACCCTCATGACTATATTTCCATCTTGGTAGTGATGCTTCATATTTTCACATGCAATGATGTGCAAATTACTATTAATATTCCATTAGAATAGTACATCAAAAAAAATATTGTATTACATTGAAATATTTTATTATACAAATTTATTTCCATAGATCTTGGATTTATCAACACTAGCTTATTGCTAAAATTTATGAAAATAACTAGGTCTACTAGTTATCTGTAAAACTTTTTCTAAATTCTAACGAAAATAACCCTTGTCCTTTGAGTGCACACCCAACAACGATGCCCAAAATGACCGTGTAAATATTTATTTCTTGATTTACAAGGAACCCCAACCTACACTTATCATTTAATTATCAACTTGGGGTCGATTTCATTTGCGAGGCTCTCAGTGTTTTCTGCACAAGACTAAGGTTTCCCTCCAACCCTATATGCACTAAATCTATCTATGAATTAAATCCTAATGGTGATACAAAATCGAGGCTTACGTATATCCTAATAGATTAGTTTTAGACTAGCTACATGGTGATACATGCATCAAGATCTTAGATCAATGTCTAACTCAGTGTCACTGTTCTTACTATGGATAGGAAATTCTGTTGAAATGGGATTTTGTAGTGACTGCTACTATTTTCACAGTAATTGGATTTTGGAGTAGTTGGATTTCTCAGCAATAACTACAAGTTTTCATAGCAAATAATTTCACATTAGTCACTATGATTCCTGTTAGCGTGACTCTGAAATGATCATCTTAACGTGTATTGGAAATAGAACATGGCCCCATTCACACTACACTTACTTAAATCTTATCATGAAAATTAAAAGGAATGCCAAATCATTTAACGAAAAAAGAAATATAACACAAACTGTAAATTTTAATAGAAAACATAAAAACGGAGTACAAAAATTCTAATCTATGCAAAAACAATAAAATAAAGGCATAACAAAGGACCTTACCTTGTCAACTTGTGTGGCCAATTATAAAATCAAGTCTCATGAACTACAACACAATTACGCATATGAAAAACACAACATCAATTATATTGTTGGAAAAAATATTACGATGCCAAAATTCAGAGCCGGCTTCCCTTGATGACTAGAAATTCATGTCCCTAGGATGAGGATGCCTCTTCTCTAGATAATAAAATAAATAATCTATTCATTTAAGGAGAGAGATGGAAAATTCATCAATTCTTAGGTTATGTTTTTATTGCAATAGAAATTGGAGCATTGTGCAACCTCTTTATACTATTCTAATACAACTTTTATAGTTGCATCTATTGAGGCTAGTGAACACCATGTTTTATTTATGCAACATTGGATGCAATTGGTCAAAACCCAACTGGAAACTGCGCCCATACATTTAATGTGAAATCATATCCCAATCAAGTGAATAAAAATCAAGATCCATTATGTAAATACAAATATTCAAAAAGTAGTTATATAATGGTATCTTGTAATAATTATGTAGGTTTATTTGGTTGGAACAATATTTTGAGTATTGAAAAAATGTACCTTGTTTCAATCATGCTAGGCATGTGTGAGAGCATGTTCTCACACAAGCTCAAGATGTTGAGTATTTGAATTAGTTATTGATGGTTAATGCTACAACATATGATTCTATGGAAAAAGACATTCACCCATGGTATCCAACTACGAAATTTACCAATCATATTTACTCATGGTATTATAACTCAAAAAGGTTTTAAATAACAAACCTCACTTTGTAAAAAGAGATATTTTCCACCACAAATGTATAAATGTTTTATGTTATAAAAAATTTCTCTTTGTAGTTTCTTTTCCTCTCTAGACATTCAAATTTCTTAGATATTTCCCCGCAAAATATAGATCAATGGTATCAGAGTGGGTGATTAATCCATGACAATCGAGGATTTATCGATCATTCTCTCTAAGTATTGAATCTCTCTCGCAATCATTTGTGAGTTGAAAATTCTTGCCACGAAATCTGATAAATGATTTGAGGTTTCTTTCGCAAGATATAGATCAATGGTATCAGAGTGGGTGATGAATCCATGACAATCAAGGATTTATCGATCATTCTCTCTAAGTATTGAATCTCTATTGCAATCATTTGTGAGTTGAAAATTCTTACCACTGAAATCTAATTTGATTTGAGGTTTCTTTATTTTTAACTTAATTTTCTAGCTCTATGAATCAAATTTAAAGGAGGCATTTATGGTTTGGAAGAATAACTGAAAAAATGGGGCCTTCCTATAAGTTGTACGTTAGCTATTCTCCTCATCAAAGGATCGCCCGAAACAGAGGCATTTGGGTGACAGTCCCATGGGTTTTGAGGTATATTATATCCCTCACACATGGTGTGAGGAGTGGAAACTTAGAGTGTTAGTCACTCGAGCCGAGTACACTCGAGGTCACACGTTCGAATCACATTGAGAAAAATAAGCTGTAGAAAAGAAAAGAAAGCTTGGTCAATTGGTACATTATCATTTCTCAGCATAGAATGAGATTCTGAACAAGCTCGATGTTGATCGGGATTGCTTGGATTTGACTATAATTGCCTCTACAAGAACTAGTATAGTGGGAATCAACTATGGTCGCATAGCAGACAATCTTCCCTCGACTTCCAAAGTAGTGCAACTGATCAAGAGACAAGGCATCAACAAGCTAAATCTCTACAATTCAGACCCTACAACTCTCCTAGTATTAGAATCACCATTTCCCTTCCCAGTGAGCAACTCTACTACGTTTCTCATCATATTTTTCTAGCCTACGCCTGGGTTTGGTGAACATGACCACCTCCATTTTGTGCACCCAAATCATGGCCATAATTGTCAACAATGAAGTATTAATAAATCCCAATAAAATAACCTTCTACCTTGTCTCTGCCATGATGTATATTCATAGGGCTCTCATAAAAAACAACCTTGATGGAATTGTTAAGGTGTCGAGCCCTGTTTCCCTTAATACGTTATAAAGCTCTTACCCACCTTCAAGCGATGCCTTCGAGAGAAAACTTGTGGAGAATATAATAAAGCCTATGCTATACTTTCTAACCCAAATATGATCCTATCTCATGGTCATTGCCTACCCCTTATTTCCTACCAGGACAACAATGGCATTATTTCTTTGGAGTATGCACTCTTCCGCCCCAATGCTGGAGTCCCGAACGATACCAGTGGGATCCTATACACCAACCTTTTCAATGCACAACTTGATGTAGTATTCTATGCAATGTTAGCTCTTAGCTACAAGAACCTCGATGTTATCGTGATTGAGACATGTTTGCCATCTAAGGGTGACGAGGACGAAACCAATGCTGGCCCTGATGACACTACATCCTATAATGGATACCTCATCAAGCATGTCCTCTCCAACTCTGGAGCCTCGCTAGAAACTTTCTTTTTCTCTCTCTTTAATGAAAACAAGAAGCCTAAGGAGTGTGTCTATGACATTGCTTTGAAAACAATGATCGTGAACAACAAAGTGCCTATCTCTGGAAGAAATTATTCTTCTACCTTGTATTTTTCTGTGCAACATCATCGTAGCAACGAGACAACCCCAAAAGGAGCATTTGAGACATAGTGCGTTGCTAATTCTAATATCGGTGTTAGTAAGCTGCAGGTGGTATTAGATTATACATGTGGTGATTGGGATAACAAACTACAATCCAAGGAGGAAATTGAGGTTAGTTTACAAATTAAATCATAAGTATTTGATTTTACGCTGTAATTGAAGTTACAAAAATATCATAGAAATATGAGGACTCAGGCAAGCTCTGTGTACAGGACCATAGTGGTGGCACTTGCCATGTCTACATTACTTGGTTTGAGCTGTCATGCACATATCACGTGTCGGGTCATCACGTCTGCTATGATACCATTGATCTAGATTTTGGGAGGTCAATATTTGAGAAATTTGAACGCTGAAGAGAGAAGAAATTACAAAGAGATAGAATTCCATAAGTGGATACTATGGATAAATACTATTGACCAGCCTAGATTCATCTCAACTCCGGATCTATCAAGCGCTGAGAGATCAAATCTCCAGAGGTGAAAACCTCTTTTTTGAGTGCAAAACTTGAGGAAAGGTTTGCGAGATTTGATCCCTCTCGGCTCTTGATAGATCCGGAGATAAGATGGATCTAGGCTGGTTTCAGTCGTGTGAGGCCAAGGAAAATTTATCGATAATATGAGGAAGATATGATTAATTTTATCAATAATATGTAAATACATCTAATATTAATATAACTATTTTAAATATGCTAAATATATCCAAGATTTATCAAGTCATTTCAATTTTAAATTTTCTTAGTTACCTTTGTTGAGATGATAAATATTTTAAAATAACTTTAGTGATGAAAAATGATGAAATCATTTTTTTGAATGCAAAGTGACAATGTAATAATATTGAATGATAGAAAATGTGAATAATAATAATGTAGTCAATTAGAAATAGTCTTCATTGTGATCAATCTCAAACTGCTATTCTTAATGTCACTTGTGTTAGTTTGTAATTTGTTCATATTGATTATATGAAAAGGATAGTTGAAATCATAAACCATTTAAATATTTTGCTCGAGCTATTGTAGTAAACATCATAATTTGTCTCTCTTTCTCTGCAATATAAATAGGTTTAATTATCATAACACAAAATTCAATATACATTGTTAATAAGTTTTTGTGCTTACACTGAAATCAATAGACATTATTATTCCAATTACTTTACAATTAATATAACATCATACATCCAATTACATCAAATCATAAATCAACATATAAAAAGAAATCAATGCATCTAATGCAAGAAATCAAATAAGATTAGAGAACAATATCTACACTGAAATCAATGCATCTAATGCAAGTAATCATATAGGATTATAAATCAACATATACACTCAAATCAAGGCATCTAGTGCAAGTAGGAAAATAGGATTAAAAAACAACATGTACACTGAAATTAATGCATCTAGTGTAAGCAATCAAATAGGATTAGAAATAACCATCTACACTGAAATCAATGTGTTTATTTCAAGCAATCAAATAGGATTAGAAATCATCTACATTGAAATCAATGCATCTAGTGCAAAAAATCAAATAAAATTAATAATCAATATCTACATTGAAATTAATTCATCTAGTGCAAGTGATCAAATAGGATTAGAAATCGCAATCTTTACTGAAATCAATGCATTAAGTGCAATAAATCAAATAGCATTAGAAATCATTTACATTGAAATCAATGCAACTAGTGCAAGTAACCAAATCTCATTAGAAATAACCATCTACACTGAAATCAATGCATATAGTGCAAGAAATCAAATCTCATTAGAAATCAATATCTACACTAAAATCAATGCATCTAGTGCAAACAATCAAATAGGATTAGAAATCACCATCTATGTTGAAATCAATGCATCTAGTGCAAGAAATATTCTTCCCTCTCCCCCCCTCCATATATATCTATATCACGCTCCATCTCTCCTTATTTGTCTCTTTATCACATCCCGCGAAACATACACACACTCTCACTCCATATCTATCAATATCTTTGTTCCTCCCCCTTATCTCCATCTATCTATTCCTTCTCTTCACCTTCCATCTGTCTCTCTATCTCCCTCTGTCTATCTATATCAACCCCAAAACATACACTCTCTTTCTCCAATCTATTTATCTATTAGCCCCTCCTCCTCTCCCTCTCCCTCCTATTATCCTCTCTCCCCCTCTCTCCATCTTCCTTATCACTCCCTGTCTCTCTCTCTCTCCCTCCACCTTTCACTCTCTATGTCTTTATTCTCACCTCCCTCTCTCTCCCCATCCATCTCTCCTTGTATTTCTCTTTTTCTCACCCCCAAACATACAAACTCTCTCTCCATCTCTCCCTTGTAACTCCCTCTCTCTCTCCACTACTCACTATGTATGTCTTTCTTCTTCCATCCCTCTATCCCCATCCAACTCCATCTCTCTATCCCTCCCTCTCTCTCTCATCAACTCCATCTCTTTATCCCTCCCTCTCTCCTCCTCTCTTTCAAATCCCCTCTCTTTTCCTTCCTCTCTCTCCCTTTCTCTTCTACCTCCCTCTCTCTCCCCCCATCACACACACTCTCTCTCTATCCCCCTACAATTATCTCTCTTTCCCCATCACTCTATTCCCCTCTCTCCCTTTATCTCCCGCCTCCCTCTATGTGCCCCCCGTTCTCTCTCTCTCTCTGCCCTCCATTCCTCTCTCTTCCCCCACCACTCTATCTCTCTCTCCAACTATGTTACTATATCCCTCCCTCTCTCCCCCTTGTCTCCATCACTCCTATGCCTCTTTATCTCACCCCTAAACATACACACTCTCTCTCCATCTCTCCCTTGTCACTCCCTCTCTCTCGACTTCTCACTCTCTATGCCTTTCTTCTTACCTCCCTCTCCCCCCATCCAAATCCATATCTCCATCCCTCCTTGTTTTCTCGTCTTCTCACCCTTCCTCTCTCTCCCTTTCTCTCCTACCTCCCTCTCCCTTCCCCCTCCTCTCTCTCTCTATCTCTCAACCCTTAAATCCTCTCCCCTTCTCCCTTCCTCTCTCCTTCTCTCTCTCCCACCTCCATCTTTATGTCTCCCTCCCTATGTTACCCTTCTCTACCTCTCTACCTCTCTACCTCCTCTCCCTCTCTCTCTCTTCATTCCTCCTCTCCCCTCTCCTTAAGTTGATCTCCATCTCTCCCTTGTCACTCCCCTTATTTCTCCACCTCTATCATATGTATTTGTTCTTCTCTCCCATATATATCTAGAGTTTATATATATATAACAAATTTAATATTGTATTAATATAAAGTTATTAAATTTAATAATATTAATATTATAATATATTAATACGAATATTAGATTTAACAATAACAATAATAACAATAATAATAATTTTAATAATTTAATACTAATGTTAGGGTTAATAAAGTTTGTTTGTTTGTTTGTTTGTTTAAAATGTGATATTAATAATAATTTGGTCCATGGTATTTGGGCCATATATTTCATATATAATTATATGTTGATTTAATCCTATTTGATATATTTTTATTTATTTACCTTACCTTTTTATACCTCTTTTATATTTATTTATTTACCATACCTCTTTTATAAATATGGTATTTGGCCCATGGTATTTGTCCCATGGTATTTGGCCCATAGGATTCACCCAAATATTTATCTATTTTTTTGAGTTGTTGAAAATATAGAGGTTTATAAAGTAAATATAAAAAAAAGTTTTATTTATTTACCGTGTTTCTAGTTTATTTATATTTATATTTATTTACCATACTTCTAGAGTAAGTATAAAAAAAGGTTTTATTTATTTAGCATATTTTTAGTTTATTTATATTTTTATTTATTTATCATATCTTTTCTTCATATTTTAAATTTATATGATTTAACTTTATTTTAAATTTTAAATTGTTTATTTATATGATTATATAAGTTATTGTTTAAGCTGAAATTAAACATAAATCCTTTACCTACCAACTTTTTGACATAAAAGATGCTACTATTTTTTTAATGCTATGGCATCAAGTTGAAGCATTGCTCTCAACACTTGGTTTTTATCTTGCTAAGTAGATTTATATGATCCAACGATATTAAATATTCCTTAATTATTAAAAATGAGAATTAAAAATAACAACCACGTGCTAGAATTTTAGCCACGATTGATTTTGCAACTATATTCCACATGGAAAGATGTTTTGATTACGATAACCCTGTAGTTGTAGCAACTATAAAAATTATTTAACCATGTGGCAAGAGATGTGTCATGACCATTACTGGAGAGTCCATAGATAACATGTGGATCTTTAACAAAACCCTTTAATAATTTCTTCACGCATGAGTTGATACTTCAAAAGTAATTGTGTAATATACTAATTCTTTATAATTTGAGTCATAATCCAACAAAATACTAATAAATGCAAATGGAAAACATCTCCAAAAGTAGTAAATGAAATAGGGGTTAAAAAGGAAGGAAAAGGTGTTAAACAATGGTGTTTTTGTGACTCATTACTATGTCAACATTGTGATGGTAGATGACATCTCTATTGAGGAGATACTTGGAAGCTTGGTGGTGGATGTGTTAGTGATCATTGAATAAAAGACAAGGGACAAAATTCTAAGTGTGTACATATGTAAGAATGTCACCATATCAAGGGGTGATTTTCCAATATGATATACAAATGCTCATTATGGAATTTATCAATCATTAGTATGTTGTTTGTGGGAGATTAATGATGAATTCAACTGCAATTAATAATTTCTTGATCCTAGGGCTAATAAATTCAATGTCAGACTCTTTAGGTATGATGATCTATTAAATGATTTTTCCAGTGATAATCTATCGACTAAGCAAAAAATACATGGGATTGGAATTATCTATAACTTTAGGTTTGCAATAAGATGTAATGAAGTAGTTTCTAGACTATGTAAACTAATGTGAGGGTGAGATTTTCTTCGTGGACATATTTAAGGAATGGCTTGGACAATTTTTTTCTCATGTAGTAAATGATACACTCTCTACCATTGTCCTCTCATTGACCCAACATGTTAGTGATGGAAACATAAAAGGTAGAAATATAAAGGATAAAATATTTTGTGAAGTCCAAGGGATTGATAAGTGGAGCTTTGGAGAGAGAAAAATTTGAAACATCAAACACTTGGTGAGCTTGATCATCCCATTTATATGCGATTTTATAGCATAAAATATGGAAAATTCCATGGGTGCAAGTGTAGTTTGGGATGAAGTGGTGTAGGAAGTTGAGTTTCACTTGTAGGCTTTGCAGTTGGTGAAAATTATTTGTGAGAAGAATTCTAGTGATGCATTGGACGTTCAAAGGGTCAAGTGTGAGTCCTTTGGGGGACATAATGAAGCTAGATAATCATCCAATCATAAAGAAATACACACTTTATATTGACAACATCTTTGATTGAGTTATGAGGTCACCTAGGTAGGCCATGATGATGTGGGATAAATCATGGAAGATGTAAGTCATAACTCACTAGCTAACAAGTGGCTTCATAATTATTAAGCCTGAAAAGCACAACTTGATATATGAATGTGCTACATGGTGTGATGAATGAAATTTTGTACTAATCATCATTATAAATTTCTATTTGGTTATACATTGAGAATCCATCCATAAGGGAGAGGACCTCACACTCCACTTATGCATTAATGACTTGGTCAATGAAATGCAAGGGAAAATTTTCCTTGGGATAAGCTTGATATAGGTCTTGAAAATCCATATATTTGAAAAATCCCTTTATTCTTGTTTACAGGGAAAGGGTTGGGTACACATGAGGTGTAGGTCGGTAAACCAAGCGACTTTGTGAAGCTTGTGTATCTCATTTTTTATGGTCATGGCATTGGAAGGGTACATAGGGTGTTGTTTTTGATGAATAAGTGGCACATATTTCCATGTGTCAATATAATTTTCCACATTGGAGGGGTCTAGGCTAGGAATTTCAGTATATGTCCAGGTAAATACATCACAACACTCTTGAAAGAGACATTTATAGGTGACAAATTTTTACTAAGAGAACGTTTCTCCAAGAAATATTTTTTCAACAACAAAGGGCCTGACCAAAATATCTACTTTGATAGTGGGGCAAATGTTGGCCATGTTCCCTTCTTTGAAAGCATCAAGGGATGGGATAGAGTTTTTGAACCAATAAATGTTTCCATGGGGAATGAAGTCCTTGTTTCCAATAACACATATATTTGTGGGAACAATGGGTTGCAAAATATTATAGATTTGAGGCTTCTGCGATTTGTATTTTGTGTAGAATTTTTTTCCGGATATGTCACATCCATTGTTGACATAGTTGAAGTTTCGAACCAATCCACCGTGGTTCATCTTCAGGAAGAGATCCATGATTGAGTCAGATCTCACAATGAGTTATAAATAGGAGAATGAGAGAGATGAACGGAAAGGAAAATGATAGGGAGGCCAACCAAGAATGTCAAAAAATAGATTAATGAATGGATGAAAATAATAACTTAAGGAAATTAACTTATTAATAAAATTAATTGGTAATTTTTTTTTATGCAAATTAATAGTTTTATTCCAAAATAGTTAAGAGGATCCTTTAATATGATTGAAAAATAATTTAATTTTATTTAAATTTAAAGTTCTTATTCATAATAATTATAAATTTTTAATAATTTTAAAAATTTTTATTCATAATTTTAAATTTCTAAGTTTTAATTGATTAATTTATTAGAAGAGTTAATATAAATGGGTAATAAAATTATTACATTTTTTTAATGCGGAATGGATGAATTATTAATGATAATTGATGGAAAATGGTGTTTCTTATTAAATTTTAATTAATTATTTGATAAGAAAAGATAATATAATGGATAAAAAATAATTCATAAAAAGGGTTAAATTATTTTTAATAATTAATAGATAATGGAATATCTTCATGATTGCGGATGTTAGTAATTAGGAATTAAAAATGAAGAAACAAAGGTTTAAAGATTAAGGAAGATGAGGATTATTAAAGGAAGTTCTTAATTATTAGGAAATGTTAATGATTATTAAAGATTAAATGATGTTTTAAAATATAGTTCAAGAGATGATCTAAAGGAATAGACAATTAGGGTTAAATATATTATGAAAATTGGTTTTAAGAGCTTATCTTAAAATTTAATAGATTAATATTAATTGAATACCATGCCAATGAGAGAGAAGGAGGGAGGAATGATGGAAAAAAGGAGGAGGAGATGGACATCAAGAATAGGAAAGCATGGGATGAGGATGCAAGGGGAGGAAAAGAGGAAAAGAGGAAAAGAGAGAGGAGCAGAAATGGAATTAGAAGGATGAAGGGAGAAAGGTTAGGAAGGGAGAGGTTAGGTATGGGTATGATTGTTGCTTAAGGTCGGAATCCAATTGTCGCTTATTTTCCAACCATCATCACGGTTGAGGTTTTTAGGGTGTTTACCAATTTTGATAGCTTCCGTAAATTTCCCGCGGTGTTAGTGATCAATTTTGGCCAACACACATGAGTTTTAAATACAAATATGATGATTGGTTTTGCTGGAGTGCTCTGCCAGAGCTGAGGTTTTAAGACGGTTATGTTTTATATCTGCAACATGTTCTTGAATTCTTGTTAAGATAGATCGACCAGTTTCCCTAATGTACGATTTGCCACATGAACAAGGAATCAAGTAAACTTCTTTGTGGCATCTAGGATCAATAAGATCTTTGACAGATTTGAGACACTTGCTAATAGTATTCATGGGTTTAAAAGTGGTTTTGATATTGTTTTTTTTTAAATATGAGATATTTTGTCCGTGATGCCTGATATTTAGGGTAGGTGAACTTTTCCCATCATATCATTCATTTTTAGTTTATTTTTAGCATAATTTTCGGCATTTTTAAAAGCTTTGATTACTTGGTTTTGTTTGTATCCATTCTTTTCAAATACTCCCATAAGATGGTTTTTATATTGTTCAAAGTGATCATGATCTGAGATGCGCACAACTCTGGTAGATAGTGTGTTGAGAACCCCAAGTTTTTGAGTAGGATGATGATGGGAGTTGGCATGAAGGTATTATTCAGTGTGGGTTTTCTTCCGATATACTTTGTGAGAAATTGAGCCATCATGGTTTCTGCTGATGAGAATGTCAAGAAATGGAAGGCTATTGTTCTCTTCAACCTCCATGGTAAAATTGATAGAATCATAGAGACTATTCAAGTGATTTAAGAAAATGTCCAATTTTTCTTTTCCATGAGGCCAGATGATGAAGGTGTTGTTCATGTATCTTTTCCAAAGCTTCGGTTTAAGAGGGGAGGATTCAATGGCTTTGTCTTCAAAATATTCCATAAAGAGATTAACAATGATGGGGGATAAAGGAGATCCCATAGCAACCCCACAGGTTTGTTCATAGATTTCACCTTTGAAACTAAAAAAGGTTGATTTGAGATAGGTTTCTATTAATTTGGCTGTGTGCGGATCAACGATCTTGTGAACTACCTTCATAGCTTCATCAATGGGAATTTTAGTATAAAGATATTTTACATCAAAGTTGACAAGGATGTCATTTTTATCTAAATTTAATTGTTTGATTTCATTAATGAAATGAGAGGGATCCTTGACAAAGGATTTAGTGTTACCAACTAAAGGTTTGAGCTTCTTGGCGAGGTTTTTAGCTAGATGGTAAGTGGGACCTCCAATGGTGTTGGCAATGGGTCTTATTGGGATCCCATCCTTGTGTATCTTGGGGGCTCCATAGTTTCGAGGCGTGTAGCGGTTATTTTCTAAAATATTTTTGATATTAGGTTCATTGCTGGCTTTTATTAGGTTTTGAACATTTTTAGAGATTCTTTTTATAGGTTTATTATTTAAGTTAGTGTAACAACCTGAGTTATTGAGGTGGTCCAACATCTTTTCATCATAATATTTTGTGCTCATGATTGTAGAAATTTGATAACTGATAAGTTATACACCAAGATTCTCTTGATCACACACTATTTTAACTTCATGCACAATACAAAATCTCTTCTACCATTGATCATTAATTGCGGAAATAAAAACAATCGCATGCGCACATTAAAACCATAAACAATCACACATATGAACACAGTATTTCATGGGAAAGCTTAAAGCTGAAAACCTCAACTATCTGTATATTATATGTCATAGAGATCATGTAACAATAATTATACAAAGCTCCTCACAAGCTCTCAGTACAATCTCCAATTGCTACACACTAATCAAGCTAGATCTAGCAAAACACATGCTCCAATCTCTGCCACCTGATAGCCTGCCTCTACCGCAAAATCACCGCCTAAGAATACCGAATGAACTTGAATTGGTCCCGCCTTCTCACGCAACCCTCATTGGCATCTCCACTAAGTGTTGGATGCAATCAATGCATCACTATAGTCACAACTGATAGTCACACTTGCTCTTTCACCTATCTCTCCACTGGTCTCCACTGAAACTACCATGCACTGTAGTTAACTGATGTATTCTTCAGTTGATTAAGGATTTATTAATTAGTGAATTAATCAACTAATTAATTCACACCACTCTCACTAGTGTATCAATCAGTTAGACTAGCTACAAATAGCTCAACCTATGTTTAACTCAATTAAACTGAACACAACTCCATCAACTACCTCAATAACTCCACCAAACTCTGTCACATGAGTTCTAACTAAAGTATCCATGCAATAGCTCCACTTAACCCTCAGGAATAGTGTAATTCCTTCTGTCAACTCCTGTGCCACATTTGTGCACTTAACTGAAGTGATCCAAGAGAATAAGATAATGTTCATAGTCCAAATATTATTAAGAGCTAATAATATTCAACATATCTATTCTTAGACTGGCAATCTAAAAATAGATTTCGCCTAATATGTCTAAAAATAGAGGTCCATATATTTTTTCTGACTTGACCAACCATCCACAAATAGCATCCTGCAACTCATAGAACATGATCCATATGTCTAAAAATAGACATAGTCTAAAAATAGACTTGCGCCAAAAATAGCCTGCGGGCCCACTTAGTGAAGGCGACTTCTTTCCACTAAGCTCATCATCTTGTTGCAATCTCAACAATGATGAGGGTGGCCTCTCCTTTTTCTGCCTTTAGGACAACAATATTAGGGTTTTGATTTAAATATTTGAGAGCAATGAATTCTTGCTTGGAAATGTTGCTTCTCGGAGGTTTGGATTTTCTGAGGATGATGGAGCAGTCTTGTCTAATGATTTCCTTTATGTTGTCAGGGAGCTCTTTGATACCATACTCAATGAAAGAATATCCTCCTTGGGAATGTTGCGAGGGGAAATGGAAAAATTAAGCCCTTTTTCAAGAAGCTTAAGAGTGGGTTGGTCAATGAGCATATTCGACGGATTTAATGATGCATTGCATCCCAAGGGTGATTGGGGGACCAATCATCACTTCCATGATGTATTCATTTAAGTGGAACACTGAAGATCTAGAAATGATGGATGCTTGAAGTGGTATGATATCATTATTAGATGACTTTGAGATAAAGATAAGTATTTAAATATTAGTAAAATTTCATACAATATTGAAGCCAAAAGGTAATAATGGGTTTCCTTGAGGTAGAGAGCCTTTGACTAAGGATATACAACATATATTAAGATAGTCATTTGAGTCGATTTCACTGTGTGTAGGTGAAGCATCCTTTGGAGATGAATTGGTGAGTTAGGTGGGGTAGGAGGGGTAGCTAAATGTTATTGTGGCCCTTTTATATGTATTGGATATGGATTATAAAGTACTGCATATTGTAGAGTGAGGGTAAAATTCATAGTTTTCTGTGTTCCAGTTGGGAGATTGCGCATTGCTCAAATCTGTTTCTGCTCCATATCTTGTCAAATATGGTATGCAATGATTGTTTGGAATTGATTGGTCTAAACATAGCCCTACTTACACAAAGCACATGGGCACCTGCGACACTTATTAATGGATGTGCTAATATAATAGACACTTTTTCCAGTGCCTTGCACTAATGATGGTTGTAACATAAGGTCACTGGTTTGAAAAATAGGGTTGGGGAGGATTTTCTCGGTGTGAGAAAGCTTTGTAGTGTTTCATGATTCTTTGACTATGTAAAATATATGTTAGAGGGGTTTTGAGTAGGTGCTTTCCCCAAGAACATCTTGTGTTGTGTGATTGATAATTTCTTTTCTCTTACTCTCATGTGATTGAGCGATCGTGTTTTATATTCCACAAATATTGTAGAAGGATTAAGTATCTTTCTTTAGTACATTGCACGATCGGATTGAAGTCCATTGATATAATTTCTACATGGTATTATAGTTGTGTTAGAGATTTTCTACATGGTATTAAAGCTTCTATAAATTTTCTACATGGTATCAGAGCAGGAATTATTTGGGCGACGAGTTTGCAGAGAATATCTGAAAATTTTCATGCAATATTTTCTAAAACAAATATCATATTTGGATTCCTTGCGAAAAAATACCCAAATTAAAAAAACAAATCGGTCGAATTAGAGCTCTGATGAGGGATATATCGTTGATTTAAAATTAGCTCTTTTGTTAGAATATTTTGCGACGTCAAGACAATTACAATGTGCACAAGTGAGCAAAGGAAAGAAAGCCAAGGGAAATAAGTCCCAAGGCGAAGAAGGCAAGAGAGACTTGTCCAAGATAAGATGTTTGCACTATCACGAGCATGGGAACTGTGCTTCGAATTGTCCACAGAAGAAGACAAACAAGAAGGAGCCTGCAGTTGCAACAGGTGAAGCATTAGCTTCATAATTCGAGCTTGATTTTACTCTCATTGCATGCATGGCCAACACTGCAATGGGATACATGTGGTATCTAGACATCGGTGATTCGTTCCATATGACAGGGAATAGATATATCTTCAGTGACTTGGAGGAGAAGGACCTCCAATAGAACATAGAGTTTGGAGATGAAGGGAGGTATAGCGTGACAGACATAGGTACATTTACCTTTCAGAGGGAGTCTAGCTCCCCTCTCATACTAGCAGATGTTTTTTATATTCTAGGCCTAAGGAAGAATCTTGTCTCTGTAGTGGTATTGGAAGACCATGGTTATGAGGTGATGTTTAGAAAAGGAAAGGTGTTCCTTAAACACATAGCTGCGAGACAGTTGAAACATATCAGTTCAAGAGTCAAGAAACTGTATGCTCTCAAGGTTGAGGATAGATGCAAGGCTTTGAGGAGAAAATCAGTGGTTAATGACTTAGTGGTTGAGAGGGAGAAATTATCTCTCAACATGCAGCCTCATAAGCAGTCTTGGAAGGTTGTGGAGCAACCACAATTGGAGAAGCAGAGAGGAGACTGAGTGGAAGAGTCCACTCAAGAAGAGACCTCCAGGAGGGGAAAATTTCGAGCCAGATGGGAAGAAGGAGTACATGCAGCTATACCTCCAGGTGTGAGGTGGGGCGATGTGCAGATATAATCCTAAGAAGAAATTTGGGCAGGGTCCATTGAGATGGTGTGTCTCATGGGTCAAACCTGGCTATGAGAAGCCCACAATAAAACAGTAGCAGGAAGGATCAGTTAGATTGATGCAGTCAGATGTTAGAAGGACATAAATCAGAGTGACAGGTGTCAAATACTGGAGCGCAGATAAGAGTTGGTAGCAGTCCAAAGTGCATGGATGCAGATGTCAGCAGCAGGGCAGGGAGTCCAGTATACATGTGCAGTAGCTAGCAGTAGTCAGAAGACACTGACGATAGATGCATTATACTGATTCAGTTGTTTGGAGGATATTCAGTTTCAGGAGAGTTGCATGTGTGAACAACAATAGGAAGTGTTGCATGCAAGAACATTACAAAGGTACTGGATCGAGACAGATTGATTCCTTTCTTGTTAAGAGGGAGTGTTGAAATTTTCAACAAGAAACAATGAAATTGGCATCCAGAAACAACACACACACTAATGTGGGATCACAGGTCACATAGTGATGGATCCTAGCGACACATTAGTGTGCAACCAATTTTTAAATAAATTGGAAAATAAATTGTAATCTTATCTCATAACAACTTATAATAGTTAACTAAATGTGGTAGACTGAGTTAGCTCAAGAATTTCGAGTTGAGGGTCAAAGGATAGGCATGTAGAGTGATTCTATTATTTGCAGGGTCCAATTTCAGTTGTAGCACTAGTGTGGTGTGAGTGGGATCAATTAACTCACATTAATCGAGTTAAAATTAGTTTAACTAGTTCTAAATGATTGATGAGCTTGTGGAAGATCAAGTGAATTAAAATAGATTTAATTCACAAGTAGTGATCTGCCAAGTAACTGACGATTCACTATTAATAGCTGCATGCATGTCAATTTTGATGGAGACCCAGTTGAGACAAAGGTTTAGGATAAGTAAACTATCCATTGTATTTTTGGCGAACTGCACAGGTGCACTTATAATATCCTATTTAAAAGGGATTAATTTCCTAGGGATTGCGTGAGCAAGGCAGGGCTAAGGAGGGGCTGAGAATTGGCTAAGTGTTGGTCAATTTCGCCTAAGAATTGCTAGACAGTTTTGAGTAGGATCAGAGTGAGACAGTTAAGATAGTGCAGGATTTTCTCGGTGTGAGAAAGCATTGTATTGTTTCATGATTCTTTGACTATGTACAATATATGATAGAGGGGTTTTGATCAGGTGCTTTCCTAAGAAAACCTTGTGTTGTGTGATTGAAAATTTCCTTTCTCTTACTTGCATGTGATTGAGCGATTGTGTTTTATATTCCGCAAATATTGTAGAAGGATTCAATATCTTTCTTTAGTACATTGCATGATCGGATTGAATCCATTGATATAATTTCTACATGGTATTATAGCCGTGTTAGAGATTTTCTACAATGAAATTTGTGCCTTAAAAATGGTAAGAAACAAATTATTACGATACTCTTCGATAGGAAAACCTCCTTCTATAATTAATACAATGTATAAGACACTATTTGATGATCCTTAGATTAGGTCTCCTTAGTAAAATGGGACCTAAGAGACAAAGGGTGTAATTATTATAAAATGGGACATAACAATATAAATGTGATAACTCAATATCTAGGGATTAAAAAGGAGTTTTACGGTTAACATGGGGCTTATATAGGGCTTAACATGACCCCCATGTCAAACAAGTGATGCCCTCAATGCTTGACTATCTCAAGTGTTCATGCATGAACAACTCATCTTCCCATGTCACCTCTTCCACTAGTAGGTTCTTCTATTTGATGAGGTACTCGATAATTTCTTGATTTCTTAGCTGCTTAATACTTGTTTCTAGACTTGTTTATGGTTGTATGATGATTTCCCCTTCTTCATTAATCTCTATTAAAATAGTTTGGACTGGGATATTATCACCGATTACCTTATTTAAGAAAGAAACATGGAATATTGGATTCACACACGAAGATGGAGGCAACTCCAATTTGTAATCCATACTTCCAATCCCCAACAACATATTATAGGGGCCATAATAACTTAGTGCTAATTTATTGTCCTTATTTGTTGCTTGAGAGACATTTTTTTTACATGGTTGTAGTCTCACAAATACTCAATCCCCCATTTCAAGTTCTCTTTCACTGCGATGCTAATTTACTTGTTATTTCATCCTATTTTTCTATATAACCAAGTTTTCCGTTAATATTTTGAGAACCTCTTGTTGGTTATGTATGTGGTTCTCTACTACTTGAGCCTTTATAGTACCTTTAAAGGGTGATGTGATGGTTGGAGGACGATATCCATAAAATTCTATAAGTGGTGACATTTTTGATGAAGTATAGAAGGATGTGTTGTACATCCATTCCATCAAGGGAAGTTATTTGACCCATTATGTCTTTTAGTCATATGGAAAGAAATCTATATATCCTTCTAAAATTTTATTCACAATCTTAGTTTTCTTATCATATTGAGGATGTTAAGATGACAGGTGAGCCAATTGAGTACCCAAACAAGAAAAAATCCATTCCAAATTTTTTTAGTAAAAAAACAGAATTCTATCACTTACAATGATCTTCAATATTCCATGTATATTTTGGTTTGTTTCCACGAATTCTTCTTCAACTTTACTTGCTTTAAAAGGATGAGAAAAAGAGAAAAAAAGGGCATACTTTTTCAGTCGATCAACCACTACCATAATGACACTCTTTCCTTCATATTTGGTTAAAATTGCAATAAAATCCATTGAAACTTCTTCCCAACATTGGCTTGGTATGGATAATGGTTGAATGAGCCTTTGGGTCATGATTGTCTTTCCCTTATTTTGTTGGCATACCACACATTCATTCAAAAAAATTTGCACATCTAGTTTAAGACCTTCCCATTTTTTTTCTTAATCCTATGGTATGCCTTCAAGAACCCTGAATGTCCTCCTATAAGAGAAGAGTGTAATTCCAAAAGGGCCTTTTGTTGGAGTTGAGAATTTTTAGATTAATTATAACCTATCTTGGTGCCACGACAAATCATTTTTCCATATATATTTTTCTATTACATTAGGGTCTTCTTGTAGTTGTTGACTGATCTTGCATACCTTCTCATATTGCTTCCATTCTATTCTTACTCCTTCCACCCAATTAAACTATGAAATTGAAATTATGAATTTAAACCCTTTGTGTCTTCCTATTTCCTTGAAAGTGCATTTGCCACAATATTTTTTTCCCATTTTGTAGATAATTTCAAAGTCATAACTCAAAATATTTGTAACCCATTTTTTTGGATCTTCTGAAGATAGTTTTTTTCCAATAATTACTTGAAACTACCATGATCTATTTTTACTTTGAAGTGTCACGATATTGGGTATGGATGCCATTTATTAAATACATGTAGTATGACCAACATTTTTTTTCATACATGGTTTTGAGTAAGTTATTTCCTTTAATTTCACTTCTTTCAAAAAGGGGCCTTCCTTATTGCATCAAAATTGAACCAACGCCATTTCTTCAGGCATAACATTTCACATTGAAAATTTTTGTGAAGTAAATTCCACCAAGATGAGAGTTGTACACATAGTCTCCTTATGTTTTTAAAAATATTTTGTTGCTTATTTAGTCTAAGAAAATGCTTCTTTCTTTAATAATTTTGTTAGAGGTGCTGTTATTTGACCATGATTCTTGACAAATTGGCGCTAATATCCTATTAATATTAACAATCCTATGAGTTTCTTCAAGGTACTGGGGATTGGACATTCCCTTTAGGATCCAATTTAACACACTCATGGGATACAATATGAACCAAATATTCCACTTCTTGGACCCAAAGGTGCAAATGGAAGGAGTTTCATATATTTGTTACTCTTCCAATAGTGTTAAGGCCTTATCAACATATTGTGCATGTTATTACCAAGATATTATGTAGATTAGTATATCATAAAAAATACCAACACAAATTTTCTAATGCCGGCTTTGAAGATAGAATTCATCAATTTTGGAAATGTTGAAGTTGCTTTTATAAGTCCAAATGGTGTAACCAAAAAATCATGATGAAATTCATGTGTTTTAAGAATAATTTTGGTAATTTTTTCTTGCCTCATCTTGATTTGATGATATCTAGGATGAAAATACAACTTAGTAAAGAAAATTTCTCCATGCCATTCGTCTAATAATTAAGAAATAATAGGAATATGAAACTTATCTTTGATTTTCATTTTGTTGAGTTGTTAATAATCTAGACACATACTCCATGAACCATCCTTTTTGATAACCAACACCATTGGTAAAGAGAAAGCACTCTATGTAGGTTGAATGATGCGAGCCTCTAATATTTCTAAAAGCATACACTCAATCCCACTTTTATATGCATATGGATACCTATAAGGCCTAATGTTAGGTGGTACACTTCCAAGTTGCAAATGAATAATTGGTAATGAACTCAAATAGGTGGAAGAACCTTAGGCATATATCCAAATATCTTGGAATAATTGTTGACAATATTTTGGAGATCCACTAGAGTAGAGGATATATAAGTTTGAACATCTAATTGACACAATTGTGCAATTACACCATCGTGTCCCCTTTTTAGAACTTTTTTCGTGCTATTAGAGCTTATCACTTTGTTATGTTTCCCATGGATATGTCTTTGCTCAATTTCCTTCCCTACAAGGAAAATATTATGAAAAAATCTTAAAAAATAAGGGCCATTTTTCCTAATGATTACAACATTGGACCCCTAATACAAAATCAACACCACACATTTGGATTACAATCATGACTATCCAACAAATACTTCCCCATATCCAATGTAATACTATGACACTTTTTTAATTCATGATGCATCCATCTATAATCATTACTTGAAATTCTAGTGTTAGATATACAAAGCAATTAAGAAGTTTAACCAATTTGTAATTGATGAAGTTATGCGTACTACCTCAATAAATTGATAGTATTAGATTTTTATTTTAGATATATCCTTCTATATTGAGGGTCTATGGAGTATTAATGCCAACCAATGAATGAAAAGATATTGTTGGAGTAGTCTCTTCTAGCTCTAGATCATGTGATGGTTCCACATATTGATCTTATTCATCTTCAGAGTCTATATAGAATGGATTTATTTTCACTACATTTATACTCCTTATTTTACTTGCTTTCATAGTGGAAACATAGTCCCTTCCTCTTATTTCATCAATTGTCCACGGTGTCAACCTTGTCGATATAGGAGGGAGCATGATTTTTCAATATTTATTAGAGACCAATTTTCACTTTCAACTTTCCTTGCTAAACTAAAAGAACACTCTATATATTTGAGTTCAAAGAGATGCACCTCATGTTGGATGATTTCCTTTAAATTTCCCATAAATAGGTATAAAAAATTATTCTTTGAAATTATTCTTTACCTTGGGAATCAACTTTTGGAATTGTTGAATGTGCTTCGTAATTAGACCTTTTTTTCCAAATATTTACCAGTCGATTAAAGAATGTGTTTCTCTTAATATTCCCATAATGTGCTATCAAATATTCTATAAAAATGGACCAATATATAACATAATTATTTTTCCTTTCACAAAGCCATGGGTGCCAAACATGTTGAACTTGTTTTAAAAAAATGGATGTAATAATCACCTTTTGTAAGGCCTCTATTTGGTGTACATCAAATGATTACTCCATTTGGAATACCCATGTTATAGGACCATTACCATTAAACTTCCTCCAATCGATCTTTAGAATGTAGTAGTTCCTTGGTGCTGAATTGAATCCCTATGATGTGGATCTTGTATTAAACGTCCAAATTATGTTTTTATGATTTAATTTTTGTGCTCTCCAAGTGTGATAATATACTTGTCATATATCTTGCTGTTGGGCGCAACCAAAATTGGCCTATATTTTGGCAAAGGCTCTACATTTTGTGGGGCAGAGCGTGTAGTGGAGCATGCAGCAGAGTGCATTTTTAGGAATTAAATACATTGCGTGGTTTCGTAAGGGCTTCGGGGTGGGTCGAAGCCCCTCCTTTTTGTAAGGGATCAATGGTTTTGGGACCATAGTTGCTTGTTTTAAGGAGTCTAGGGTAAAATAATAATAAGAGAATCATAAAATCAATCAGTTTTGATCCAGATTAGAGTTATGGACGAATGATTATTGTGATATGTAATTTTCTAGTGAAGGAGAGGCTCTGCAGTTAAGTGCGCAGAGGCCTGGAGAAGAGTGTGCAACTGAGTGCGTAGACAACCTGCAACTTAGTGCGCGGGCCAAGAACTGGCTGTTGTTCGAAGATTCGTTATACTAAGTAACAATTCTTGTGGACGTAGCCCTACACTGGGGTGAACCACGGTAATTTGGTGTTCTTATGTGATTGATGTGTATATTTTCTTATTATTTGTTGTAGAGTAGTAGTTATTACAGTTTCATTTTACTTCAACACAATGATGGTTTATGGTTTTATATGGCATACTTAAGTGATTAATCTAATGCGTCGAAGTGAATTAAAAGTGCTAAGAATAACATAACATAATAATACCACATCTCCTAGTCCTTCAAGGCTACAAAAACCTAGTTCTACATCCTCACATAGTCACTTTGGTTGAGAGTGCGATTTGCTTGCAGGTCGTTGCTGAAAGGGCTAGTGATCAAGGGTTTTGTTGGTGCGCAGTATAGATTGAACCTGGGTCAACCCAAATAGAGCCAAAAAATGGTTCCATTTCTAGGATCGACATATGTTTGAGGGATTTGTGGATGTGGTACCCATCGAAGAAGGATATTCAAGACTGGATAGACCTGAAATTACGAGAATTTACGGATCAAGAAAATAGAAACCCTCGTCTGGCATCCGAAGCTTGGTTACAGAAGTAAATTTTTACATATAGATATAAGATTTTCTTCGATTATTTTCCTGTTGATATATATGAGTGGATATCTAGGTTGACCAAAGGAAGAACTGTTTTAAGGGTGGAGAACCTACGGTGTGGACTCTTGAACTGATACAGTGACTCAAGAGCACTGACAATAGGATTTCAAGGGCTTTCAAGTTCTGGATTGATAGCGTCTCAGGAGGATTAAATATTGAGTTCGCTGCAGACTCAACCGTGTCCTACAAAAAAGAAAAATGATGATTATTCAAAGGATCAAGAGGTAAGTATTTAAAATCTCCAAAACTTTGGATTAAGATGCTTCTGTTTGAAAAGGGAGTTTTACGGATGCAATCATATTGCTAGTTTACTTATGTTTGGAAGAAGAGAGAATAAATTAGATAAAGAGAGCGGAGAAACATGAAATGGAAAGAGATATAGAGTAGATATCATAAAGAGATTTTGTGGACAAGACCCAAAGACCTTTGTAGAGATTGATTATAGTCCTCTTTTGAGTGGATTTGAAAGTGAAAGAGAAGAAAGGCACCCTGATTGGTGAGCCCTGGTATTGCACCAAGAATGATGCAACTCCTAGAGGCTGCCCTAATTTACTTTATCAATCCAGGGTTCGTACATAATTGGAGGTGACAGTGCTATATACATATTAGATGCATTCTACTCATGCCATCCTCTTCTAAGCTTTACAAAAGGGTGCTACTTCTAGGGTTTCTGGATGAAGTCCGTCACACTTTTGAAATTAGGCCTAGGGCTACAAATGTTTCAAATCAATGGCACTATAAACAAGTACATAATTTATACACTACAACATGCAAGTACATCTAACTATTCTGCAATGAAAGAAATCTACTCATTTAAATATGATAAGAAATGAAAGCAACCTAGGCAGCTTGCATGAAGTAAATTGCTGAATTGAAATGGCATAAAGGAAACTAATATAATCAAAATTTTCTGGGCCAAATGGCTAAACACACTTTACTTAATCTATGTTCTATCTATCAAGCTTTTAATCACACAACTACTCATGACCTAACTATGCTCGTAAATGTGTTGTTTTGCAGCTAGGAGAAGAAAGTGCTAAGGTGGCTTATGGAAGGCTTGAAGACATGGGGGCAAGGCTGAAGGTGTACGAGTGGTTTTTACAGGTCTAGAGGATGTGGATGGTGGCTTATGGGATTAAGGAGGGGCCCACTGGTGCTATTTCAAGTGATGCTACATGTTTCTTGTAGTGCTACAGGAAAGTCCTGAATTTCTACAGGAAACAGTTTGAGGGAAATCCAAGGCCAAAAATAGGTGGAAAAAGGGTAGGGAAGGTGGAGTGAAGGTGGATTTGGATGAGTGGAAGGTGGCCCACCCCTTTTCCAAGCTCAAAACCTCTTGGGAGGCCTGTCTTTCACCCCTAGGGTTTGCTCAAAGTGTAGGGATGAAAAATTCTAAAACAGGGCTGATGGTGATTTTGTTGAACAAAGGGCTGATTAAGGGTGAAAGATGAAGCTGAAGGTGCCGGTGAAGTTCTCCTTGGCTGTATTACTTGTAAATATAAGAAATATACCTATTAATGCAATAAAAATGGAAAAATTCATGCTAAAGACAATGGAAAATATGACTTGAATTTGTAAAGCAAATATACTCTAATCTACAAACAAAGATCTAACACATAATTCTAAACATATCCATGGAATCACAACAGCTAATCTTATCAATTCAAAGAAATCATAAACTAAAAAGCAATTTTTGGTCCGTGGGGAAGGTCTACCCTCCTCAAGCTCCAATGAAAGAGATGAGAGGGGGAGGTTTGACTCACATATTTATGAAGTTATAACCTATTCTACCAACATATAAGCAAGCTAAATCTACTATAAAATAAAAATGGAAGAAAACTAAAAATAGTAAATGAAAATACAAGAAAACTAGCTAAATACTCATAAGAAAAACTAGCTAAATGACATGAAAGTAAAGAATGATTACACAAGAGAGGCAAAGGCACATGGATTGGGCCCTAACCCACAAGCCTAGCTCTCTGAAACTAGATCAGTAAAGCACAATCTGAATACTAATTTCATTTTGAAAGATAGTCTATGACATCAACATAAAAGTCTTAAAAACTGATTACAAGAGCAAAGAGCCTAATGACTTTCTCCAAAGTTCGAATCCTAATGAGATCTTGCTCAACCCTATTTAACCTAAAGGGTAGCTACAAACAACTCCCTAAAAAGTAGGTGATGAGTCCATTTGACTGCAAGTGAAGTATGGCTTTAGTGCACTTGATCTTGAGTTTTCTTGGCTGCATTTGATTTTTCGTTATTGGAGGGAATCTCGAGGATCCCTTGGCTACCTTTGGGAGTTAAGGAGGGTAGAAAAACCCCTAGAATCTCTCCTTGTTGTCTACTCCGAATATTAATGACAAAATATTCACAAAAATGAAATATCTTCATGATTTTCCTGCATTTAACTCATGTTAGCTGCTTGAAGTATGATAAGCCTCAATCACCATCTACACTAGCATCAAAAGACCATAATATAATTAAAATGCAAGGAAAAGAGACTTATAAGGAAAAAAGGTGACCATTAACCCCGCCAAATGTACCTAACGATGGAGCTCATCATGACCCCCCTAATAAATGGTTTCTCATCCTCTGAGCAACTAGTCCTCCTTCTAAATTTCTTATAAGGCTTTGATGGGCCCTCTAACTTCCCAAGGAAGAAGTGTGTGAGTCCCTTCAGGAGGGTAAAAATCATCATTCTTTTTTGCTTCCTCCCATTCTCTGTTCTTCTCTTCTTGGTCTTTTCCATCACTCAGCGCCAACAACAAGGGTGGACTGAGCTTCATGCCAAGCCACTGAATATTTTTGGCCTGCATGGCCCTCTTATATAATGGTGCTCTCTCCAAGGAACCCCTCAATATTTATGGTGTGTGGTACTCCATGTTTCTAAGGCTGTGAGGGGGGCTGTTCCATCTCCTTTGGCTAGCCATTATGCACTTATCTCCCAACAACCTAGAAACATCATCAAAGTGAGACATTGCTTGAGCTTGTGTATGGAGGTACCTTTCTGCAAGTTCAAGATCCTTTTCAATTTTTATATGGTTATTGATGACTCCCCTAGGGCTGAACAGTTCTGTACTAATGTGTAAGGGTTCTCTGTTTTATCTTCTCATAACCCTTCTCATTTCTTGTGCTCTTGTCTCCTCATTAACCATCCATGATTCCAAAGCCATTAATTACACATCTCCCATCCTAGGATTGGGATCCCAAATATTTGAGTCTATCAACACGAGGTTATGCATGTAAAAATCTGCCATTTTCACCTTGTCTGCCATATTTTGTTGATTGCAAAAATCAATGAACTGTCTATAGTTTTGGAAAGGTAAGGATCCATTGGAGGCTAATGTTTTAATTTGAAAGAGGAGCCACTACTCCTTAAGGTAAATTGCATATGAATTTGAATGATATTTGTGTTGAATGGCCTCCATGCACAAATCGACCATGGTGGCCACTTGTTTACCCTTTTGCTGAAGCTTCCCTTGTAGTGCTACATTCTCTGCCTATGCCTTCTGATGCTAATCCTTCAAAAATGACTCTATGAGCCTCACATCAGATAAAACCTTCCCCAACTTAGCTAATTTTCCTTCCATGACTCCTATGTCATACACTCCTTTAGATGTGGCAAGGTCCATCCAATGATGAGTGCGTGCCCTCTCCTCATCCAACTGATAAAACAAAGGAATTGTGAACTTTTGAGGAACTAATCTACCACCTTCAATGTATGTGTAGTAAGAGCTGAGATTGGGTTGACGGCTAGGGTTTGGCACTATTGAAACATCTTTGAGGATTGGTTTTGGTGAGTTGGCCTCTTCCTTATCATCTTTTCCTTCCTATTTTTCATCATGTTTTTCCTCTCATGTCTTGTCTCAGCTTCCTTGACCTCTTGCCCCTCTGTGGCTATATTTTCCTCTTCAACCAAGGAATTTTTATCCAAAAATGTGCTTTCTAGAGTTTCCTGTAGAAAAACCAGAGTTTCATGTAGAAAAATCTGTTTTTCTGGCTCAAGACCCTCTTTTCCTTATTTTTCACTATCTTACGTCTTTGGAGGGTCTATGGTGGTTGCATGAGGTGTATGGGATGCCAATGTGGATGAATGTCTTCTGATATATGTTACAAGGGTCCTTATAGGTGAAATTACCTCTTTCACCCTTCCTTCCTCTAATCTTCTGATGTCTTCCTCCTTCTTTGGTGATTATTCAATGGTAATATGCCTCTTGGTGAGAGTTTGTGGTTTTCCCTGCCTCACCCTATGGCTCTTCCTAGTTCTGAAGTACATAGGTGTCTGCCTATTTCTTTTTGTTTTGACAGGTGTGCTAAAAGAAGTTAGGGTAGAAGATACCTCTTCATCTGTGATGTTTGGTGACATGCTGGTGTCTTGAGGGGAGGTTTCACTGCCTAAGACAGGGTCCACACCTTCCTTTTCCTCAGTCCTTTCTTCCTCCTTTCCCTCAGCTTTTTCTTGCTCTCTCTCTACTGTCTCTATATTTTCTGCCTCAATTTCCATATCTTCATTTTCCTCTTTGTTTTCTGCCTCCTCTTCCTCTTCTTGTACCTCCTCTTCAACCCCTTCTTCTTCTTATTCTTCTTCTTCTCTTTCTCTAAGGATAGAAGTAGAGGTTTTCCCTATTTGGGTAGCTATAAAGGCTTCCCTATCCATGTCTATGAAAGAAGCCCAGGATACAGGTAGGTTCAACCTTCTCAAAGCATAATTTACAATTGGTTTTATTAGGCCATGATGGGCTAAGTGCTGATATTTCCTTTGCCTCAATTTATGGCTCGTGTCAGTTATGGAGTTTAGGAGGAAGTGAGGGACACTTAATCTTTGTTCAAGTGAGATATCTCCTTGAAAACTTAGTTATTTTAACAATCTGAAATGATACCCATAGACCACACTAAGTATGCCTTCACAAGAAATACACTTCATGATGTGGAAGACTACTTCATCCCAAGGGCATGGAAGGATTTCTCTCCTCACTCCATTTTTGTCTTCAATGTACTCCTCTCCTAGTAGAAATAAATTCTTCTTGTCTGCAGTGCTAGGCATTCTTTCGTTAACCCATTTCACTCCTAAAAACAAGGTTGTAACTCTGCTTATGAGTTCAGGAGATAGTGTGATGGCTAGGTCTCTAATCACAATGGTGGCTCTCTCTTCTGAATGTGACTACAGAGCCACTGCAAATTCTTTAGCGATGTCATCATCAGAACCTTTCAATAGCTCGAAGAACCCTAGCCATTGGTGATTTCAGAAGATTTCCATAACCTTAAGGTGCTGCCTAGTTCTCTTAATGTCAGTAGGCTCTCTTATGTTGAATCCCCCTCCCATTTTAATGGATGTGAGATATGTTGGGTATGTGTTATATTCTTTCCACTACTAGTCATGAGCGGGGGGGTCATGGGGGGGCGACAGCCCCCCGTGTACGTTGCGCTGGGTGTAGCAGGGGGGTCAAAGTGGGGGCAGCAACACCTCGAGAAATTCTTTTTGGACCCTATTTTTCAGTGGGCGGACCCGCCCATGGTTTTGTGCATGGGTTTGCACATGGTTTTGGGGCATGATGGTTTTTAACCCCTGGTATTTTTTAGATATGGTCAAGGGAACTACAGTTATGTTCTAATCCAGGGTTAATGGGTTGGGGTTTATGTATGCTTCGACATTTATATATATGTGTTGTAACATTAAAATGAATATAATGAAAAATCAAGCTGGTTGTCCCGATTTGGGATCCAGGGGAAAATATCTGTGTATATATGTTTTATGTTTTATGCTCTCGCTATTGTTTATTTTTTATTTTTAAGATTCGTTTGCAGATAATTTCTGTACAGGGTTAAAACCTACATTTGGTATCAGAGCAGTTTCAGCTTCAAGGGGTCGCCTTTGCTGCTAAGGGGTTTTTTTCTCGGGCCTGTGGTAGACCCTGTTCAGTGGGAGATCTGTGGGATCGATTCTTGCGGTGAAAGAAGATGGCAAACAATGGAAAGATAGAGATTGAGAAATTTAATGGTCAATTTTTTGAGTTGTGGAAGCTCAAGATGGAGGATATGCTGGTGGATAAAGACTAGTGGATCGCGGTAGATCTAGATACTAAACCAATGGCAATGTCAGATGAAGACTGGAAAAAGTTGGATTGGAAGGTGAAGAGCACAATACGGTTGTGTGTCTTGGATTCAGTATTGTTGAATGTATATGGGGAAGCTATGATGAATAATTTGTGGGAAAAACTTGGGACTTTGTACCAATCTAAGTCTCTGGTGAATAAATTATTCTTGCAGAAAAATCTGTATAACCTGAGGATGAAGGATGGAGAGTCGGTGACAGAGCATTTTAATTCCTTCAATACTGTGGTAAGTCAGTTGTCATCTGTTGATATTAAAATCTCAGATGAATATAAGTGCATCAGTTTGTTGTGTTCTCTACCAGACTCATGGGATAGTCTGGTTATTGCAATAGGTAGCAATACAACTACCTTGAATTTTGATGACATTGTTCCACCAAAGTTGCTGCTGGAAAATGAGATGGAGAAATATGGAGGGTCGACTGACATGCCTTTATCTATACGAGGAAGGTCCCGCAACGTATCAAAGAATAAGGTTTCAAGTGGAGATATAAATCTAGAGGGAGATATAAATCTCTTGGAAAGTTTAAAGGTGTGTTGGAAATGCGGAAAGGAAGGGCACTAAAAAGGGATCGGCAGACGAAAGCTCCCGAGAAAGGAAAGGACCCATGGGATGCTCCTTTTCATAGAGGAAAAAAACCACCTTATGATGTGTATGTATTGGCTTCTTCTTCAAATACACATGTAGATCTAAGATTCGTTATTGATTGACCCTGGGGTGTATCTGCCACTTACCCCCATGGGGAGTGGTTCTCATGAGTATGAGAACAGATGGCGACGAGGTAAACGAGACCCATTGACAGAATTCATTTCAAGCTGCAAGGTGGAAGGATTAGAGCACTTCCTGGTGTTCTGCACATTCCTGCATTGGCCAGAAATTTGATTTCTGTAAGTAAGATGGATGATGCAGATGTAAAAACAATGTTCGAGAATGATACCTATAAGATGGTTCAGGGAGCACTGGTATTAATGTGGGAGTTCAGATTGGAACTCTATACAAGCTTCATGGCAGCACTATTATTGATGGGTGCAACAGTTATGTGGTTCCCGAAAGTGGAGCGAAAATCCTAGCGGTATCTGGAGAAAAGACCATACTATGGCATCAAAGGCTTGGACATATTGGATTTCGATTTCTATGAACATTGTGTATATGGGAAACAGAATCGGGTGAGTTTTCCTTCTGGTGCTAAGAGGGTGAACAAGATATTAGAGCTTGTGCACAGTGATGTGTTTGGACCTGTGTCGGTTCCATCACTTGGTAAGTCTGTGTACTATGTCTCATTCATAGATGACTTCTCAAGGAATACATGGATATATTTCTTAAGGAAGAAATCTGAAGTCTTTGACAGATTTAAAGAATTTAAGGCTATGGTGGAAAACCAGACACAAAAGAAGATAAAGGTGCCGAGGACAAATAATGGTGGGGAGTTTTGCAAGAAGGAATTTTAAGAGTTCTGTAAGAAGTGTGGTATAGCACGGCAGAAGACTACTCCATACACACCTCAACAAAATGGAGTTGCAGAAAGAATGAACAAAACACTGATGGAAAAGGCAAGAAGCATGCTCAGTGGTACCAGGTTAGGACAAGAATTCTAGGCAGAGGCAGTGGAGACTGCATGTTACTTGGTTAATAGATCACCTTCATCAGCGTTGGAGGATAAGACTCCACATGAGGTATGGACTGGTAAGAAACCCTCTCTTTCACATCTAAGGGTATTTGGATGTGATGGATATGTACATGTTCCAAAGGAGAAAAGGACCAAGTTGGATAATAAATCTGAAAGGTGCATCTTTATTGGGTATAAGGATGGTTTAAAGGGTTACAAGCTTTGGAACCGAGAAACTGTAAGGAAGGTTGTGTACAACCGAGATGTGGTGTTTAGAGAGGTGAAATATGTTGTTACACATGAAGTCCTACCAAAGGAACCCGAGAAGATAGAGTTTGAGCTAAAGAGGGTGGAACTTACCTCTGCCAACAAAAGAAGACCGAGAAGAGGAAGAGCCACAAACTCAAATTAGGTGAGAAGACCCACCAGAAAGAAGACAACTTTGTGGGGTATAGTCCATTCCGTTTGCACCTGTTTTCTAATCCATAACCATGATGATCCCAACCGCTGTGGAGGCAGGAAGATCGTAGGATGAACTGGAAGGAGGAAATAAGATGACTCCACAAAGATGAGGCATGGAGAAGGGAGTTGCCTACTGACGCAACATAATAGAGAAAATGGGTGTTTAAGAAGAAGATGAATGTAGAAGGAAAGGTGGAGAAATACAAAGCTCGGTTGATAGCAAAAGGTTATTCCCAGGTGCCAGGAATTGATTTTTTTGATATTTTTTCTCTTGTTGCCAAAGTTACTTCTGTTAGATTACTTTTATTTGTTGCTGCTACATTTGATTTTGAGGTAGAATAGATGGATGTGAAGACAACATTTCTTCACGGGTATCTGGAAGAGGAGATTTAAAGGAAACAACCCAAGGCTTATGTGACAGAAGAATAACCTGCAGGCATAAAGAAGTCTCTCGTATACAAATGGAATAAAGAGTGATGTGGTACTAAAAATTGACACCATATACTCCGGGACTTGGCTTACCAAGCAAGGAGCATCAGCACTGTTTATTCAAACGAATTAAAGAATCGTGTTATTTATTTGGTCTTGTATGTGGATGATATGTTGTTGATTGGAAATGACAAAGAAATTATCCAAGATTTAAAGACCCAACTGTTTTCCAAATTCGACATGAAGGATCTTGGTGCTACAAACTATATTTTGGGAATGGAAATAAGAGAGATCAGACAAATAGGAAGCTCTTGTTAAACCAGAGGAAGTATGTCGAGACTATATTGCAGAGGTTCAATAGCAGATATAAATTGTGAATATTTGCCACCAGTAAGTTTGTTTCTGGTATATGTTGTCCTCCAAGACACAGAAGATAGATATACCTGTCTGACATGCAAGTGCAGTGGGTAGTCTGATGTATGCAATGGTCTGTACTAGCCTAGAAATTGCACATGCAGTGGGAGTATTGAGCAAGTTTATGTCAAACCCAGGGAGGGAGCATTGGACAACAGTGAAGTAGGTTTTTAGGTATTTGCATGGCACTAGTGATTATGGCTTGTGCTACCAGGGAAGACCAGGATTGGACAGAGTTTTGGAAATCCATGGTTTTGTTGATGCAGACTGGGCTGGAGATCTGGATCAAAGAAGATCTACAAGTGGGTATGTGTTTAGCCTATTTGGAGGTGCAGTCAGTTGGATGAGTAAAAGACAGTTTGTATTGCCTCTTTCAACTACATTGGCAAAATACATGGCAGCCACTCATGCAAGCAAGGAAGCAATTTGGTTGTAGAGATTGTGTTCAAGTATGGGGTTGGTGTAGCAAGCTATAAGGATAGACTGTGATAGCCAAAGTGCAATTTTCTTGGCTAAGAACCTGGCTTATCATTCAAAGACAGTGCACATTGATGTTCAATATCACTGTGTGAGAGGTATGGTTGAGGCTAAAAGGGTGTTGCTGGTAAAGGTGGACACTTTGAAGAATGCTACAGATGCATTGACGAAGTCTGTGAGCACTCAGAAGTTCTCTTGGTGTATAGAAACAATGGGTGTTACAGAGCTGGGCTAATGAATAAGCTCTCTTGTGGCCCCCTGCGGAAAAAAACAACAAGTGGGAGAATGTTGGGTATGTGTTATATTCTTTCCATGATTAGTCACACATAGGGGTGATAGCTCCCATTGTATGTTGCGCTAGGTGCAGCAGGGGGGGTGGTAGGCACCCCTGTTCGGGGTTCGGGGCAGTGCCCCGGGAAATTTTTTTTGGACCCTATTTTTTAGTGGGCGGACCCTCCCATGGTTTTGTGCATGGGTTTGCACATGGTTTTGGGGCATGATGGTTTTCGACCCCTGGTATTTTATAGATCCGGTCAAGGGAACTAAGGTTATGTTATAATCTAGGGTTAATGGTTTGGGGTTTATGTATGCTTCGACATGTATATATATGTGTTGTAACACTAAAATGAATATAATGAAAAATCATGCTGGTTGTCCCGATTTGGGATCTAGGGGAAAATCTCTGTGTATATCTGTTTTATGTTTTATGCTCTCGCTATTGTTTATTTTTTGTTTTTAAGATTCGTTTGCAGATAATTTTTGTACAAGGTTAAAACCTACAAGATGAAGGTGGTGAGAGGTTTGGGAGTTATGTCTTGGAGATGGAGGTCTTGAAACAAAATGCAGGAAAATTTTCTTTTACCCTTTAACTGTCAAATTTACTTTGCTGAGTGTGAATTATATGGAGAAATTTTAGTGATGGAGGATGAAAATCCAATTACCTTGGTCCTCTACTATTTTGGTTTAAGAGATGGAGGCTTTGGGAAGCCAATTCACCCACATGTGACTCTGTGTTGCCTTCTAAACCCTTGTTGATCTGGTTCTGAAGTTTCCTGTAGCAAAACTCTGTTTCCTATAGCACGATGGTGTATGAAAGCTCAAACCTCGATGCTGCTCTTTTGATGGCTCCCACTACTCTCCTTCTCTTATAATGGCTCCCACTACTCTCTTGCTCTTGATGCTATTTGAAATTCTCAATGCAATGCTGAAAATGAGACAAATCTTACCTTTATTGGATTTTTAACTAAATTTGGAGTGTTTTGGTGATTCGTACTTAACACGAGTTTCCTCTTTGAGACCGTTGGCCCCACTTCAGTTAATCATTGCTGAGCCTCGTGATCACTTCCCTTCGTACCCATCCACTCTTACTTGAATCAATTTGACTTGCCCAGGTGGCATGCACTTTCACTTTTCCTCCAGTTTCACTTTCGAAGGTGGCCAAGTTCACTGGCCACCTTTTTGCCTTTAAAATTTCTAAAACTCGAAATTCAACTATTTTGGCCATTATGGATCCATAACGAGAGGTGAGAGGCCATACCTAAGCTTACCTAGTGTTGGTGAGGCATTGAAGGAGCTTTTGCAAGGAGTTGGAGATGGTGGTCGCAGCCTTAGTCTTTTATTTGCTATGTCTTCATTTTTTTTATTTGTTTTTTGAGTGAGCTGCTTACCCTTTACTTGTTTTTTTATTTTGCAGGTGCTACATGGAGGGATTCAGGTGCCATGGTTGATGTGCTTGTCCTTATGGATTATGTTGGTGGTCTCCTGGAGTCATCCTCATCAACTTTCACTCATCTTTTGTCCTTGTTGTGCCACACACATAATTGCTATAGGAAACTTTCTGATACCTGTAACGGTTTTTTTCTTGCCTCTTCTTGCTCCAGTTTGCTAAGAAATGGAGGGATATGGTTCATGTAGTCTATGGAGGAAGTCATGGAATGAATGGAGTGGATTATAGGCAAGTGAAAGGGTTCTCATGCCAAGTTTCCAATGATTTAGCTGCTATAGGTGCAACTGAGGGTTTAGATAGGGAAACCTTATGCATGGATTGAAATAGGGGTTTGGGAATGGTAGGTATATGCAGAACATGAATTATCATACCCTTATTGAAGTTCATAAATCCCCAACCAACTTTTTTCTTTCATGAACGAGTTTCCTATAGCATTTACAGGAGTTTCATGTAGTGCTACAAGAATCTTGCAGCTACCTGATTTTCCTGCAACAATTACAGTTTAGGGAAAAAAATGAAATTGTTTCCTATATGATGGGTGAAATGGATGAAGGGATGTATGATGGAGTGGTTGATGGGGTGTGCAAGTAGAGACGAAGAGATAATGAAGAGAAATTTCTCCTTTGGATCCCAAAACCCATAGTTAATCAATTACTAGAAAAACATAAAAAACACATAAATGCATAGGTTTTTCTCTTTTTTTTCTTTTCTTTTTCTCTTTTTTTTTTTGAAGGAAAGGGGACTGCCTCCTCGGAAGTTTTCAACCCACAGGCTTGCCTTGGGTGCCTCAGAGAGGTTTTCACCCCATGATATTTTATTCTTTGTTTTTTTTTTTTTTTTTTTTCTTACTCCAGGACTGCCTTATGGAGGTTTTCAACCCTAGAGTTGGCCTAGGGCGCCTTAGAGAGGTTTTCACCCATGCCTCTTTATTTTTTATTTTTTTCTCTAGGAGGCACTGGAAACTATGGAGTTTCCCATGACATACACCTCCCTGTTCATGGAATTTATAAATTCTTCCCTAGACAACGACTTCTTGTAAACCTTGAGCTTTTAACCATTGAAAACTAGGGGAATCCCATTCTCATCTATGGTTATGATATGAACTACGCCATTATCATAAAATTTGTCCTCTTGGTAGGGTCCTAACAATATTTTCATTAGTTTGCCTTTGAAGTCCTTAAACCTTGAGTCATACAACAATGCCCAATCTACTTCTTGAAAGGTGTTTTCCTTAATGTCCTTTTCATGCCAAGCCTTTGTTTGCAGCTGAATTAACTATGTGTGAAGGACTGCTTGCATCCTGAACTCATCCAATACATTTAATTGCATCAACCTCTCTTTTTGGGCATTTGATAGATCTAGGTCTAGCTCAGATGCCATAATTAAGGTGCTGAATTAAAATTCAACTGAAAGCAGAGCTTTCTTGCTATAAACCAGGTCATAGGGAGTGAATCCTGTTGTTGTTTTCCAGGTAGTGTTTTAGGCTCATGTAGCTTCTACCAATTTATCTGCCCAATCTTTTCTGTTGCTACTCACAACCTTGGTGAGCGTACTCTCCAAGGCTATGCTAGTCACTTCCACTTGGCCATTTGCTTAAGGGTGGTAGAAAGTAGAATTTTTACGCTTTATATTGTGCCTCCTTAGAATATTCTAAATGAGATGAGAATTGTGCCCCTTGATCAGTGACTACTTATCTGGGGTATCGAAATTTGTAAAACAAATTCTCCCTCAGAAATTCTGCTACTTTCTCCTCGGTTGCTACCTTCACAGCTTTTGTTTCAACCCACTTTGTCAGGTAGTCAGTGTAGACTATGATATACTTTTTATGTCTAGATGGTGGATCAATAGGTCCAATGAAGTCCATGCCCCATTTTTCAAATGGCTCAAGAGCCACCTAAGGGTGAAAAGGAATCTAATCGCTTTGAGTAGTTTTCCCCATCCTTTGTCACTGGTCGCACCTATTAGTGTATCTTCTGGAAACCTGGTGAAGGGTAGGCCAATAGTATCCTGCCTGCAAAACTTTGAAGGCAGTCCTTTTTGTAGCAAAGTGGCCTCCACAAGGTCTACCATGACATGTAGAGATGATATCAAAAAATTATTCCTCCCTCCCACATCTTCTGAGAATTTGATCAGGGCCTAGCTTGAAGAGATTTTCCCCAATCCATGTGAAAGGGGTGCTTTTTCTGATGATCTTGCTTTTCTCCTTGAATGAGAGATTAGGAGGGAAATTTCCAGCAACTGAGTAGTTAACTATGTCATCAAACAATGGTGAGAATAATGATATAGCAAAGAGATGTTGATTTTGTAGTTGGTCATCCACCATTCCTTCTTCATCTACATATAGAGCTAACATGGATAAAAAATCTGCAACAACATTCTCCTTTCTAGGTTTATCAACAATGGTTAGGTCAAACTGTTGTAAAAGTAACAAATATCTAATTATCCTAGCATTAACATCTGGTTTTTTCATTAAATATTTAATGGCTGCATAGTCAATGTGTACAAAGGTCTGATACCCAATGACATAATGTATAAATTTATTTAAAGCATGGACAATGGCTAACATCTCCTTCTCTGTGACAGTATAATTTATTTTATCCTTAGACAAGTTCTTACTGATGAAATAGATTGCATAAGGTAATTTGTCTTCTAACTGCCCTAATGGTGCCCCCACAACTTTGTCGGATGCATCTGTGTGGACGTGGAAAGGCAGATTCCAATTTGGACCTCGGAGAATGGAGGCATAATTTAACTTTCCATTAATGAGCTCAAAAGCTTCTTGGCAATGACTGGACCAAGTAAACTTAGAATATTTGGCCAATAAACGAAATAGTGGCGAAGCCATCTTACTGAAATCTTTAATGAATATTCTATAATAGCCAGCTAACCTTAAGAAGCTCCTGACATCTCTCTGATTTTTAGGAGCAGGTACACTTTTGATAATAGTTATTTTTCTTGGGTCCACCTATATTCCTGCTTCGGAGATTGAATGTCCCAATACAACTCCTACTCTTTTAAGGAATTCACACTTTTCTAGGCTCAAGGAGAGATGCATCTAAACACACCTTCTCAACACGTTTCCGAAATTGGATAGAGCTTCCTGGAAATCATCCCCATAGGGTGTGAAATCATCCATGTTGATTTCAACAGAGTCATGGACTAGCTCAGAGAAAATTCTCAAAAAAGAACTTTGGAAGCTAGCTGGGTAATTTCACAACCCAAAGGGTATGAATCTGTAAGCAAAGGTACCCCAAGGGTAGGTGAAAGTAGTCTTATCCTGGTCTTTAGGGCTGATTTGGATCTGGTTGTACCCACTGAACCCATCTAAGAAGGAAAATAGATTCTTTCCTGCAAGGCCATCCATGAATTGGTTTATAAAGGGCAAAGGGAAATAGTCCTTCTTGGTGGATTTGTTAAGTTCCCGATAATCAACACAAATTCACCATTTTCTATTCTTCTTTGGGGCTAGGACAATAGGAGATACCCACTCACTGTCTAATATAGGATAAATGAAACCTGCATCCAACAGTTTCTATAGTTCTTCCTTGAATATGTCCTTTAGAGTTGGGTTAATCCTTCTTTATGGTTATCGCAGAGGCTTGCATCCTTCCTTAATGTAAATATGATGTCTACATACTGAAGGATGCACCCCTTTCATGTCCTTGTAATCCCAATAAAATGCATCTAGGTTTTATTTTAGAAGCTGGAATAACTGTTTTTCTTCTTCATTTGAGAGATTTGAGTTGATTTTCAGAGATCTGGATGGGCCAAATTATAAAACCTTGGTGGTTTCAGAGGTTTAATCGACTGATTTCAATTCCATCCAAGGTCGGATTTCACATTCTTTGACTAGGTTTCAGGTGGAATGTTAGTGGGGGACTGGTTTTGAATGACATGGTCAATGAGTTCATCTTCATCAAGCTGTCCCCCTCTAAGATCATCATCTATGGTACAAATGGAGATATTATTATATACCTCTTCTTCTTGATCCTCCAACCATATAGGCAAATCATGATCAAAGGAAGGCTGGGCTGGAGGATATAATACCAACTGTTTAGACAAGTGCCCATTTTTAATAGTCATTTTTTTGGCCCGACAGCTAATATAAGCATCTGCAGTGGCTAACCAAGGTCTCTCTAATATGAGAGGATATCCATTGAACTTAGTTTTTGACTGTGTTGTGGATCATCTACATATCCTTTTAATTTTATATTAAAAATACAAAAAAATCTGAAATTGAAAGAAAAGCAAATATGTTAAAGTATTATAGTTTTATACTTTGGCATAAAAAGAAAATGTTTTTAGTTTGATGTATTAAAGTTTAACTGTTTTAAACTTTGTACAAGTGGGTTTTGTATCAAAAGATTAAAGGCCAATCAATTCAATTGGCGGAGAGTGCTGATATTCAAAGTCTGAACCAGATGACCCAACCCGCGGGCACTACCAGCATGATAGTTTACGAAATGGGTGCCTCCGCAGTTGACTAGGTTGACTGCGGAGGCAATAGAGATCAACGGTGGATATCGACTGCGGGGGCACCAGCCAGAGTTCTTAGCGGTACCCCGAGACCCCCCACAGTGACGTCATATGCCCAAATGAATAAACAACTAAAAAAGTACAGCTCTGCCCCTTTTCCATTACTTCATTGGGTTTTAACTTTAAAATCCTTACCTTTTCTGTATTTTTCCTTTACTTCAAAGTCCCTTTTTCCTTTGTATTGCTGTCTCCTACAACCCCGATGCGACCGCGCGTCGCCGATGCGATCGCATCGCAACATCGCCCATTGCATTATCGAAATTTCCGCAGCGCTTAACTCTGCCGTCCATCTTCCACCGATGCGATAATCCTCCATCGCATCGTGCGATCGCACCACCCTCCAGTGCTTAATTATTTCTTCCCATTTTCCGCCGATGCGAACATTTCACCATCGTGCATTGCATCACACTCACCCCTCGCTTCATTGCTCATTGCATATCACGATTTCCTCCACCTGAAACATTCCCGCTTGTCTTCCGGTTGCGATTGTGATTCTCGTGGCCCACCATTTCTCTTTCCACTCTTTTCAAAGGAAAAAGGGGTTTTCTCCGTGAATGAGGCATATTCGTTTGGTTTGTTAAAAGGGTTTTCTTCAACAAAAGGAAAAGGTGCTCTTGAAGGCCGTGAGCAAGAGTAAAGACAGAAATCACTTCGACACCAGCCCATGAACGACAGCAAACGATAAATGTGGCAGAAAATTGGTTCCAGATTTGTTTTCTTTCCATTGGATGGATTAAATGTAATAGATAATACTTCCAAATGGTCAAGTGTACAATTTCCTCTCTTTCAGAGGAGAATACTATACTTAGATTGAAGGGGCTTTATCCCTTTTGAATGGACATATAACAAAGGAAGCCTTTAAAAATCCTGAATTTCCGACAGTAACATCAAAATTAATATATGGAGGTTGTGTCATCGTACTCAAAGAAGATGACGAAGGTGTGGACAATTTTGGTGCATCAAATGTGTCTTTCATAAGAATGCAGAGACATAGCTGGAAGGGAAATCGTTGCATCAAAGGTTTGCGGAAGCACAAAAGGAGGGAAGTTTATGACAACGAGTGGCCCCGCAAAATGGTTTTTCCCAAACTGCTCATCAAAAATCAACGATTGATGTTCATTACGACACCACCCTTATCATTTTCATAAACCGCCAGAGGTGGTCCCGTAGGTGGTTCTGGGTTTTGTGAAACCATTAATTTTATACCATAAATTGAATACAAGGTACAGGACCAATATATATATATATATATATATATATATATATATATATATATATTATCCACCTCAGTGATATTACCATGTGGAAAATGTAAAATTTTGAAGACTTTTGTTTCAATTCTCTTATTAACTAAAAGAGAAAGGCACCCATGAGTTTGTTTAACCATATTTGTAAAGGGTTGGGGTTCAGTAAAATCTAGTTTATTTCAAATAGAAAAATAATTTTGTAACTGTTAGAATATTAGAAACTCAGTTATTAAACTAATTTTGTTTTAACAATTAATTAGTTAGGTTGAGAAGGGAGAATAAAAGGGGAGAAAAAATCTCATTAAAGGTTTTGAGTTTTGGACCTTCAAAGCCTAATTTTTGTACTCAGAGATTGACAAGTTAATGAATGAGTATGCAAGTTTCTATAATTTTGTTAATGTTGAAATGTATTCTTAGTTTACGTCATGTTTTTCCATCTATGAATGAAACAGAGTTATGAGTAGCCAACCTCTTTATACTTATGTATTTCAGAGTTAAAAAACCTTAATTTGCTCTCCTCTGTGTTAACTATTTCTTCATATACTTCTTCTGGATTTGAAATGGTATAATTTGCTCTCCTCTGTGTTAACTATTTCTTCATATACTTCTTCTGGATTTGAAATGGTATTTTTTGTGTAAAACAACATATCAGTTTGAAGTTCTCCCTTATGTTTCTTCTGATTCTTTCGTTCAACATTGGCTAAAGATAACATTGCAGAATGTTCATATATTTGATATTTAAGAGTTTGATCTTTAATATTTGAGGGTTGATAAGACAGAGACAAATATATACATTCGTGACATAATTAGATAGATGTCTTAAGCACTGATTTCTTATCATAGCTAAGGGATTGTCTCTTAAGGTACAACATTAATTGGCGCCATTTCCGGGGACCGAAGATTCGAAGTTTTCCCTGGGTTTTGTTCATATTTCCTCTGGTTGTTCAGAGAGGAGGAAATACTAAGCTGTGCTTCTTTAAAATAATTCTAGCTCCTAAGAGGCCTCACACGAGGTCATATACCTCTCAGCAAAACGCACCTGTTTTGTTTGATCCAGAACAACTAGTTTCAAAGAAGGGCCAAAAAACAAAAATATTTTCTACACCTGATGCCACACTGCTTGCACTAAGCAACAGTTCACATACTTTTTCATCCAAGGATATTTCTCGGAAACTCATTTTCTCAGAAAAAGAATCCTCACCTTCACCCATTCATTTCCAAGAACCAACATTAGAAGAACAATCTTTTGAGTTTGTATCATTTCCTCTTACAGAAACTCAACCTCATACAGTTGCCAGTTCTTCTACTATTATTCATACACCTACCCCTATATCAGTTGTTCCACCCCATTCATTCACATATACAACTGGTATCCATTTTACCCCCGCTCAAGGAGCAGTCAATCAGGGCATAAACATGGTAGCCCCTGCTTTCTTGATGAATATGTATGCACCATTAAATCTACCCCAACCAATGAATGCAATGCATCAGGAGTATCTCAAGTTGCTCCCTAGATTTACTGGTGAAGATGAAATAACTGCAGAACAACACTTGCCCTTGTTCTGCACATTTGCTGAAAATTTTATTGTAGAACATCTAGATGTTGTGATGAGACTTTTTGTGCAGTATCTAAGTGGAGAGGCAAGAAAATGGTTCAAAGGATTACCAAATGGTTCAATAAATTATTGGGATGAATTAGAAAGACATTTCATCCAGAGATGGGGAGAAAAAATGGACCATGGTTATTCTTTAACAGAATTAAATGTAATAAAGAAGAAATCAAATGAAAATATGAATGATTTTGTCAAAAGGTTTAATAAGTTGTATAATAGTTTGCCCCTGGAAATGAAACCTCCTCCTATTGGAGCAAGGGTTGTTTTTGCTGGAGCATTTGAGACGAATTTTAGTTTTACATTGAGAGAAAGAAGATCTCCCACTCTTGAATAGATTCAAATTGATGCCTTAGAGATTGAGGCAAATATGTCTGCTGCTGGGAAAGTTCGAGATAAAGAAAAAGCCAAAGAAGAAGCCTCATCTCAAGATCAGAGGATCGATGATATGACTAAGGTCATAAATTTTTTTTCTAACAAATTAGTAAAGATGGAAATAGACAAAAATAAACCTGCAAAACAAAACAGAGTGGTTTTTAATCCCTAGTTTAGAAAACATCCCTTGCAGATTTTGCAAAGAGAAAGAAAGGATCAAGATCAAGTGCAAGCACCTTTATATATAGAGGCAGCACCATCACGTTCTGTTGATGATAATGAAAAGGAAGATGAAGATCAAATTTCTGCTGTGTATATGGAGTATGGTGAATCAGAAGAAGAAATTGAAAAAGAATATGAAGAGGAAAGTAAAGAAACTAATATCTCATTTGATCAAGAAGAAATGGATGATTATTGCAAACAGTTTACTAATTTTATGCAATCAGAGTTGCATAAAAAATATGATTTGAGGTCAAAAAAGAGATTGAGAACTCAAGATGATGAAGAGAAAGAATCAGAATCAGTATCTACTCCAATGGCGACTCCACTATAGAAGAACCAAATTAAAAAATCAGATAAGGAGAAACAACCCACGAATCAAGAAAAAGAAAAAGAAAAACAACAAGCTGTTGATTCCCAAATAAAACATAATGATCCTAATATGTTGGAGAAGATTGTAACTGTTTTTGATCAAATTGCAAATTCAAACAGAAACCAAGAAGAACCTGAGAAGTTGACAAAACAAAATCAAACTTTCAGCTTGTGAAAATAGTTAGAAAAAGTGAAGATTCAAATACTAGTTCTTGAGTTGGTCAAAACACCTGGTTAAAAGAAAGAAGTTGCAGAGTTTATTAATTTATCTCAATCTGGCGAGGTGGGTGACATAGTGAACCTGCAAGAGGAGAAACCAGTGGTTACTTTTGGACCTCATGTTGAAGAGGTAGACCCTTCTGTTCCACCTTTTTATATATCTGTTCTGTTGCATGATTTCATTTTACATAATTGTATGCTAGATTCTGGTGCATCACACAATCTAATGCTACTTTCTGTGATGAAAGAGTTAAAATTGCAAATTACCAAGCCATATAGATACCTTTATTCCTTTGATTCAAAAAGGGTGAAGTGTGTGGGTCTTATCAAAGATATGGTTGTTTCCTTAGCTCAAATTCCAGCTAAGAGTATTATGATGGATGTGGTAGTAGAGGATATTCCAGCCAGATTTGGTATGTTGTTGTCTAGATCTTGGGGGGTAAAACTTGGAGGAGTTTTGAAATTAGATTTCACATATGCCATAATTCCTATTTTTAATGGGGAGGAAAGGAGGTTATACAGAGAAACCGGATTTTTGAAAACTACTACCAAGAAAGATGTGGGTAATTCCCCCGTTTATGGTCAAGAGAAGGAGGATCTCTCTTGTTTCATGTTGCATGAAGATGCAGAATTTGCTGAAGATTCACAAAAGCAGCTCCCTTCAGCCATTGTACATAAGGAGCTGCATTCAAATAAGCTTTGGAAGTGTTATTTCAATGGTGCATTTTCAAAGGAGGGCACCGAAGCTGGATTCATATTTGTATCTCCTGAAGGTAACCTTGTACCTTTTTCTTTCAAACTAGAATTCGAATCCACTAATAATGTAGCTGAATACGAAGCATTGATTTTAAGTCTGCAAACATCTAAACATATGGGAATTGAGTCTATCTCTGTTTTTGGTGATTCTGAATTAATCATAAGGAAAATTAAAAATTGGTGTCAGACTAAGTATCCCAGATTGAGGTCATATAGAAACGAGATATGGGATCTAATTGAAAATTATTTTGAGGCCTTTAATTTACAGTTTATTCCAAGAGAGGAGAATAGAATGGCAGATTCGTTGGTAGTTGCAGCCATTACATTCAAACCACCAATCAATCCAAGGTTGATATATGAGATTGAGTTGAGACACATGCCTTCAATTCCTGATAATGTAAAGCATTGGCAGGTCTTTGAGGATGATGAGTAGATTAATCAGTTCTTGAAGATGATTGGAAATTTTGAAGACAATCAAATTGATTTAGAAGTGGATGAAAGTGATCAAGGTGAAATGTCTAAAAATCTGAAGCAGACAATTGGAGACTAGAAGATAATTCAATTGAAAGATAATATTTTGCCCAGAGGTTTAGTACCTCTTAAAAGACTATTTGATGCTAACGATGTGGCATTAAACCAGAAAAAGGTAGCCCAGGATGGAGAAATGGAGGACTGTAATTTAGGAACTCAACATGAGCCTAAAATGATCAAACTATTTAAAGGAGTTCCAAAGGAATACAAAGAAAGGTATGTAGATCTTTTCAAGTAGTTTACGGATGTATTTGCATGGTCATATGAAGATTTTAAAACTTATGATAAAAGTATTATTCAACATAAAATTCCTTTGAAATATGGGATTAAGCCTCATAGACAGAAGCTCAGACAAATTAACCGATTATTGCTGGCTCCTATTGAAAAAGAGGTAAAGAAACTTTTACAAGCAAAGATAATAGTTCCTCTAAGATATTCATATTGGGTTTCCAATCTTGTACCGGTCGGGAAGAAAAATGGAGAGATAAGGTTATGTGTAGATTTTAGAAACTTGAACAGAGCTTCACTAAAGGATAATTATCCCTTGCCAAAGATGGACTTTGTCTTGCAAAAAGTAACTAGAGCATACATGTTATCCAAGGTTGATTGTTTTTTCGGGTATAATCAGGTTGCTGTGGAGAAGGAAGATCAAAATAAAACTGCTTTCACTACACCTTGGGGAACATTCATGTATGCCAGGATGCCATTCGGCCTCATGAATGCAGGAGCTACTTTCCAAAGGGCAATGGATATTGCGTTTGTAGGGGACAAATTTGTAGTTATTTATCTTGATGATGTTGCAATTTTTTCAAGTTCTGATGACGAACACCTACAACATTTGGAGAAAGCCTTTTTAAAATGCAAGAAATATGGATTATCATTGAATCCTAAAAAATCCTTGTTTGCTCTGGAAGAAGGAAAATTACTGGACCATAAAGTTTCAAAACAAGGAGTGAAGATTGATCTAGCAAGGGTTGAAGCTATACAAACAATTCCATTGCCTCGAAGTAAGAAAGATATTCAAAGATTTCTTGGAAAAATAAATTTTCTGAGAAGATTTGTTCCAAATTATGCTGAGATTGTGAGGAAAATAACAGATATGTTGAAAAAGGATGCTGAAGTAAAGTGGGACAAATATGCAAGGGAATCTTTTGGAAGAATTAAAGAAGCTCTCTAAGAAGCTCCTATTTTAATCAGTCTAGGTTACTTGAAGCCATTTCAAGTTTTCTCATTTGCATCTTCCTCTACAATTGCTTCTATGCTACTACAAAAAAATAAAGAAGGAAGTGAGCAGCCTGTAGCATTTTTTAGCAAAGTGCTTTGAGATGCAGAATTGAAGTATAATATCTTGGAGAAACAAGTATATGCTCTGGTTAAATCATTGAAGGCTTTCAGAACCTATATGCTTCATTCTCAAATTGTAGCATACGTGCCTAATTCTTCTGTAAAGGATGTATTAATACAGAGTGATGTTGAAGGGAAAAGAGGGAAAATCCAAGAATATGATTTGGATATCAAACCAACAAAACTAGTCAAAGGACTAGGACTGGCTAAATTTCTAACATAATCTAATTTCCAAGCTTTGGGAATCAGTTTACTTGCACCTGTAGAAGAAGTCACTAAAGAAGCAAATCACATTTAGACAAAAACAACAATTAAATATAAATTCCTCTGTTCAAACTGGTACAAAGATGTTATTCATTATTTGTGTTTCCTTTCTTGTCCACCTTCAATTAACAGAGCTAAGTATAGAGCCTTGAAACTTAAAGCTCAACTTTATGTTATAATTGAAGCTAAGTTGTATTGGAAAGATCCTGTTGGTGTGTTACTGTTATGTCTAACAGAAGAGGAAACCATAGAAGTGATTAAAGAGTATCATGAGTGCCTGTGTGGAGGTCATTATAGTTGGAAATTAACTGCTCACAAGATTCTTAAATCAGGTTTTTATTGGCCCTCTTTATTTGCAGACGTATACAAAACTATTAGAAGTTGTCAAAACTACCAGTTGTTTGCAGAAAAGAAAAGGTTAGCTCCTTTACCTCTTCTTCCTGTCTTTGTTGAAGAACCCTTTAGACAATGGGGATTGGATTTCATTGGAGAAATAAATCCACCATCAAGTGGGAAATTTAAATGGATCTTGATTGCAACTGATTATTTTACAAAATGGGTAGAGGCAGTCCCTTCCAGAAAAGCAAATGATTTGGTTGTAATGAAATTTTTGGAGGAAAATATTTTCAGCAGATTTGGATGTCCAGTGAATATTGTGACAGATAACACTCAAGTCTTCAACTTAGTCAGGTTTATAAATTTCTATCAAACTTATAATGTGATATTGTCCCATTATACAACATATCACCCTCAAGGAAATGGATTAGCAGAATCCTCTAATAAAACGTTGGTGAAAATCTTGAAGAAGACAATAAATGAGAACCAAAAGAATTGGGATTCAAAGCTGGTTTTCGCTTTGTGGGCAGTGAGGATGACTACTAGGAGATCCAATGGTAAGTCACCTTATGAATTAGTATATGGTACCCAAGCATTGTTTCCCACTCAGTTATTAAGGTCAGTAATATATTTTCTTCAAGATGCTCAAGAGGAACCTAATGCCTTGATAAGAAGAATGAATAGAGTGATGGAATTGAGTGAAAACAAAAATAAGGTTAGAGACAATTTGGTCACTTATCAGGAGAAAATGAAGTCCATTTTCGATAGAAAAGCAAAATAAATCATGTTTCAAAATGGAGATCTGGTACTAAGATGGGATACAAGAAGAGAGGGTAAAGGGAAGCATGGCAAATTTGATCCTTTATGGTATGGTCTGTATAAAATCATTGAAGCCAGAACAAATAACACTTTCATGTTGGAAAGTCTTGACGGAGAAGCAGTAGAACTTCCTGTGAATGGGCAGTATTTGAAACACTATTTCCAACACTAGAAGCAGTTAGTTCATCATTGTACATATCCGGTTTCTTATCATTGTATATTTTTCATCAGGAAATTTTTGACTCCATGCTCGAAGTGAAGGCACTGATCTGCAGGTTCTTAGTGTTTCGTGGCAAAAAACACTATCCTCAGGTGGAGCCAGATGTTGTGGATCATCTACATATGCTTTTAATTTTATATTAAAAATACAAAAAAATCTGAAATTGAAAGAAAAGCAAACATGTTAAAGTATTATAGTTTTATACTTTGGCATAAAAAGAAAATGTTTTTAGTTTGATGTATTAAAGTTTAACCGTTTTAAACTTTGTACAAGTGGGTTTTGTATCAAAAGATTAAAGGCTGATCAATTCATTCGGCAGAGAGTGCTGATATTCAAAGTCTGAACTGGATGACCCAACCCGCGGGCACTACCAGCACAATAGTTAACGAAATGGGTGCCTCCGCAGTTGACTGGGTTGACTGCGGAGGCAATAGAGATCAATGGTAGATATCGACTGCGGGGGGACCAGCCGGAGTTCTCTGCCGTACCCTGAGACCCCCCGTAGTGATGTCATATGCCCAAATGAATAAACGACTCAAAAAGTATAGCTATGCCCTTTTTCAATTACTTCACTGGATTTTAACTTTAAAATCCTTACTTTTTCTGTATTTTTCCTTTACTTAAAAGTCCGTTTTTCCTTTGTATTTCCGTCTCCTACAACCCCGATGTGACTGCTCGTTGCCGATGCGATTGCATCGCAACATTTCCCATCGCATTATCGAAATTTTAGCAGCGCTTAACTCAACCGTCCATCTTCCGCTGATGCGATAATCCTCCATCGCATCGCGCGATCGCACCACCCTTCGGCGCTTAATTACTTCTTCTCGTTTTCCGCCGATGCGATCATCGCACCATTGCGCATCGCGTCACACTCACCCCTCGCTTCATCGCTCATCACATATTGCGATTTCCTCTCCCGAAACATTCCCGCTCCTCTTCCGCTTGCGATTGCGATTCCCGTGGCCCACCATTTCTCTTTCCGCTCTTTTCAAAGGAAAAATGGTTTTTCTCCGTGAATGAGGCATATTCTTTTGGTTTGTTAAAAGGGTTTTCTTCAGCAAAAGGAAAAGTGCTCTTGAAGGCCGTGAGTAAGAGTAAAGACAAAAGTCACTTCGGCACCAGCCCATGAATGGCAGCAAACGATAAATGTGGCGGAAAATTGGTTACAGATTTATTTCCTTTCCATTGGATGGAGTAAATGTAATAGATAATACTTCCAGATGGTCGAGTGTATAGTTTCCTCTCTTTTAGAGGGAGAAGACTATACTGAGACTGAAGGGGCCTTATCCCTTTTGAACAGGCAGACAACAAAGGAAGCCTTTCAAAATCCTAAATTTCCGACAGTAACATCAAAATTAATATGTGGAGGTTGTGTCATCGTACTCAAAGAAGATGAAGAAGGTGTGGAAAATTGCAGTGCATCAAATTTTTCTTTCATAAGAATGTAGAGACATAGCTGGAAGGGAAATCATTACATCAAAGGTTTGTGGAAGCACAAAAGGAGGGAATTTTATGACAACGAGTGGCCCCGCAAAATGGTTTTTCCCAAACTGCTCATCAAAAATCAACGGTTGATGTTCATTACGGCACCACCCTTATCATTTTCATAAACCGCCAGAGATGGTCCCGTAGGTGGTTTTGGGTTTTGTGAAACCATTAATTTTATATCATAAATTGAATACAAAGTACGAGACCCAAATATGTATATTATCCACCTCAGCAATAGTACCATGTGGAAAATGTAAAACTTTGAAGAATTTTGTTTAAATTCTCTTATTAACTAAAAGAGAAAGGCACCCATGAGTTTGTTTAACCATATTTGTAAAGGGTTGGGGTTTAGTAAAATCTAGTTTATTTCGAATAGAGAAATAATTTTGTAACTGTTAGAATGTTAGAAACTCAGTTATTGAACTGATTTTGTTTTAACAGTTAATTAGTTAGGTTGAGAAGGAAGAATAAAAGGGGAGAACAAATCTCATTAAAGGTTCCGAGTTTTGGACCTTAAAAGCCTAATTTTTGTACTCAGAGATTGACAAGTTAATGAATGAGTATGCAAGTTTCTATCATTTTGTTAATGTTGAAATGTATTCTCAGTTTATGTTATGTTTTTCCATCTATGAATGAAACAAAGTTATGAGCAGCCGGCCTCTTTATACTTATATATTTCAGAGTTAAAAAACCTTAATTTGCGCTCCTTTGTTTTAACTATTTCTTCGTATACTTCTTCTGGATTTTGAAATGGTATTTTCTGTATAAAACAACATATCAGTTTGAAGTTCTCCCTTCTGTTTCTTCTGATTCTTTCGTTCAACATTGGCTAAAGATATCATTGCAGAATGTTCATATAGTTGATATTTAAGGGTTTGATCTTTAATATTTGAGGGTCGATAAGACAGAAAAATATATACATTCGTGACGTAATCAGATAGATGTCTTAAGCAATGATTCCTTATCACAGCTAAGGGATTGTCTCTTACGGTACAACAGACTGCAGAAATAAGAAATCTGTAGGATACTCCCAAGAGTCAATTGAAACCATAACATCCTCAACAATTCCTTCTGGAGTTACTGTGGACCAATATGAAAGTTGCAGAACTGTTGTGGTTTTCCTCAAAGTCCCTTGGAGGTTGAGTTTCAACATAGTTTCTTTGGTCATGATATTGATGGCAGCCCCAAGATCAATCAGAGTATTGGGGACTATGAAACCATCTATGTGCACATCTACAACTCGACTGCCATGGTCCATGTACTTTGGAAAGATCACCCTTCCCAACATTAAGTCAGAAAACTGTCCTACTACATTGATGGCAGGGGTATCCTTATTCTTTCTCTCAGGTTTCTTGAAGCACTTTCCCTTGATGAGCCTATTGTAAATAGGGAAATCCTTAATGGCCTGGAGAAGTGGTATCTTTACACACAAAATTTTCAACTCTCTTAGAAATTCAGTCTCCTTTGGGGTGTGCTGATTGGAATTGATCAAGTGCTCGGGAAAAGGAGGTTGTTGGATTTGAGTGTTTCTTTCTTCCTTTTCCACCTCAACCTCTATAGGTGGAGATGGACGGTGGTTGTCTGGGAGTACTCCTCCCGACCTGAGATTAATCTCCTATATCTCCACAACATAAGCTGGATATGATGTCTCTCCACTATAAAATTTCTGTGCCTGTTTGTTGTTCGGGTTCAGATTGGGCTGTGTAGGAAATTGAGGAAACTTGGGTGGAGCAACATGAGTAAGATGAGGTTGAGGTTGGGGTGGAGGCATTAGACCAGGTGGTTGATTATGTTGAGTTCTCCACCCTTGGGATGGATTTCTCCACTAAGGTTGTTGAGGAACATACTTTTGAAATGGTTGGTTCACAGGCTAAGGATGATATGGAGGGTTGTAAGGCCAAGTAGGAGGTGTAGGTTAGGATGGAGGAGTGGGGGTGTACCAAGGTTGCATCGGTGCATTCTGATTATTGTGATAGTAAGAGTTAGGTGCACCTTGCATACCTTGCTCATATGACCTAGGGACTTGGGGCCTTATCTGGTTGATGAAACACAGTTGCTCTAATCCCATTTCCCCACCTTTATATACAACTTTGAGTCTAGGTAAAGAGGGACACTTGTCTGTGGCATGATTCTCCTCATAGACTAAGAAAACCTCTATGGCATTTAGTGCACTCTTTCTGCTTCCTCTTACTTCCTTTTGACCTGCATTATGTCCATTTGCAAAGAAAATGTGTGCAGCATGTCACTCTTGTAGTCCTCCAACATATTTCGATTCTCATATTTGATGGAGGTGGAAGAGGAAGGGGTATTGGTTGTACTTTGGCCAGCTCTGCCTTTCTTCCTAACTGCCCTAAAATGGTTCATGATGATAGTTTTGATAGTTTCATAAGGTAGTTGGTAGATATATCCTCCTGATAACGTATTGAGGGTTTCTATCACCTCCTGATAACATATTGAATATTTATATCACCTCCTCTCTGATCCCTCAGAGAAGTACTAGTTTAAGTGATCCGAGATCAAGAGTACAGTTGGCTCTCTTATAGTTTAACTGAAACCTCTCTTCATAGTCTTATAGGGATTCATTAGGCCCTAGAGTCATCGTGAATATATCGTCGTTAGTTTCCTTGGACCTACAGTAGTCCCTGTACTTGTTGTTGAAGGATTATTGCATCTATGCCCAAGTAGTAATGTTGTTCCCAGGTATACCCATGAACCAACGCACAGCTGCATCCTTAAGGGTAGATGGGAATAGCTTCAACTTCTGATCATCTAAGGCATATTCATAGGTCCTACAAACAACAACAAATGAAAACATGAATGTGTCAGGATATTCTGAGGTAAGTCCTTGAAAGTGTGGAAGGGATGAGGGGCTAATTTTTTTCATTTTAGTTTCCCCATATGCCTCTCTAATGCGAAAGACTTCCTGGTCTTCAGTGTCAGCTGTGGTTGAGACAGGTGAAGCAGGTTCCTCAGGTGAAGCAAGATCTCTTTCTTCTCTAATAGGTTCTTCAAAATTTTCAGAAGGCTCACCTATGGTGTGTTCAAAATCACAGCCACTGAAGAAGAGTTAAGGGTGACTTGTGGTGATGTGGGGGTTTTAGGTAAAAAATTTCCTTGAGTATCCCTATTCCTACGAGGCATGAAAATCAGATTTTTTTTTTTGTATTTTTTCAATATTTTTGAAACAAAATGTAAAAGGAAAGGATAAAATAATGCTAAAACAAAATCAAAGCATCTACTAGACACCTCCCCGACAATAACGCCAAAAAGTGGCGAGCCCTAATATTGCACCAAGAATGCAGCAACTCCTAAAGGCTGGCCTACTTTAATTTATCAACCCGGGGTTAGTACAAACCTGAAGGTGAAAATGCTATATACACAATAGATGAATTCTACTCATGTCATCCTCTTTGGAGCTTTACAAAAGGGTGTTATTTCTAGGGTTTCTGGATGAAGTCTGTCACACTTCTGAAATTAGGCCTAGGGCTACAAATTATTCAAAGCCATGGTTATATCAACAAATACATAACTACGCTACAACAAGAAAGTACATCTAACTATCCTGAAATGAAAAAAAATCTACGCATTAAACTATGATAATAAATGAAAGCAACCTAGGCATCTTGCATCAATTAAATTGCTGAATTGAAATGGCATAAATGAAACTAATCTAATCAAAATTTTCTGGGCCAAATGGATAAACATACTCTACTTATTATATTATCTATCTATCATGCTTTTAATCATGCAACTACTCATGACCTAACTATGCTTGTAAATGTGTTGTTTTGCAGCTAGGAGACGAAAGTGCTAAGGTGGCTTATGGAAGGCTTGAACACATGGGGACAAGGATGAAGGTGTATGAGTGTTTTTTTTAGGTCTAGAGGATGTGGATGGTGGTTTATGGGCTTAAGTAGGGGCCCATTGGTGCTATTTCAAGTGCTGCTACAGGCTTCTTGTAGTGCTACAGGAAAGTCCTGAATTTCTATAGGAAACAGTCTGACAGAAATTTGAGGCAAAAAATACGTGGAAAAAGGGTAGGGGAGGTGGAGTGAAGGTGGATTTGGATGAGTGGAAGGTGGCCCACACCTTGGCTAGGATCAGAACCTCTTGGGAGGCCTGTCTTTCACCCTTAGGGTTTGCTCATGGTGTAGGGATGAAAAATCCGAAAACAGGGCTGATGGTGATTGTTGAACATAGTGATGATGAAGGGTGAAAGATGAAGGTGAAGGTGCTGGTGAAGTTCTCCTTGGATATGCTACCTATACCTGCAATACAACTACCTATTCATGTAATAAAAATGGACAAATTCATGCTAAAGACAATGGAAAATATGACTTGAATTTGTAAAGAAAATATACTCTAATCTACAAACAAAGATCTAACACAACATTCTAAACATATCCATGGAATCAAAACAACTAATCTTATCCATTCCATGAAATCATAAACTAAAATTTTTTTTTTGGTCTGTGGGGAAGGTCTGCCCTCGTCAAGATCCAATGAAAGAGATGAGATGGGGAGGCTTGACTCACAACTTTATGAAGTTATAACCTATTATACCAACATATAAGGAAGCTAAATCTATAGAAAAAAAACAAATGGAAGCAAACTAAAAACAGTAAATGAAAATACAAGCAAACTAGCTAAATACTCATAAGAAAAACTAGATAAATGATATGCAAGTAAAGAATGATTATAACAGAGAGGCAGAGGCACATGGATTGGGCCCTAACCCACAAGCCTAGCTCTCTGAAACTAGATCAGTAAAGCACAATCTGAATACTCATTTCATTTCAAAAGATAGTGTCATTACATCAACATAAAAGTCTTGAAAACTGATTACAAGAGCAAATATCCTAATGGCTCTCTCTAAAGTTTGAATCCTAATGAGCTCTTTCTCATCCTTATTTAACCTAAAGGGTAGCTATGAACAAGTCCCTAAAAATTAGGTGATGAGTCCACTTGATTGCAAGTGAAGTTTGGCTTTAGTTCACTTGATATTGAGTTTGCTTGGATGCCTTTGATTTCGAGCTCTTGGAGGGAATCTCGAGGATGCCTTGGCTGAATTTGGGAGTTAAGGAGGGTGGAAAACCCCAAGAATATCTCCTTGCAGTCTACTCTGAGTCTTAATGACAAAAAATTCACAAAAATGCAATATCGTCATGATTTTCCTGTACTTAATTCATGTTAGGTACTCGAAGTATGATAAGCCTCAATCACCATCTACACTAGCATAATAAGACCATAATATAATTAGAATTAAAGAAAGAAAGACTTAATGAGGAAAAAAGGTGACCATTAACCCCTCCAAATGTACCTAATGATGGAGCTCATCACTGATAACCCCCAAGTAACTTCGCAGTATTCTCCCTCCCAACCTAAGAATTCGCAGAAGCGAGAATCTAGTAATAGCCAGGGTGTTTTTGGCTTTCCTGCTCCCCCCGCCCCTCCTACCCCCCACCCCTCCCCCTACCCCCCACCTCTCCCCCCCAAGAAGAAGTATGACTGACGATATTAACCTACCCATTTTCAAAGGAATTGGATTGGAGGATCCGAAACAAATTTGGTTTATATGTGAAACTCTATGGATAACGAAGCATATCAACGATGAGAATATAAAGAAAGCGCAACTCGTTATGATGATATGAGATAAATAATTGACATGGTATATGAAGTATTCAAATAATAAGAACAAAAATTTTTCATATATTGAAACAACATTGATAAGAGAGTTTAAGAAGCCAAAGTCTGAGTTGCAGTGCATCACCTAGTTGAAAGAGATAAAATAGAAACCTACTGAGTTTTTCTGGGAGTTTGATAAGAGATTTAAGGTGTTATTGGATCAGGTAGGCTTCGACATAGCTTTGAAACAACATCAATAATGGTTTATAGCCGCGCTACTCCCGCATACCAGATTTCCATTAATGCAACAAAAGATAGAAAGTCAAGCTGAAGCTCTAGAGATTGTGATGAAATTAGAAGCTTCGCCTATATGATATACTAATGCACGCATCCAACATATTCAAAATCAACTTGAAAACCTAACCCTATAGATACAAGACAAAAAGAAAAGAAAATAAGTTAGAGAAGAAGTATGGAGTACAGAGTATAGGTCGGAGGGCCATTCTAAAGAATAGTGCCCTATCTTTAGGGATTACATGGCTGGTGGGGCACCAAGTCCCTTGAATGAAAGATCTAGCATGTGGTGTGAAATATGTAAGACTAGGGTCCAACATCATAGAGAAGACTGTTGCTTGTAACATAAATATGTATAGACTCTGAGGAATATATATTGAAAATTCTGTAAATCAGCAGGACACGAGGAGAATAATTGTCGGGCTTATGACCTAATGATGGAGTGTAGTGATGACACTTATAGAATGCAAGAAGAAGAGCACAAACATGAGGATAATGGAAAACATAGTGGTCGAGGAGGTTACCAAGGAAGATGTCGGGGTGGTGGAGCTAGTCTAGGTCGTGGACAGATCATTTTCTATAACTGCAGCCAACCAGGTCATTTTGCAAGAGACTACCAGAACCCTACAACGACATGTAAGTACTGTAAATCCTTTGAACATGTAATTGAAGAATGTATTGTACTTATGGTGAAGATTCAAGAAAAGAGGAATCAAAAGCTGACACAATATATTAAAATGATGATTGTTGAAAGGAGGATTTCCGAACCTCGAGTTAGTATTTTCACTAGAAGTGGAGATGCGTCTGGCAGTGATAAAGTGGATGAAAAGAAAGAATATGAAAGTGCATGGGTCAGCCCAAATCGATCCAACATATGGTTCCATTGATGGGGTCAGAAGGACTCCTAAGAAATATCCTATTTTTGTTATTCAGAAATAAAAAGGAGTATTTATGGAAGCAAATCAAAGTTTTATAGATATTGGAGCTTTGACCTCTAGTGCACAACTGAATCCTGATCAGAAAATTAACTAAGATGTGTCATCAGCTTCGATACAAAAATGAGCTCCAACATAAGATCGAGCTCCAACACAAGACCAAGATTTAGAAAATCAAGTAGGTATTTTAAAGTCTTTTCTATAGACTTGTATGAAATTGTTAAGAGATCAAAAGGATGTAGAAGGGCTTCAGGAGTTGATAGATTCCTGTGCATCGAAATAAACACCGTGAAGTGAGATGCGTGTAGTCAATAATTTTCATCGACAGAAGAGAACCGAAAGAGAGATGAGGCTTAGTGCGTAGATACGAGCGTATGAGATGGATCAAATTATTTTGGATTTGGGATCTGATGCTAATGTATTGATGAAGAAAACATGGGAATTAATGGGTAAGCCAAAGCTACAATGGTCACCTATTCAGTTAAGGATGGAAAATCATCAAAAGGTATTCCCTATGGAATACTACTAGGTGTCACAATGGAAATTGAAGGAATTCACACTACTACTGATTTTGAAGTAATAGAAATCGTCGATGACAGTAACCTTATCTTGCATTGCTTGGAATTGACTAGGAATTTGACAATATGTCCATAATTAAACTGAAGAAGAGACAAATGATATTTTAAGGAAACAATATGGGAGTAATTTTTTCCTTGGATCCATCAGAAGGAGTAAGATAAAAAGAACTAGCCAAAGAATAATATTGCACAGCTGACATAGACAATATCTGTCAAATGAAAGTGAAGGAACAAGATTGTGTTAACCCTACTACAGAGGGCAAGTTGAGTTGGGAGCGTGATATTTATTATACCTCAGACTCAGAAGAAGAGTTGGAGAACTCGCAGAATAGGCTACATGAAGTATCTAGAAGGCATTTTACAAGAATTACTAAATCAGTTCGCTATATGATATATGAGGGATGTAATATGCCTTCTTATGATGGCTTAGGCGATGTAAATACTTTTATTAATGATTATAAATAACAAGTTCACAAAAATCAAAGGTTGTTAGCCTTAGATATAGCCCTAAAAGCTACCCCTGCTAGGTGGTGGAGTGCACACAAGAAGAATATAGGAGGTTGGAAGGAATGTCGAAGATTGATGTGGATAAGGTTTGGAAAGATAGATACAAAGATGGAGATAAAATATGAGGGTGAAACTAATACTAGGAAGCATATCCAACTATGCACTACAACATGGAAGGATATTCCACAATAAGAATGGGTACATGGATTCATTCATACATTAGAGACAATCCATAAGAACTCATACCTAGAAACAGAGCTTCGACATGGTACCGAGAACTGGGCAAACATGGTTTATGGCTTCATATTAACATTAAGCTTTGAGGAAGGTTTCCCATACATAGATTTGGTTCTTCAAATAGTCAAGGAGAGGATATTTGAGAATGTAACCCCACTAACATGACAACAACTTGATTGGGTTGTGCAGATAGAAAATGGATTGGAGTGTTATAACCTTACTGCAGATGAATAATAAGATCCTCACAACATCGACATAGTAGAGTCAGAAGGATACCGCTAAGTAAATGAACTTGAGCTAGAAATACCCGACATAAAAAAGCCACTGAAGACCAAGAAGGTAAACATAATATTAGAGAAGGAACCCAAGTTTGCAACAATAGGAGACTCTAGGATGAGGATACAGTCAGTAAAGTTACAGAGTTACTTCATCAATATCAAAAACAGTTTCCCACCAAGTTTTCAAAGATGAAGGGTATAATTGGGAGATATAGGATTCATGAAGATTCCCCTTAATCCTGATGTGAAGCAATTCAAATAAAGGCCTTACAGGCTAAGCCTGAAGTATAAGGAGAAAGTGAAAGTAGAGCTTGATAAGATGATAGCAGTAGGAATTATTGAGCCTATAGAAGAATCAGAATGGTGAGTCCTATGTTGGTGCAGGAGAAGAAGACTCAAGGAGAAATTAGGATATGTGCTGATCTCAGAAAGTTGAATGATTCATTTTTACATGATCCCTTCCCTATCCCTTTCACAGATTAAGTGCTAGACAATGTAGGAGGTCAGGAAGCTTACTCATTTACAGATGGATTCTCCAGTTATCATCATATTAGGATTGCACCTAAAGATCGGATTAAGACCACATTTTATATAGAATGGGGCTCATATCAATATACAGTAATGCATTTTGTATAAAAAAATTCCCCTGCTATATTTTCTAGGGTTTTGGTCGCATATTTTAAGGAATACATCCACAAGTTTTTAGAGGTATATTTTGATGATTAGTCGGTATTTGGGTTGTTGAGAAAACATGTTGGAAGTTTAAGACTTATGCTCGGCACATGTAGAAAATATCAGATCTCTTTGAACCTAAAGAAATGCATATTTTGTGTGCCTTTTGGCATATTGTTGGGACATACTTTCTGTAAGAAAGGAATAATGGTGGACCCTGCTACGATTTCTATCATTGTGAACTTGCCTCCACCTAATACAATAAGACAGCTTCGCACTACGTTGGGACATACTAGGTATTACAAGAAGTTCATCAACGGGAGTGCTCAGATCACTGTGCCTATAGAGAAATTGTTAAAAAAGTATGTAAATTTTCAGTGGAATGAAGAATGTCAGAATAGCCTCGATATATTGAAAGAAAAAATGGTAGCTACACCTATACTAGTATTCCCTGATTAGAATAAGGAATTCCATGTCCACGTGGATTCCTCTTGTATAGCTTTAGAAGTGGTATTGACACAACCTAGTGCATGAGAGATTGATTATCCTATAGATTTTGCAAGTAGAAAGTTATCTAAAGCAGAAAACAATTACACCACTACAGAAAGGGAAGGACTCACCATGGTGTATGCTTTGCAAAAGTTTAGACATTATTTTCTCAGGTCACAATTTAAAATGTTTACATATTATTCTGCACTAATGTATTTGGTTAATAAGTCTATCTTAGGAGGAAATATTTGCAGATGGTTACTGTTATTCCAGGAATATGACTTTTATATCATTGTTAAACTAGGGAGACTGAATGCAGGACCTAACCATCTGTCAAGGCTAGAAACCGGGGAAGAACTAACCAACATAGACGGTAATCTACCTGATGTGTGGTTATTTGCAATCAGAGTGGAAGATGACCATTTCATAGGTATAATTCAGTATTTTACCATAGGAATGGGTCCTTTAGAGTATACTACACAACAAAAGAAAGAATTAGTGGTTAAGGTAGCTGAATTTTCATTAATAGTAGTATAGTTATATAATATGGGACTAGATGAGATACTGCGTAGATATCTTCCTGAACATGAAAGACAGATGATTCTAGCAGAGGCTCATGTGGGCACAAATGGTGGGAACTATGTAGGAAAAGCTAATGCGCAGAATATTTTGAGAGTAGGATTGTGGTGGCCTACACTACATAAATATGTACTACCGAGCATGTGATGTGTGTCAAAGAACAAGGAAGACTTCTAGAAGAGATGAAATGCTGTTGGTACCACAAGTTACATTGCAGGCCTTTGATAAGTGGGCCATTGATTTTGTTGGACCCATCAGCCCACCTAGAAAGAGGAATGGTGCAAGGTACATAATTACAACAACTGATTACTTGAAAAGATAGGCTGGAGCACAACCAGTAAGAGACTGCAGCGCAAAGACTATTATGAAGTTTATTTTTGAGTACAAATTTCTAGATTTGGTTGTCCAAAGATTTTTATGAGTGACCAAGTTTCAAACATCCTAAATAAGACTATTGAAGCATTGACTAAGGAGTTACAAGTTTATCATTATAAGAGTACCCCTTATCACCCTCAGGCCAATGGAACAATAGAAGCATTTAATAATATTTTGGAGAATGCACTTACTAAATTATGCAATGTGAATAGATATGACTTGGACCTTATAATTCCAACAATGTTATGGGATTATAGGACCACATGTAAGAAGTTGAAAGGTCAGAAACCCTTCAGGTTAGTTTATGAGTAAGAAGTTGTGATTCCCATGGAGTACAACGTGCCTAGCTTAAGGACTACAAATTTTACAGATATGGAAAACCTTGATATAATAGAGGAAAGAATGTCTCAGTTTCTTTCTTTGGAGGAATATAGATTTATAGCAGGATTCCATCAGCAAGTACATCAAGCAAGAGAAAAGGCCTGACATACAAACATATTAAGCAGAAGAAGTTCTAGGTGGGAGACCTTGTTATCCTTTATAACAGTAAGTTTGTAAAGTTTCTAGGAAAATTCAAGATGCATTGGTTGGGCCCATACATTATCAAGCATATTACTGATGGAGGCATGATTCAATTAGAAAAGTTAAATGGAGAATTGGTTCAAGGAAGAGTAAATGGCAACAGGTTGAAGCTGTACATGGACAACCCTACCCCTACAAATTTGCTCTGAATAAAGGAGAAACACCTTAGTGTCACTTGAAGTTGAAAGTGGGCACTATACTATAAAATACGTTGTAGAGAGAGCTTCCACATAGGATCCTCAACATAAGAGGGGTTGCTTCGCTACAATATGGGATGCGTCGAAGTTCGCCGGATAAATATGACTATTAAAAAGGAAATTTTCTGTTGAAACATGTAGAAAGATGCATTTATGAGGAAATATTGATCAAATCTAGCGATAGATACGGAATTAATGAACATAATCTGAGCTAATGATAGGGATAGGAATTCATATTTGTAATAAAATCTGTGTCCCGCCTAGATTTGGCACTTTGATATCCTGAGAGTTTGAATATTTCTATTGTGGAGAAGTTGTAGAATTTTTTTCTACTGTATGTCGCCTGAGGAATCCTTTGAAGAAGTTATTTGTTTATTTAGTGAGAAGGGCTTAGCTGGAGCCATGAAAGCATCATCTGATATGCCCGTAGCAGCATAACCACAACCTGGATGCACATAGCCAATATCCTCGCAAAATAAAATGACCAGAGAGCAGAGAATGAAGAGGAAACAATAAAATAAACCCATTGAGCCTCAGAAAGAGCCCAAACATGTGAGAGATAGTGAGGAAGAAGTAGAGCAAGTGAGGATGGAAACAGATGGCGCAACGTTTCCATCACCTCTCCCACAGTATATTCCACCAAGAAAACCAGATGCAAAACCAGCGAGAGAGTCGAAGGACACAAAGTATGGCACCTTCACACCTTTATTGCTGGAGTTAGTGCAATTTATTGGAGAAAACCATGGAAAGATTCTGCACCTAAAGTTTGCAGACAATGATTTCAATAAATTTCCAATTCGCACCAGATAAATACTTAAAACAAGTGCACTACCCTGAGAGTGGTGTGACAAGGTTAGAACCGCAATAGTAGGTGGCTGGATTGGTGCACTCGGGCTTGTTGAATATGTTGAATGTCTTGTACTTTGGAAAAAGTCCAAGATGCACAACTTGTGTGAGATAACTGTTCGTGATGGTGCACGTTGGATGCTTATGGATGGGGAAGAGGATCCCTATCGACCCAATGTTAATATGGAGAATCAAAAGACTGCCTTATCAAGGGCTAAGCCCTACAGAGGAGTTTTTTGTGAAAGATCAAGAAAAATCCATAACAGGAAACGTGAAGAAGAAGTTTGGAATGACGAAAGGGAAGTGAGGTTATGATATCAACTCGATCAATGACCAGGGAGTTCGCTTCACAGCACATGTATTGGCTAGAAAAATTACGAGGAATTGCCGAGATAATGAAGTCCTTGCACCGATGGTTTCATTAGCTGTGCAGTGCCCTAATGGGGTTCAGTAAAATTGGGCCACATATCTATGCCAAGAGTTTTTGGATGACTGTTGTGAGGCTCAGGAGAAAGGTACTCCATTTCATTACGCATGGTTAATTTTGATAATTGTGATGTGGAGAGAGACAAAAGGTTCACAATTCCCTCCGCTAGCCCCGAAAGTTTATGAAGCCGTGCGATATGCCTTGCTGTAGTATACCACTGATCCAACGCAAGCACAGGATAACAAAATGTTTTTCATTTTATACCATATGAACTTACACATCTTGGTGAACCAACACCCTCGCCTTTCATCGCGTCTATACGAGTAGTATGGCTCTGTCATGAACTTTAAGTTGAATTAAAAAAAAATTACATACAGGTTTTGAGGGATGCAAGAAAGGCATGACATCCATTTCCATATTTAGTGAAAAAAATCGATCTCCTAACCTAGATACAACAATGTCCCGCAGAGTGGATCACTGTGCTAGAGACACAGATGAAGGATAATCCGACAGAGAAGGACATGACGCAGTTCGGGGAAGTGAGTGGGAAGGATAAGGATGAGAAAGAGTCATAACAACATGATAAATATGGAGAGGGTATCCAGGATCCTCTTTGAGGTGATGATCAGAACAGAGAGTCTGAAAATATAGAGACATACCCATCTGTCACAAAGAAGAGGAAGGCACACGCCAAAGCTGCCACAAGAAGAAAAAAAAAGTGGAAGGTAGACAAGATAAGGGAAATAATGCCAATGGTCCTCACTGAGGAGGACTTGTACTAGATTGGGGATGGAATTCAGGAAGCAACAACATAATCATGGAACAAGCTAGAGGATCGCCACACCACACTTCTAATAAGTGTTTAGGAGCACATTGAAGAACTGAAGATATTGGCACATACAATCAAACATCCAGTGCAGGAAGAGGATAAGCTTGGAGAGGAAAGACCAGTAGAGCCTACACTTGGGGCGTGGATAGCGCTGATACTTGCTAGAGACCTGCAGTTTGACTCCGTCGAGGTACAACAATAGGCCAAAGAGTGGAGGTACGTGAACATGAACATCGCAATAGTGCCACTTAAAATATTACACAAGTTGCATCAAGAGATCATAAATGAGCTAAATCAATGTGAACAACTCACTTCACAGTTAAAAATTCAGGTAGAGGGAGAGAGTGAGCTTCGCTGAAGGATAAGCTAGACCAGGGGATCCAGGAGAGGGATCAGGAAGTACAACAACAACAGAAGATGAAGGAGGTGGTCGAAGTAACATGGCACGAGGTTCTGTACATTGATGTCCGAGAAGAGGAACGAGTGGAGGACGAGTCACGATGCTCAAACTTGTAGTAAAAGGATAGAAGAATAAGATCGCAGACGTGCAATTTTCATATGAGATGAAGATCAAAGAAATACATATGAGGCTACAACCAACCACACCAGAGGAAGTGCGAGAGCAGAGAGAGGCTGACCTGAAGGCTGTAGTGGCCGACATCTCCACAACAATGGAATATTATGGGAAGATATTGGATGAGAGCTTACAGATTTTGACTCCACTATAGGAAGATCCAAATGTGTAGAGAATACAAGAGGATATTCAGCAGAAGTAGCAACAACTGGAGGAGATTCAGGAAACTGTGATAACCTTACCAATCCCATGAAATCTCGCAAAGATTAATGAGGGAAATTCCCTCTAGAATAAGATAAAGGAGATGAGGAAGGAAGAGTAGACTTTGACAGAGAGAAATCAGCCATGGCAGGATGAGACTATCCAACTGTACCAAGCGGTGGATGAGAAGATTCAAGAGCTTCAATAGAGAGAGGAGGTAGTGATTCAGAAGGCTACGAGACCGAAGACAAAAGTACTACTTGAGGAAGTATGCAACGAAGAGAAGCAGGTCACATAAATTCTGTAGTAGTTCAAAAATGCCTACAACAACATTTCATAGAATATCAGAGGCAAACCGACTAAGCGACTCGAGACGAGTCACATGTGAGTGTTCGGGGCCTGTTGGGTGCAACCTAACTTGGCATAGAATTTGGAAAATACTCCACATTTTGTGGGGCAGAGTGCACAATGGAGTATTCAACAGAGCACATTTTTAGGAATGAAATATAACATGCAATGTCGTAAGGGCTTTAGGGTGGGTCAAAGCCCCTCATTTTTGTAAAAGAGCGTGATTTTGTAAGGGATCAATGGTTTTGGGACCATATTTTCTTATTTTAATGAATCCATGGTATTTGGACCATGGTATTTTGATGGTGTAACCCTACAATGTAATAATATATATAGGGTAAAATAATAAGAATGGAATCATCAAATCAATAATTTTTGATCCAGATCAGAGTTATGGGCGAATTTTTATTGTGATCTATAATTTGGTAGTGAAGGAGAGGCTCTGTAGCTAAGTGTGCAGAGGTCTAGAGAAGAGTCTGCAACTAAGTGCACATACAACCTGTAACTTAGTGTGCAGGCCAAGAACTAGTTTTTCTTCAAAGATTCATTATATTAAGCAACAATTCTTGTGGACGCAACCCTACACTAGGGTGAACCATGGTAATTTGGTTTTATTATGTGATTGATGTGTATATTTTCTTATTATCTGTTGTAGAGTAGCAATTATTACAATTGAATTTTACTTCAAAACAATGATGGTTTATGGTTTTATATGACATGTTTAAGTGATTAATATAATGCATCAAAGTGATTTATAAGTGTTAACAATAAGATAACATAATAATATCACATTTCCTAGTCCTTCAAGGCTACAAAAACCTGGCTCTGCATCCTCCCATAGTCACTTCGAGTGAGACTGCGATCTGCTTGCAGGTCGTTGCCGAAAGGGTTAGTGATCAAGTGTTTTGTTGGTGCATAATATAGATTGAACCCGTGTCAACTCAAATCGAGCAAACAGTTGAGTATCAAGACCATTCTTCTTATTTTCATCATTTCCTCTAAGAGATTGTAATAAAATATTTTTTTATTTCTTCCTGTTGTAGCCTCTACAACACCCTCCAAAAAATCCACACTTTAAAATTTTTTTGGAGCCCCTTGAGCATAAAGAAAAGTTATGTTAAAGTCTGGGAGGGTTAAGTCGCTAAGTCGCAGATTTCTAAAATTTTGGAAAATCGCGACCCCGCGACTCCGAGGTCGCACCTCCCTCAAACCACCGCAAAATGCGACCCCGCGACCTCATTAATGGCCCGCATGCGCAACCTTTTTATAAATAGAAGGGTCGCTAGGTCGCATTATGCACATTCAGCGGATAGAAAGAAAACGCTTCTGACAGGTCGACTGGAGCGCGATTTTCCCGGGTAAGTTTCCGTTTTCCTCCTTCTGTTTCCTTTTATGATTTTCTTGCCTAATTTTCCCTACCTTAGCCTTTAAATTTCCCTCTTTCTTGGCCCTTGTTTTCATTTGAGACTTAGGGCTCCCAATTTTTTCTCTAACATTTACCCTGCTTTTATAACATTGTCACTGCTTCCCATCCAGACCGTTATGGCATGTGTTCTGCTCCAAAAGCTCTCCCCTTGCTCTTTCTTGGCCCACTTACCCTTGTAATTTTGAAGTTAGAGGGAAATAGACTTTACGCGGTGCGCGCCAAAACCCCGGCAAGCCCTAGCGTGACTTGTGACCCGTGCGACCCTGCGACCCCAGTCGCTGAGTCGCCAGGTCGCAAATCGCCCTTCATTCTACTTTCACGCGACCTAGCGACCCTGCGACCCGGTCGCAGGTCACAGAATCACACTTCCATCGGTTTTCCTAGCATTTGCGACCTAGCAACCCCGCGACCTGGTCGCAAGGTCGCAAGGTCGCACTTCCGTAGGTTTTCTCACAACTAGCGACCTAGTGACCTCGCAACCTGGTTGGAAGGTCGCAAGGTCGCAAAGTCGCAAAATATTCGAGAATTTCAACATCGTGACCTTTGCGAACCCGCGACCCAGTCGCAGGTCGCTAATTCAGCCCTTCCTGTGTCTCCAGTTGAAATAAATAATAGCTGTACATAGGCTTGTATTATCATGGCATCTTTATTATCTTGGGACTCTTTCATGAACATGACAGGTGAATTTGAAGCAGACTTAGAGTGTGTCCCTGTCTCCTCAGATTCAAGCGACATGGGACCTCTAGTGGCCCGGAAAAAGAACAAGAGCCCGGAAGCAGAGGACATAGAGATGGATATACCAATGTCCCCGCCCCCGATCTATAAAGACACCCTGTGCACATTTGCCAAAGGGGACAGCATGTGTTGGTACCAAGTGTACCAGGAGTTTGCTCGATAGGAATTCCCAGAGGACCTCCCTGACCGGGAAGCATACATACAGGTGAAAAGGTCAAGGTTCCATCTTGCAGGTGCCCACCCTGCTATATTCCCATGCATGGAGGTTATAGAATGGATTATACAAAACAATGACCCCAAAAAGTGGGTAATCAGGGACTACGAAGGCAAGGCTTTCGAGACTCTCAAAGGCTCGGATGCTCAAGTTTACTATGCATTTCCTGAACGAGAGGAGGACTTCATAGAAGATTGGGCCATCGCCCATGCAGTTCCCATAATAGACACTCTAAAAGGGTGGTGGGAGGAGCCCGAGAAATTCAAGGCCAAGTAGGATCAAGAATATCCAGTGGCAGGCCTTAGGAAAGTGTATAAACTGGTGGACGCTATGCTTTGCAGACTGTACGGGTGCCCCGATGCCACCACCTTCAGCGGTACATGGGAAACCCTAATGGAGTATGTCACTGTCCATGGCACCCGGTTCAACTGGGCCAACATACTGGTGGTCTCTCTTCAAACAAACATATCCTTGGCACTGGTACCGGATGATGGATATCCTTCTGAATTCTACATGGCCTCCTACCTGTTGGATGCTGTTTGTTCGAGGTGCTACTTTGAGGGATGGTGGCACAATTTGGATCCAAAGCAGGCACGCCCAATCCACTTAGAGACAAAGGTATTTTTGGATTCCAGATACAAGCAAGACATAGGGCCGATCTCTCAAGTTTTCATCCTAGCTCTCTACAGAAAATTGTTCGGCCAGGATGCTCCTTGCATGTCTTGGTGAGCCAAGGAGACGTTAGGCAAGGTGGTGCATTGGTTCCCACTTGCCGAGTACAAATTCATTCGAGTATTTGGTTCGTACAAGGCTCCCCATGCTATGCCCCGATATGTTACAGATAAAATGGTCATTCAAGAAGTCTGTTTCCAGATGAATTCCAGATTCTCTAAGGTCCTGACTAAGGGAAAGAAGAAGCCGTGGCCTATGCTACCCATCACTATTGGTACCTACATGGTCAAAGATTTTAGGGAGGTAGAGGCAGAAGCGAAAGAGATGAAAATTTATTGCCTTGGGTCATTGGACCACCAAACATATGACCCAGAGAGGATAGCCCCTGATCATTGTAAGCGGGCTAAGTTAAAGTGGAACTACCAACACACAGAATGCCCGGACGAAGATGAAAAAAGAAATTGGTATAATGCAGATAGGAAACTCGCTCTGGGGGTGTGGTATGATCAAGAAGACCCAGATGACCAAACATTGGAGGATAGAAGCCGTGAATTAGGAGGCACTTCTTCTTCTCAGGCTAAGAAGCCTCAAACTAGTATAGGGCACAACACTGCTGCCCAGCAGAAAGAACAAGAAGCCAAAGCCCAGCAAGAAATGGAGAAGAAATGGAGAAGAAGATGAAGAAAAGCGCAAAAGGATCTTGAGGTTAGATCAGAAGAAGAAGCAGGTAGAAGAGGCCAGGAGAAAAAAGGAGGAACAAGAGGCAAAGGTTGAGGCGGAACGACAACTCAAGAGATAGTTGGATCAAGTGGAGGCCGAACGCCAGAGGAAAGCAGAACAAGAAGTGGCAGCAGAGGCTGAACGCAAAAGAAAATCAGAACAGACAGTAGCAGCAGCAGCCAAATGTAAAAGGAAAGCCGAACAGGAAGTAGCGGCAGAAGTAGAGAGGCTGCGGAAAGAGGAAGAAGAAAAGAAAAGAAAAGAAGAGGAGGATAGAATACTAGAGAACATCGAGACATCTCCCCAAGGCGCAGGATCAAAAACAGAGCTACAGCCCCTTGAAGCACCTGTAGTCAGTACACGCGCTACACTCTCCGATGTGAGTTCCTATGAAGGGCAAGAAGAGGAAGTATTCAATCTTACCAGGCTCACATACGATCAGTTCTCCTTCAAGATCCTACAGGAGAAAAGAAGATGCCTGGCACGAAACCCTTCTGCCTCATCCACAGTCGCAATGGAGAAAGATATAGCCCTAGACACTAGGACTAACCCAGTAATGATAGCATCGGCCGACACAACTTTCGTCGCGGCTACGGAGGAAAATGTAAACAGAATGAGTAGAGAGATCCTCTCTCTAAAAAATAAACTACAAGAAGCAGAGCAAAGGGAGAAAAGGGCAGAGTAGGAAAAGGTAGCATTAAGGGAAGAGATTCAGCAGCTCCAAGACAAAACTGCCCCTATCAACGAAGTGCCGCTCACCATCCGAAGAGATTTGGATGTATTAGAGGCCACCATGAGATAGGTCTATGGGGAAATGTTTACTATAAAACAAACAGTTGCCCCCTTGGTAAGAGCCCAAGCAGAAACCAAGTAGAGAAGCGAGTAGCTGAAGGAAGCCTCAACTGCTTTGGATAGAATGATAGAATGGACAGGCTGGTACCCCCAGGATCCCGAAAACCTGCCAAAGAAAGACTAGATCCACACACAAGATGCCAAGGTACAAATCCAGATTAAAATGTAGTCTAAAGATAAGCTGTCGAAGGACCTAGATAAGGTGATGGCCACATACGAGCATCTGATCAGCGACATCGATTCAATGCACACCCTACATCACATTCCATCGCTGGGTGCATTGGGTGAGGAGAAGACATGGGAACAGGTGGACCAGGAGATCCAAACATTTTTTCAACCCATCAAACAAGCCGCTACCACTTCAGATCTTGCAGCGTCATAGGACAACTTGAGGAAGTTCATTGTCACACCAGTCTAGATCTACACCAAACTGGCCTCCCTATCCAACCTGGTCATGCAGAAAAGAGAAACTTTAATTCCTAATGCTTTGGAGTGCTTACATCGGTTGAGAGAAGAAGTTCCCTTGATTTCTCCTATAACGACGGATTGTCGTGCGTGGCAAAATTTCCTCAGAGAACAACAAGTTGATACCCCTGACCTCACGATCACACGCATGTTTTCATGACCAGGTGGCAGTAGGTCGTAGGTCCCAGGTCGAAATTCTCATTCAGGTCGTAGGGCAGTTCAACAGTCGGGAAGATAAAAAGTCAGGAAGCCCAAAGGGCAAATTTTGGTCTATAAAACTCCCTTTGGGAAAATTGTAAAGGAGCTTTTTTTTGGGACTCAAAGAGTTAGAGAGCATTGTATAGAAGTATAACACTCTTTTGCATATGAATATAGATACTTGTTAAAATCCTTTTGGATCTGATGTGTTTTTCTGTGCGAACACTATGAGTATTTCTTTTCAGTTTTAAATATATTTTGATTAATGAAGCTGCGTTTTTTTAATGGCATCATTCATGCATGATAGTTCTCTGTACTTGTGTTAATGATGTTAATTTTATCTATGCTTCCCCAATGAATGTTAACAAATTTGTTTAATGACATTTAAATTTTCATCGTAGACATTTAAGGAAGTGAAGGTTGTTCCTGCCATAAAGAATTGTTTCTTTTGTGGCTAGAACAATGTGAAAGCATGACCCTTACGATCTGCTGTTGACAATATTTCTTTTTGCCTCATGTCTTATTATTCGCCTCACTATGCATAGTGTTATATACGTGTTTAAACTCATTAATCATGTATCTTGTATTGTCTGAATAAGTGTGTGTCCGCAGGTTCATTGAGTTCTTTTGAGACCCAAGGAAAGGAGGCTTAAGCGGTAGCCGGACCCACACCCCGGACGGGATCCCTACGCCAAACGGTTTAGAGTCTAGTTGGGACTTTTCACCGGGGAGATCCCCTGCTGTTGGCTGGAAAAACTTTCCCGTCAACAGAATTGGCTCTAGAAGGAGGGCTTGAATGGCATCCTCCCAACACACAAGCAATATTCTGTCACAAAATCCCCAAGGGGAGGTCATAAACGATGATACTATCCCTCCTCCTTTGGAAGATGTTCAAGGGGAGGAGGCTCCATATTATGAGGTCACTAGGGAACAGTTGAGAACCCTGTGCCCAGTTTCTCGCAATCTCATCAGGGATTTGCAATTCACCCCAATCATGAGTTTCTTGACCCATACTAGGACCCCTGCTGCTAACATCACTCGCAACGGTGCCCTTGTGAATTCTCTGCCTCAGTTGGTAAATTTGATGGTTGAAGACCTCGCCACCGCTGTCCGGAATAACGAACCGATTCCCGAACTCCAAGTCGGCGAAGAGGAGGAACCCGACATGAATGAACCCCATCCTGAGTAGCCCAACCAAGCACAACATGACAACAATCAAGTCCGCCCCCCGCCAGCAGGAGGCGAGGGAAATAGAGGCCAAGGGAATGAAGGTGAGGGAAATAGAGTCCAAAGAAATTAAGGCGAGAGGAATAGAGGCCAAGGAAATGGAGGACATGGAGTTAGAGGTAGGGGAGATAGAGGCTGTGGCCAAGGACGCCATGCCACACACCGCCGTAAAAAACATAATAGGCCACCTATCTAAAATTGGGGATATCTCAAGAATATGGCCAACTGTGAGGTATATTAGGATGAGCACTCTCGCCATGGGGAGGAAGCATCCTGTGAGGTATATCAGGATGAGCACTCTCGCCATGGGGGGGAAGCATCCGCGTCAGGCATGGGGAGTGAATCTGAATATGAGATCAGGCACCACGAGCATGCTAGGTGGGTGCAACCACTTTCTTGGATGGCCTAGTCCTCGTTAGATCTGTTAGGCCCCCTCCATGACATGCCCAAGCACCCTGAGAAGCATCTCCCAAAGTTCGATCCCGAGAAGGGTACGTTGGCCGAGGATCATATAAGAAACTTCTATTTATCATTGCAAATTATGAGAGTTCAAACCGATGACGTTGCTTGTTGCCTTTTTCCACACACTCTTGAGAACAAAGAGACCACCTGGTACCGCTCCCTTCCAAGTGCCTCCATAACCTTCTGGGACCAATTCCGCTGCATCTTCTTGTAGAAATTTTCGGAGGAAAAAACCCCTTCCATGCTCCTTACGGAGTTAAGCACCATTAAATGCCAGAAGAAAGAAAAGGTCAGGGATTTCAATCAACGCTTTTCTACCATACTGAAAAATTTCCCCCCCAACTTGGTGTTGGATGACTCCATTACCATAGACTACTATACAAAATCTCTCCCTAGGGATATTGCCGTCTTTGTAAAACGCGAAGTTAGGGCCACCCTTGCAGAAAATTATGCGGTCTCCCTCATTGTAGAAAAGTTCATGCTTTCTATAGGAGCCATCGATCATGAAGGGAGAGATGACCACAAACCCACCACGAAGAAAAGTCAGTCCTCCACACCCAAGACTGCGGATAAGGATAAGGATGCTTTCGACTTCGAGAGTATAGCAAAGACCCTTAAGCTATTGACAAATGAAGTCTCTGACCTGAAGAGAAAGGGCATAGAATCTACTACTGGCACTAAGGCGCAAAAGCCCTTTTTCAGAAAGAGTAACCCCAACACCAGCCGACCTCCATCTAACCCAAACGCTATTCTCAACGTGGAAGAAATAGGAAAAGATAACTTTTGTTCGTTCCACCAGGCTACCCACTCTGAAAAGACATGCCCACAATGGATTGGCAACATGACCGCAGTAGTAAATCAGCTTCTGGATGATCAAACCCCAAGGGATGTAGGGGAGGATGATGTTGCTAACAATGAAGAAGATTTCCCACCTGATGAAGAACCGGGGTCCTCTATTCTTGCGTTCGATATAATCCGCGGGGAGAACAATCATACCATCACTGATATCAATATGGCAGACGATCCTAAGGTCAAAACTGTATGAAATTATGGCCTTAGAAGCAAAGGACCGGTCCCCGAACAGTTATTTGAAGAGAAGAAGAGGGTTTTATTAAGGAAAATTATACCCCCTGGGAATGAAAAACAAGCTGTTCCTGAGAAGCCCACGACCAACAACACCCGAGTAAACCAAAAGAGCAAGCTCCCGGTGGGGTCACCCAAAGCCACTACCGAGCCTAGTCCTCATTTTGATTCTGATTACAACATTGTTGAGGACATGAAAAAAACCAGAGCCAACATCTTCCTCTACGAGCTTGCTCGCATCACCAATAAACGAGAACTTATTCTCAAAGCCTTTTCCAATACCTCAACTACTAAGCCTGTGAGAAATACATCTGCTCAAGCTAGTCCGAGTGTCCAGTCTATTGTAAATGCCATAAATGAAAATTCTAGGGGATCCACTCCTCCCTTCCTCTTATCATTTGATATTTTCAACTTCAACATCCATAATTGTCTAGTTGACTCTAGCGTGTCCACAAACGTCATGCCCCTATCTGTTCGTAAGAAGCTGAACATTCGCCTGGAGAAAACTGATGCGAGAATCATCCAACTTGACAGATCACAAGTGCCAGCTGTAGGAGAGCTGAATAATTTCATCATCCGCCTTTCATCCGACTCTAAGGTCCACCAATGTATAGACATTGTAGTTGTAGACATCCCGGAAGCCTACGGCCTATTGCTTAGCAGAGATTGGTCCAAGAAGTTGCAAGGGTATTTTGCCACCGACTGGTCCCACCTGTGGCTTCTTTACAAGGGCCGGAACAACCAAATCAGGGTCAAAAGCGAACCTTATATGAAACATACTGTGACTAATTTGGATGCTACTAACGAACCTATCAACTTTGCCCAGGAAGAGCTTGGCATGTGTTTCTTGGAGGCCATTTTCGGATGTTACCATCCTCCTCAGTCCCCAGTGGGCCCAGAGATCCAGTTAGAACTAACACTCATCACAGAAGACCAAGCCACCCCCATCTTACACCAAGCCAAAATCCCTCCGCAACCCACAACTCCGGAGGAGCCAGAAAACTACGTGTGGACCCTGTATTATGACGGTTCCAAGACCCATGACGGAGCTGGCGCGGGCTGCATCCTGCTGGACCCTTAGAAGAACAAGTTCTTGATTTCGTGTCGGCTAGAGTTCCAGTGCACCAACAATACTACCGAATATGAAGCTTTAGTCCTCAGACTCAAGAAGGCACTGGACTTAAAGGTAAGATGCTTACAGGTCATCGGAGAGTCTGAGATCATCACTCGGCAGGTACGCAATACCATTCATTGTTTGTCTCCACACTTAAAAGCTTATCAACAAGAGGTATGGCATCTTATTTATGCTTTTGATGCGTTTGGAATCAAATCTGTCCTTAGAATGCATAATTCAACAGCTGATACTCTAGCTAATGCTGCTGCTAGATTTACCCCTTTGAGGGATGGATTTTCTATTGAAGTAATGTATAAATCCTCTGTGCTAGATAATATTACTAATTTACGCGTCTTTGATGATGACCAGCAGATATTGGAATTCATGCTCAACACCGAGGTGTTCAAAGACGCGGTAATAGATGAGGCGAATCACAATCAAGCTTTGCAGGAAGAGCATGATAAACGCAAAGAAAAACCCATGCCTAAGGGGATAGTGTCACTTGAAAAGCTCTTTGATCTGCAAATCCATTTCCGCGGGCCCCCAAATACCAAAATAAAAAGTTCCACCTTGGCACATCGATAGGTGAACTTAGGATCAGATGAGGATCCGTAATTCATCAACCTTGGAAAAGACTGTTCCGACCAAGAGAGGTAGGCTTTCACCCAGCTATTCTAGAAGTATTGAGACGTCTTTGCTTGGATGTATGATGATTTATGCACATATGATACTTGGATTATTTAGCACGTGATACCTATGAAGGAAGGAGTGAAGCCTTTCCAACAAAAGCTCAAAAAAGTGCATCCTACACTGGAACCAATGATTCAGAAAGAACTTAAGAAGCTTTTGGATGCATGCATCATCTTCAAATTTCGCACTCCACTTGGGTATCAAATTTGGTCCTGGTACGGAAGAAGTCTGGCGAGATCCGTTTGTGCGTGGACTTCCAAAATTTAAATTGGGCCTCAGACAAAGACAATTACCCGGTGCCTCCTATGGAACAAATATTGCAGGCCATGTCCAGATCCGAAATGTTCTCCTTATTGGATGGGTTCTCTAGTTACAACCAAGTGCTGGTAGCTGAGCCAGACAGATTGAAAACTACTTTCCGAACCAAATGGGGAACGTTCGCTTTCAGGCGCATGCGCTTCGGATTAATAAACGCGGGGGAAAATTTCCAACGGGCCATGGATATAGCTTTCCGTGGTCTGATAGGATGGAGTCTAGTGGTCTATTTGGACGACATCACCGTGTTTTCGAAACATCGGGACGATCATTTACGCCACCCAAGAAAATTTTCGAAAGGTGCAGGAAGTACGGGATCTCACTCAACCCGAAGAAGAATGTTTTCACCGTGTCAGAAGGGAATTTGCCAGGCCACATTATAACTAAGCAGGGCATTGTTGTATATCCCAAGCGAGCAAAAGCCATTGCCCAGATTCCACCCCCTAGCAACAAAAGGGCCATGCAATCTTTCCTTGGGAAAATCAATTTTGTACGTAAATTCATATCAGATTTTGCCCAAATATTCAGGCCTTTGCAGGGGATGATCAAGAAGAATGCGATTTTCAAATGGAATCTACCAGAGAAGGAGGCTTTCAATAAAATCAAGCAAGCTATAGCTGAAGCACCATCTCTCCAAAGTCCAGATTTTAGCAGAGGCTTCATCTTGTATACTTTCGCTTCGGATTCATCAGTTGTAGCTGTCCTCACGCAGAAAGACGTCAACAATGATGAACGGCCTATATCCTTCATGAGTACTGGGTTGCAGGGAGCTGAACTAAATTACCTTGAGATCGACAAGCAGGCTTATGCAGTCTACAAAGCAGTCAAGCACTTCAGGCCATACATCTTAAAAAACCATGTCACAGTTTTTGTCCCCCACCCAGTTGTCCGCTCATTGTTCGTGCAGCAAGAGCTGGGTGAGAGACGAGGCAACTGGATGGCATGTCTTCAAGAGTATGATCTAGAGTTTAAACCAGCACACACTGTCAAAGGACAAGGACTCTGCCAAATGGCTGCGGAGGCTGCAAGCTCACACGGGGTTGAAGAAGACTGTTGGGAAAAGGAAATCGACATGTATCAGAGTGACCACGCACTTCAGCAAATAAACCCTTCTTGGTACTCTGACATTTTGGGATATTTGGCCCATGGCGTCTTGGACCCTATTTTGACTGCCCGAAAAAATCGTGCAATAAGGCTTAAGGCTACATCTTACCAGTTAATCCGGGGTAAGATTTTCAAGAAACATCACGATGGAGTTCTGTTAGGCTGCTTGGAACATGATGAAGCATAGAGAATCCTGACCGAACTGCACGACGAACCAGCCGGAGGACATTTTGCAGGCGATACCACCGCCCACAAAGTAATGCAGCAGGGTACTATTGGCCAACCCTTTTCAGAGATACGCATGCGTATGTCTAGAAGTGTACCCAATGCCAGAAGTTCGCCAACCGGGAAGTGCGGCCAGCCTCTCCCTTACAGTCAGTGGCAGTAGAGGAACCCTTTCAACAGTGGGGTTTGAACGTGATTGGTGAAATCCTACCTCACTCCTCCAAGCAACACTGATATATTCTCACCGCTACTGATTATTTCACCAGGTGGGTCGAAGCAGTACCATTACGCCAAATCAACGATCAAGAGGTAATATAATTTTTCACTCATTCTATCATCACCAGGTTTGGCGTTCCAACTTCCTTAGTTTTTGATAATGCAACTTATTTTTCATCCTTTAAATTGTATGACTTTTCTCTGGAAAATGGTATTGTGCTTAAACATTCTGCAAATTATTACCCCCAAGGAAATGGGTTAGCTGAGTCAACTAATAAAAATATTATTCGCATCATAAAAAAGACTCTGTTGTCCCACCAGCAAAACTGGCATAATGCCCTCCACAACGCTCTTTGGGCTAACCGTGTCACACCCAAATCCTCACTCGGCACCTCCCTGTATTTTATTGTGTATGGAAAATAAGCCGTCCTTCCTCCCCAATTGTCTCTCCCTGCCCTTCAGTTGTCCCAAGAAAGCCATGGTACCCCATGCCCCACCTTGTAGACCCGGATCGACACACTACTGAAGTTGGAGGAAGAGAGGCAAAAAACCCGGGAAAAATTCGCCATCCACCAAAGTTGGATTAATGTATGGTTTGACAAAAAATCTGCAGGGAGTAAAATTTTTGAAGTAGGTGACCTAGTCCTTAAGTGGGATAAAGCTCACGAAGAGAAGGGAAAACATTCCAAATTCCAAGCCCTGTGGACAGGTCCATTCCAGGTCAAGGAGAAATTGGGTTCCCACACGTTTAGACTGCAAACTCTAGAGGGAAGAGTCGAGGTCCTCTCGGTGAATGGGCATGACCTCAAACATTATTTCACTTAGTAGCCCTCAGAGAGCTGTCCCACCCCTGTACCACATTTCATGGTTTTCTGCTCTAGTTTTGTTTGTTAAACTCATTTTAAAAAAAAAAAAAAAAAAAAAAAAAAAGACGGAAGGCCTTGTCAGAGCCACATAATTGGCACACTGCACCATGTTCTATGCTGATGGGAAGCCTTTCCTGAAAGACACAAAGGTGGTGAGATCTTGCTTGTAATTGACACCCAAAGGTAGTACATGACCTAGCTCGAGCCACCAAGCGCGGGTAGCTCACCTAGCGAGCTTGAAAGGGTGTCTCTGAGAAGAAAGTTTGATACAACGATGACTAGATCGAAAGGGAACAGTGTTTACTTTGGGTGACGTCAAGATATCCGGGAAAAACCAAAGTCCTCATATCAGACCAGAAGTAACCTCTCTTGCAAGTAAAATAAGTCAGGATCCCTCATCCGCCCAGACAAAAATTGCCCCTCTCAAATAAGTGCCATGTGCACACCTAAATAAGTGCCCTAGGCACATTCAAAATAAGTGCAATAGCACACCAATAAAGGGTAAAGGATTGAGAAAGGCTTCCTGCATAGAGAGGCTATGTGACGACTCCACCGGGGTACTGACCAGGCTCACTGGCAGCGGACCAACGTTTATGACTCCTAGGCAGTGACTCTGCCGGGACCGTGAGGTTCGCAGGCAGTGGAGCAACACGATGAGGACAAAATAATTGTAGCGGACCCTGTGGCCACCTGAATTTCTCCAACCCTTTCAGTCCGGAAACCTGAAGCAATGAAGCTCGGTTAACCAGCACCCAAACAGGCTAGCAGGCCAAGCAACTTCGCAAAGTGCCAAAGGCAAGGTAGTGGGGACCTTAAGGTGAAAAGAACAGCTAGCGAAGGCTCCTCCCTCCCCCCACCAAGGAAAACCATCGGTAGATACTCTGGGTCCGACCAGTGAATCGCCATTTGTTGTAGCCTCTACAACACCCTCCAAAAAATCCACACTTTAAAATTTTTTTGGAGCCCCTTGAGCATAAAGAAAAGTTAAGTTAAAGTCTGGGAGGGTTAAGTCGCTGAGTCGCAGATTTCTGAAATTTTGGAAAGGCGCGACCCCATGACCTTGCGACCCCGTGACCCCGAGGTCACAAGGTCGCACCTCCCTCAGACCACCGCATAATGTGACCCGCGACCTCATTAATGGCCCGCATGTGCGACCTTTTTATAAATAGAAGGGTCGCTAGGTCGCATTATGCACGTTCAGGGGATAAAAAGAAAATGCTTCTGACAGGTCGACTGGAGCGCGATTTTCCCGGGTAAGTTGTCGTTTTCCTCTTGCTATTTCCTTTTATAATTTTCTTGCCTAATTTTCCCTACCTTAGGCTTTAAATTTCCTCTTTCTTGGCCCTTGTTTTCATTTGAGACTTAGGGCTCCCCCTTTTTGCTCTGACATTTACCCTGCTTGTATAACATTGTCAGTGCTTCCCATCCAGACCCTTATGGCCTGTGTTCTGCTCCAAAATATCTCCCCTTGCTCTGTCTTGGCCCACTTAGCCTTGTAATTTTGAAGTTAGAGGGAAATAGACTTTATGCGGCATGCACCAAAACCCCGGCAAGCCCTAGCGTGACTTGCGACCCGTGTGACCCCAGTCGCTGAGTCGCCAGGTCGCAAATCACCCTTCATTCTACTTTCACATGACCTAGCAACCCTGCGACCCGATCGCAGGTCGCAGAATTTCACTCCTGTCAGTTTTCCTAGCATTTGCGACCCAGCAACCCCGCGACCTAGTCGCAAGGTCGCAAGGTCGCATTTCTGTCGGTTTTCTCACAACTAGCGACCCAACGACCTCGCGACCTGGTCGCAAGGTCGCAAGGTCACAAAGTCGCAAAATCTTCAAGAATTTCAACATCGTGACCTTTGCGACCCCGCGACCCAGTCGCAGGTCGCTAATTCAGCCCTTCCTGTGTCTCCAGTTGAAATAACTAATAGTTGTACCTAGGCTTGTATTATCATGGCATATTTCTTATCTTGGGACTCTTTCATGAACGTGACAGGTGAATTTGAAGCAGACTTAGAGTGTGTCCCTATCTCCTCAGATTCAAGCGACATGGGACCTCCAGTGGCCTGGAAAAAGAACAAGAGCCCAGAAGCAGAGGACATAGAGATGGATATACTAATGTCCTCGCCCCCGATCTACAGATACACCCTGTGCACATTTTCCAAAGGGGACAACATGCGTTGGTACCAAGTGTACCAGGAGTTTGCTCGACAAGAATTACCAAAGGACCTCCCTGACCGAGAAGCATACATATAGGTCAAAAGGTCAAGGCTCCATCTTGTAGGTGCCCACCCTACTATATTCCCATGCGCGGAGGTTATAGAATGGATTATACAAAACACTGACCCCAAAAAGTGGGTAATCAGGGACTATGAAGGCAAGGCTTTCGTGACTCTCAAAGGCTCGGATGCTCAAGTTTACTATGCATTGCCTGAATGAGAGGAGGACTTCATAGAAGATTGGGCCATCGCCCATGCAGTTCCCATAATAGACACTCTAAAAGGGTGGTGGGAGGAGCCTGAGAAATTCAAGGCCAAGAAGGATCATGAATATCCAGTGGCAGGCCTTAGGAAAGTGTATAAACTGGTGGCCGCTATGCTTTGCAGACTGTACAGGCACCCCGATGCCACCACCTTCAGTGGTACGTGGTAACCCTAATGGAGTATATCACTGTCCATGGCACCCGGTTCAACTGGGCCAGCATACTGGTGGTCTATCTTCAAAAAAACATATCCTCAGCACTGGTATCGGATGATGGATATCCTTCTGAATTCTTCATGGCCTCCTACTTGTTGGATGCTTTTTGTTCGAGGTGCCACTTTGAGGGATGGTGGCACAGTTGGGATCGAAAGCAGGCACGCCCAATCCACTTAGAGACAAAGGTATTTTGGGATTCCAGATACAAGCAGGACATAGAGCCGATCTCTCAAGTTTTCATCCTAGCTCTCTACAGAAAATTGTTTGGCCGGGACGCTCCTTGCATGTCTTAGTGAGCCAAGGAGACATTAGGCAAGGTGGCGCATTGGTTCCCACTTGTCGAGTACACATTCATTCGAGTATTTGGTTCGTACAAGGCTCCCCATGCTATGTCCCGATATGCTACAGATAAAATGCTCATTCAAGAAGTTTTTTTCCAGATAACTTCCGGTTTCTCTAGGGTCCTGACTAAGGGAAAGAAGAAGCCGTGGCCTACGCTACCCCTCACTATCGGTACCTACACAGTCAAAGATTTCAGGGAGGTAGAGGTAGAAGCAGAAGAGATGAAAAGTTATCGCCTTGGGTCATTGGACCACCGGACATATGACCCAGAGAGGATAGTCCTTGATCACTGTAAGCAGGCTAAGTTCAAGTGGAACTACCAGCACACAGAATGCCCGAGCGAAGATGAAAAAAGAAATTGGTATAATTCAGATAGGAAATTCACTCCAGGGGCGTGGTATGATCAAGAAGACCCAGATGACCAAACATTGGAGGACAGAAGCCGTGAATTAGGAGGCGCTTCTTCTTCTCAGGCTAAGAAGCCTCGAACTAGTACAGGGCACAACACTGCTGCCCATCAAAAAGAACAAGAAGCCAAAGCCCAGCAAGAAATGGAGAAGAAGATGAAAGAAGATGAAGAAAAGCACAAAAGGAGCCTCAGGTCAGAGCAGAAGAAGAAGCAGGCAGAAGAGGCCAGGAGAAAAAAGGAGGAACAGGAGGCAAAGGCTGAAGTGGAACGACAACTCAAGAGAGAGTTGGATCAAGTGGAGGCCGAACGCCAAAGGAAAGCAGAACAAGAAGCGAAAACAGAGGCTGAATGCAAAAGAAAAGCAGAACAGGTAGCAGTAGCAGCAATCGAATGTAAAAGGAAATCCGAACAGGAAGCAGTGGAAGAAGTAGAGCGCAGGCGGAAAATAGAACATGAAAAGGCAGAAGTAGAGCGGTTGCGGAAAGAGGAAGAAGAAAAGAAAAGAAAAGAAGAGGAGGATAGAATACTAGAGAACATCGAGACATCTCCCCAAGGCGCAGGATCAAAAACAGAGCTACAGCCCCTCGAAGTACCTGTAGTCAGTACACGCGCTACACTCTCCGATGTGAGTTCCTATGAAGGGAAAGAAGAGGAAGTATTCAATCTTACCAGGCTCACATACGATTAGTTCTCCCGCAAGATCTGACAAGAGAAAAGAAGATGCCTGGCACGAAACGCTTCTGCCTCATCCACAGTCGCAACGGATAAAGATATAGTCCTAGACACTAGGACTAACCCAGTAATGATAGCATCGACTGGCACAACTTTCGTCGCGGCTATGGAGGAAAATGTAAATAGAATGAGCAGAGAGATCCTCTCTCTACAAAATAAACTACAAGAAGCAGAGCAAAGGGAGACAAGGGCAGAGCAGGAAAGGGTAGCATTAAGGGAAGAGATTCAACAGCTCCAAGAAAAAACTGCCCCTATCAACGAAGTACCACTCACCGTCCGAAGAGAGCTGGATGTATTAGAGGCCACCATGAGACAGATCTATGGGGAAATTTTTACTATAAAACAAACAGTTTCCCCCTTGGTAAGAGCCCAAGTAGAAACCAAGCAGAGAAGCGAGCAGCTGAAGGAAGCCTCAGCCGCTTTGGCAGGGATAATTTTAAGAACCCCCCTAAATTTATATATATAAAAAATAGGCGAATCCCCATGATACATAGGAAAAATGGAAGGCGATTTTATTAATAATATAATATGTATATATAATTTTTTGGTGAATCTCTCACGAGATTATATTATCCTGTAAAATCATGGCGAATCACCAGTACAAATGGTGAATCACTACTACAAAATGGTGAATCGTTGTCTAGTGGAGTTCGGAGTGTTGGTTCCAATGAAGATATGGTAATTGAACCAGGAGTAGAAGGAAGAGAACCACCGAGACCAAGCATGGCACATGGTGACTCGTGAGAGAAGTAGTTCTCGTGTAGTTTGGAAAACACGTTCTTCTAGTTCTGCTAAGCGTAGTGTTGTTTTTCATGCTACTACTAGCACTGATATTGAGGTTGGAGAGGAGTTTGAGGAAAGGTAGCAGTGGTGGAGAATTACAAAGTGTACCCCATGATGGGCTCCATTTTTCCCTTTGGTATTTGTGCCTGCAAGACCTTCTGTCCATTGAACCAACAATTAGCCGTTCAACCAACAATCAACTTGATTGAGTTGATTAGGTACGAGTCAAGTTAGACTAATCTTCAAAACTATGCTTTGCACTATCCCATATTTATCACACTAATGCTACACAACATTGTGCATTTGCACCTAACTCTCAATAATTCTTTTCCAAGAAAAATCTATAATAAGAAAAATATTTTACTATATTCTAAAAAGTGAAGATGTTGAAATCATGCCACAAAGTGAAAGGAAATAAAATATCTTTCCTCAAACCACCAAATATATAAAGAAAACAATAATGATTATAATAATAGAACTAGATCTATCGATCTATCGATATATGCATGATATGAGAACCATAAGCATTCAAGAGACTAATTTCAAACTCAACAAAATCCTCTAAACAAGCAACAAAAAAACCACTAAAATTTTCAAAGGTATCAAGGCTAGACAATAACACATTTTCATGTACTTGAATAAGCCCATTGTTGCTTAGCGTTAGACTTCTTAAATTAGTTCTTTATCATTTAATACTATGACACTATCTATGTGAAAAGAAATAGGTCCCAACTTCATCAAATCTGATTTCATTTCCAATCCAAGATCAAAACTAGCTTCGTTTCCAATACCAATATAAAATCACACATTTTCCAAATATCAATAATTATTTTCCAAGAAAATATAAAACTCGAAACTCAGCAAAATTCCCCAAACACAAGAAACATATATACCGTTAAAATTTTCTAAGCTGTCAAAGCTAGACATCAAGGTAGTTTCATGTACTTGAATGAGCCCATTGATGCTTTGCATTAGTCTTGTTAAATTAGTTATTTATCATTTAATACTAGTCAAAATAGATTGGTAAAATATTATTTTCAATATTCTTCCAATCTATTTTACCCAACAAGGGTAGAGTTTAGCATCAAGATTGTTTCAAAAGATTTTGCTAAAAATCTATCATTATGAAGTTGTTCAAATAATAGAACATATTTATAAAATATAATCACCTTTTATTCAAGTTCAATATATTGAGTGAGTCCTAGAAAAAAAATAACTTTCTAGACCATTGTCTATGTCAAGTATAAGAATTTAAAATAATGTTCAAGTGTTAATAATCTTTTATAAAAAATAAAATACACTTAAAAACTTAAGAGTAAACAATTTTAAATTGAGAATCTTTTGTAATTATTCACTTTGAAGAAAATAGATTTGGATATTTCCAATAAACATTCAGATCTCTTTTATACGAAGGTATATTATCAAAAATCATTCAATATTAAATATAATATGTATACTTTTTGTAATTTCTACATTTTTCATATTATTAATAAAAAAATTTATGTTAGAATAATATTATTCACTTAAGGTTTTAATTTTTAAGAGTTTTTTTAAATAATCGTATCTCAATATGGTTGTCATATACTCTTGGTGCTCTAAATAAGACAACGTTGTTATCATATACTCTTGGTGCTCTAAATAAGACAAGCCAGGCAGGCAACACACCTGTGAACACCTTATGTATACCTGCTTGCTTGAGGCTCATCAAATTCTCTTGATATTGGATTTCCATTATTTTCTTTGATCCTCCACCCATCTTAACAGAATTGGTCCTCAACCAGACAACTCATGGCAGTAACATAAAAATTAACACCTTATGTATACCTGCTTGCTTGAGGCTCATCAAATTCTCTTAATATTGGATTTCCATTATTTGCTTTGATCCTCCACCCATCTTGACAGAATTGGTCCTCAACCAGACAACTCATGGCAGTAACATCAAAATTACAGACTTGGTGTTAAGTTAAACTGCGTATGATAACGAGGATGATCCATGATGACTTTGGAGAGTTGCTAGAGCCAGCAAATTTCTCTAACAACCATTGGTAGTAACATCAAAATTACAGACGCAGCGGGTGCAGATCCTTCGTATTAGTTAAACTGCATATGATCACGAGGATGATCCATCATTATTTTGGGGACTTCTCTGAGCCAGAAACTTCTCTGACAAGCATCTAGACAAGTTTACAGCGTCTTCCATTACATAACCATGCCAAATACGAAGATGGATAAAATGACATGCATAGTTAAAATGGATTTAAATTGGTTTAATTATTAATTATAATTTTAAAAATAATTATCCATTTTATGTTTTATGTTTTCTATTTTATTTTGGTTTTATTTTTAATTTTATGTAATTTGAGAAGTTAATAAAATTATAATTATTAATTATTTAATGATTTTGACCTAATTAATATGTTAAATATTACATCTCTACTATACTGGTACTGGGCTGGAGAGCACCTCTCTCACAATTCTTGTTTGGAAAAAGGAAAGTCTGGCATTCAATTCAGCCAATCGTCCATCTTATACTGGTACTGGGCTGGAGAGCACCTCTCACGCAATTCTTGTTTGGAAAAAGGAAAGTTTGGCATTCAATTCAGCCAATCGTGCATCTTAATATCCCTGGTTATCCTCCAGACACCTAAAGTTGTCAGAGTCCAAATGCATAGGGGTATATGCTCGAAGACGAAAGTCCACGAAGAATTCTTTCAGGGTTTTCTTGACACTGTTGACACTGGTTTTTTCTGCAGTAGAGACACCGAGTTTTTGGGGATGGGAGAAATGTATTGGCACATGCAATTTTTTCACTATGACAGTGAAGGAGAGTCAGCAGAAGGTGGTCCTCAACAGACGAAGTAAATTGGAGGAGATAATAATAAATAATCACAAAGTGATCAGCTTATCATTAAGATTGCGAAGTTGGTATTGAAAAGAGTAGTCATTGTATAGATATCAGGAAGTCTCAGACTGTTTATATGCTTGTCAGACCTGTTTTCTATGAGAACAGGGTCGTAACTCCTTTCTGTTTATTAACAATAGATCTAAATCAATTACACAAGAAATATTCAACACAGAAAAGCAAAAAATATTGGTGCTAGACAACCCCTATACAAAGCTCCTTTCAAAAAGCTGCAACGATAGATAAGAGCAGGTGCAACATGATTCACCTACATGTGACTACCCAGTAACTAAACATAATGCATGACCAAGCATGTACATTCATACAGGTCTGGGAGAAATTCTGGCAGGACTATGATTTCATAGTGCACCTAGTTTGAACAAAACCGGCTTAGAGGATTTTTCATGAACTGTAGTAACCCATTCAATATCATGGTAAAATAGGCCAGAGGATTTTTATGAGATGTGATAACCCATTACACATAATGAAGAAAATAGGCTAGGCTTTTGACGAGCTGTAGTATCCCACCGTTTCACATCATTCAAAATGATCATGGCCGCTTATTAATTCAGAGTCCGAAGGCCCTCTGAAGTTTTAAAGCAAAGTGCAAAGACAGCCCCTCCACTGGAAGGTGTTCTCGATAAAACAATTATAAGCCAAAATTTTGTTATCCATCAAAGCAATCATTAAAAGTCAACAGAAACCTATCCTCTTTCGAAATACACCCACATAATCAGATGAAACTGTTGCAAGAATATCAATTTAAGAATTGGAATGCAAAAGCTGACATGTTGTGCAAGGATGAACAAAAGAATCCGAAACTTCCTGAGTGCACCTTCCCTGTTATGCATTCCATTATTTCTTGATTTCTACTCTCAGGTGTCAACACTGTAAGTAAAATGCTGAAATTGCAAAATAAATTTAGTTTATTGATTCAGACATGTACCATACCACTATTGGGTCTGTGCAACATTCTTACACATCTCCCACCATGTGGTCGATAAATATTTTGGCTCTGTTAAGTGGGAACTGCAATCATACATCTCTCATTATGTTGCAAGAAAAGTTTTGATTTTGTAAATGACTAAAGAAATATCTCTTTAACACTCCAAATTTACTTTTACAAAATAAATCTGTATCTATATTTCGTGAGATGAGCAGAATTTTCAAAGTTTAAAGATGCTACATTTCAAATCATATTCACCATAATAAGAATTTAAGCTGGCACTACAATCAGTGGATTGGACTTTCCGAAGATCAAATTCTCGGGTTCCCTAATACCAATATCGTTGCATTGCATATCCATTTTCAAATCTGAAAGACCTCAAGAATCAAAACCATTTCTGCTCGGCTATTCTGAAAAATAAATCCATTTACTCCATACAATAATATATCCATTGGTTCTGTTGGATATTTAAGCGAGCACAAACTAGCTTCATGACAAATGCTATTTAAGAATCCATCATTTTCAAAATCCAATTATAACTGCAAAAGAAATTGGCAACTCGAGCTTGTTAACTGTAGTTGTGGCAAATCAAGCCAAAAACCACCCCTTCCCACTTTGGTAATCACTTACAAGAAATGAAAGATTTATTGATTTGCTTAAAAAAGTATTTCATCTAGTAATAGCATGAACCTTATAAACAGGATAAAATTCCATTTGGAATGGATTGAAAGAACAATATTCAGATAAATGACATCCAACAATTAGCTTCAAAGAAATGCAATGTCTTTGATCCATAATTGGCGATGAAAATGACCACTGAATATTCATTCAGAAATTTTCCAATTCAGACAGGAAAATGCATGTAAACAAAACAAAACTGTTCCAAATGCAACCAATATATTCTTGGCACCACTTAAAGCCTCGACTATTGAAATAGCACACTGTATGGTCTCTCCCAAATACCCTTGATGTTCTACCTGCTGTATGGATGATACCTTCCACTACCTCGGCTACCACCATAACTTCCAGAACCTCCACTTGAATTGTAGCCTGCATAGCCCCCTCCACTGGAATATCCTCCATAGCCCATTCCTCCACTGCTGTTGTATGTTGAGGATTGAACAACATGTGCACTTTAATAAACTTATACAAGCCACCTTGATAAGGGCATCCTCAAAAGATCTCATATTATCCGACTACATTATCCTGGTTAGTAAATGATATATACAAGTTTTGTTTCTTAAAAAACATTAATTGGCATGGTATCTAATATGACATTGTGTTGATTCTCATAGTCACATAGCATTGTATATTTGCATGGTTTTGTACACTAGTCATGAAAATTGATTGTTGTTCTGAAGTACACCTTGCTACTGCATAAACATTCTGGCAGATTGTTAACACCTTCTTGTCTAGGAAGAATTGAAATTTAATCACCTGGGATGCTTGGATCATTAAAGATAATCTCCAGTCCAAGTATGTTAGTTTATTTTGAGTCAAATTCCCCTGCTCTGGTACAGAGTTTGTAGGCATTATAGGAAAAAGAACGCTTTTCCTATACTTTGCTGCTAATATGAAGAATCATCTTCCAATGTCTCATTTACTTTTTACGGGAATGGGCTTGCATTAGTTTTCCATTCCATGGGGAAAAATTTACATAGTGGATTGCATAGTAAACATACTAGAAATAAAAGAGAATTGATGATATCAAAATTAGGGTAACAAATAATTAATTCAAGCAAAACAAATATAAAGGATAGAAAAATACATGTAGAGAGTTGTGAATGATGAACTGTACCAAGTTCCCCACCTATGCAACACAATTTACTACTTCTGCTTTGTAGTACCCCATGGAGAATAAATTATGGAATGAAGGTGTGACTACTCTGCCTTATCTTATTTTTTTTAAGGGAAAACTTGTGAATTTGAATGCTAGATTGTTTATTATTACATTGTGATGGTTGCATTTCCAAATGGCTCCACTGTTTAGTGATCATGGTAGAAAAATTGCAAATGTCTTTTCACAGTATTTTGTTCATTTGTTCTCTCTCCAAAGCCCTTGCGCTGCCTGCTCTGAACTACATCACCAAGATGACCAGCTCTAAGCTGCAATTCTATCTGCAAAAGTTCATGGAGCCTTGTTCTGAAGTACGCCTTGCTATTGCATAAACATTCTGGCAGATTGTTAATACCTTCTTGTCTAGGAAGAATTGAAATTTAATCACCTGGGATGCTTGGATCATTAAAGATAATCTCTAGGCCAAGTATGTTAGTTTATTTTGAGTCAAATTCCCCTGCTCTGGTACAGAGTTTGTAGGCAAAATAGCATACAAGTATTATGTTTCTCTCAAGCTCCCAATGCCTAGTCTAGGTTACAGATAATTTCATCAATGTTGTATTAGTCCTAACATACCTAAATGATCATGGTAATAAGATTTCACTGTTGTATGTTGAGGATTGAACAACATGTGCACTTCAATAAAACCTTATACAAGCCACCTTGATAGGGTCATCCTCAAAAGATCTCATATTATCCGACTACATTATCCTAGTTAGTAAATGATATATACAAGTTTTGTTTCTTAAAAAACATTAATTGGCATGGTATCTAATATGACATTGTGTTGATTCTCATAGTCATATAGCATTGTATATTTGCATGATTTTTTACACTAGTCATGAAAATTGATTGTTGTTCCAAAGTATGCCTTGCTACTGCATAAACATTCTGGCAGATTGTTAACACCGTCTTGTCTAGGAAGAATTGAAATTTAATCACCTGGGATGCTTGGATCATTAAAGATAATCTCCAGGCCAAGTATGTTAGTTTATTTGGAGTCAAAGTCCCCTGCTCTGGTACAGAGTTTGTAGGCATTATAGGAAAAAGAATGCTTTTCCTATACTTTGCTGCTAATATGAAGAATCATCTTCCAATGTCTCATTTACTTTTTACGAGAGTGGGCTTGCATTAGTTTTCCATTCCATGGGGAAAAATTTACATAGTGGATTGCATAGTAAACATACTAGAAATAAAAGAGAATTGATGATATCAAAATTAGGGTAACAAATAATTAATTCAAGCAAAAAAAATATAAAGGATAGAAAAATACATATAGAAAGTTGTGAATGATGAACTGTACCAATTTCCCCACCTATGCAACACAATTTACTACTTCTGCTTTGTAGTACCCCATGGAGAATAAATTATGGAATGAAGGTGTGACTACTCTGCCTTATCTGATTTTTTTAAAGGGAAAACTTGTGAATTTGAATGCTAGATTGTTTATTATTACATTGTGATGGTTGCATTTCCAAATGGCTCCACTGTTTAGTGATCATGGTAGCAATTTTCTCATTTCCAGTGGTGCATTGTACTATTGCTCCATTTTTCTCTCTGGTGATAGTTAAAGAGCCTTTCTCATGTCCAAAAGGCATCTGTGTGTGTTGAAAACAACCAACATTTGAGCCTTCCACATTACGATCTTCAGATGTAACACAAACACCATTCATAAAACCTCTCGTTTTTGAGGTTAACCCTTCTTTAAATCCCATTGAACTTGAGCTACAATATATGATGTCCTCTGGTTGCTTTGAATGGAAGATTTCATGGGAATCGACATGACCCGGGCCATGGGACGTGTTCCTATGTCTGCAAAAACTGAATTCATGTCCCTTTCTAGAGTCATCAGAATCACTTGAGCAATTCTCATTGTTAGTATGACAATAATGCAGTCCATGGCAGGACTTCCTATCTATTGGACAGTGGTGACAGTATCTGTGTTTGTGTACCCTAGTGCTGCTCGTATGAATGTACCTAAGAGAACTGCTTGTTAAATTTTCCTTACATATTTGTTCTTTTGTTTTCTCCACGATGGAGAGAGGGAACCTGAACATGAACTTAGAGTTCATCCAAAAGGGGCCATCTGAACCATAACCTGATTCTAAGCTACTACTTTTAGAATATGGGCTCTCACTTCTCTTACTCTTCATTCCAGACAGCTTTTCTTCCTTGTAATTACTAGTATCTGAACTATCTGACCTGTATCTGCTGCAGCTTCTCTGGCAGCTACCACGCTTATGTGACATTATTCCATCAATTCTTGCACAAACATCACAGCTACTTGTGTGATTGCATTGTTTACAAGTATTGACTATATACGTGGTCCTCCTTGCTGTCTCTGATTTCTCATGCGCTTTCTTTTTGCATTTGCACCTTCTACATGAAAGGCATGTTCCAGCATCCATTCTTGAAAAACATCCACAGAAAACATATGCATCACCATACACAAAAAAGATGTATATCCTCAATAATTTCGTCACAGGGTGCAATCCAGAGGTGTCAATCCAATGTGAAAACAGAGCAACACCAATAAAAAAAGCACTAATTAAACCCCAACTGAGATGGCAAAAAAAAAAAACAAATTCAATCATAAAAGCAAATAAAATCGAGAATGCAAGGTCACCCAATAAAATAAATCTTCCTACTTATTTCCAGGAATTTTTCTCAACAGTATTCAATGCCTGTGTTATACAAAAGTCAGCTGAGTGTTCCATTGTCTAGACAATCCCAAAACCCATTAATGGGTGCAAAAAGGTGTGGAGATATATTATACATCCATGGGCTTTACATATCACAAACAGAAACATATAATGTAACAGAGACTCACATGAATGATGGAAATTGGTATAATTTGCATGCAAACCTTTGGTTTATTCAAAATGGAGTCCGGTTGACGAAAGAAAACCCGAAAGGGCTAGAAGAAGAGAATGATTTATACAGATACATACACTGGTATACCTGATGAGTGAAAGGGTTTTATGTAAAGGCCCGCCCAATATTGTGAAATGCCAATACCCAACATCAGCAACAGAGTCCCCAGACGCAGGAGATAAGCTTACAACATCTTTTCGAAAGCCCGTAGCCGCTGTTCCTGTTTCAAATCCAGAGAAACCGAGCAAGTAGGCTGTGGCGAGTGTTATCTCCCACAACACCATTTCCTCGAAGTGTATCTCCATTCTCTGCTATATACGAACTATGGGAGGCCTCTTGTTTTATCGATCTTGCCATCCCTTGAGATGAATATGAACTTCCCATGGGTTTGCTTGCTTTATCATTTCCCCCACGTTACCCACCAGACGATAGAAGATTTGTACGCCTCGTGGTTGGCGAATCCGTTGCAACTACGGAAAAGGGGAGTTTTACGTTTCAATAAATCCAGTTTTGATGCTTGCTCCTCAATCACTGTAGCTAGGTCTGGATAGTCTTACCTTGTGCAAAGGCAAAGATGGCTAGAGCATAGCGCATGAAAAAGATCCCAATCCATAAAGAACCCCCGTGAATGACCCAGCAGCTGCATTTTAGCGAGTATTTCCATGGTGGAAGCACAGGCAAGTTTAAACCCTACGAACTATGGGAGGCCCTAACGGAGTCCGGACCAGAGAGTGACGGACCAGAGAGAATCGGCCAGGCCCTAACGGACCATGATGGGGTTCCTATCACTACAAGAACTTAGAATATCGGTGATTCGGTGTGCACAGAGCCCAGCCACCTCTCCGAACCACTGAAAATTGGGGCGAATGCCATGGAAATCTGGAAAATTGCTTGAAAAAATGGGGCGAATGCCATGGAAAACTGGAAAATCGGGGGCGAATTTCATGCTTTCAGTTTTGTGCGCCCTTTTTTTGGTGGGCTAATATTAACTAATTAATTATTTTTAAAATATTTTTTGGGCTAACTTTATTAAACTATAAAAATTGGGTTTTATATAAAAAATTCGCCCTAATAAAATTTAAAATCCCTTAAAATTCGCCTTTGGGCTAAAATTCGCCCCTAAAATTATCCCTGCGCTTTGGATAGAATGATAGAATGGACAGGCCGGTACCCCCAGGCTCTCGAAAACCTGCCAAAGAAAGACTGGATCCACACACAAGATGCCAAGTTCCAGATCCAGATTAAAATGCAGTCTAAAGATAAGCTGTCCAAGGACCTGGATAAGGTGATGGCCGCATACGAGCATCTGATCAGCGACATCGGTTCAATGCACACCCTACATCACATTCCATTGTTGGGTGCATTGGGCGAGGAGAAGACATGGGAACAGGTGGACCAGGAGATCCAAACATTTTTGCAACCCATCAAACAAGCCACTACCACTTTAGATCTTGCAGCATCACAAGACAACTTGAGGAACTTCATTGTCACACCAGTCTGGATCTACACCAAACTGGCCTCCATATCCAACCTGGTCACACAGAAAAGAGAAACTTTAATTCCTAATGCTTTGGAGTGCTTGCATCGGTTGAGAGAAGAAGTTCCCTTGATTTCCCCTATAGCGAAGGATTATCGTGCGTGGCAGAATTTCCTCAGAGAACAAGAAGTTGATACCCCTGAACTCACAATCACACGCATGTTTTAATGACTGGGTGGCAGTAGGTCGCAGGTCGCATTTTGCAGCTGGGTCGCAGGTCGCATTTTGCAGCTGGGTCGCAGGTCACAATTCTCATTCAGGTCGCAGGGCAGTTCAACAGTCGGGAAGATGAAAAGTCAGGAAGCCCAAAGGGCAAATTTTGGTCTATAAAACTCCCTTCGGGAATATTGTAAAGGAGCTTTTTTTTGGGACTCAAAGAGTTAGATAGCATTGTATAGAAGGATAACACTCTTTTGCATATGAATACAGATACTTGTTAAACTCCTTTTGGATCTGATGTGTTTTGCTATGCGAACACTATGAGTATTTCTTTTCAGTTTCAAATATCTTTTGATTAATGAAGTTGCGTTTTTTTAATGGCATCATTCATGCATGATAGTTCTCTGTACTTGTGTTAATCATGTTAAGTTTATCTATGCTTCCCCAATGAATGTTAACAACTTTTTTAACTGACATTTATATTTTCATCGTAGACATTTAAGGAAGTGAAGGTTGTTCCTGCCATAAAGAATTGTTTCTTCTATGGCTAGAAAAACGTGCAAGCAAGACCCTTACGATATGATGTTGACAATATTTCTTTTGGCCTCATGTCTTATTATTCGCCTCGCTACACATAGTGTTATATACGTGTTTAAACTCATCAATCATGTATCTTGTATCGTCTGAATAAGTGTGTGTCTGCAGGTTCATTGAGTTCTTTTGAGACCCAAGGAAAGGAGGCTTAAGTGGTAGCCGGACCCACACCCCGGACGGGATCCCTATGCCAAATGGTTTAGAGTCTAGTTGGGATTTTTCACTGGGGAGATCCCCTGCTGTTGGCCGGACAAACTTTCCCGTCAACACTTCCATGTTTTCATTCATGGATTATTTATTTATTTATTTATTGTATTTCTTCCTTATTTTCATTCATCTTATTTTCCATTTCATCCATCATCATTTGTTAAATATTTCCAACTTATCCTTTAACTAAAACATTTCAACGCTCATAGTATCACTTATTTTCTTAAATTGACTTTAAAACGTGGATAATTGATACTCAAAGTTTTTTATTTCTTCACGAGTCACGAATGAGCCTTCAATAGGTTTAATTGGATTATTATCTTTCTTTGGAGGCATGTTGGAAAATAATAATAGTACTCCTTTTTATCACAACTTCTAGTCACAAAAAAATGGATCTTCTAATTAAAAGTTATGTCACTTGTAAGTTACGTACCTTTAAAACCTTAATTTCGAGAATTCTTAAATACTTGACCTTTTCTTGATATAACTATGAGATTTGATCCCTTCCAAATATAAAATTTTGGTTTATAATACTTTGATATCTCCTCTAAAATTCCATAGGTTTGACTAGAATTTGATGTGCCAAATCAAGGTAATGGTAACTTTCCCAAAAATTGCTTATATTTGGCCTCTTCCTACAAGAAAACTTGTATAGCATGCCTGATGTCCAATTCTTCAAATATAATTTGAATTTTTTTACCTAAAGTACTTTTGTGTTTCTCATAAGATCTGTGAAAAATTTCAAAGTATGAAAAGTCCCAAGATATAAGTTATAGAAAAAATACCAAGATGAACTAATTGAAACTAATTTTAGGGCCATTAAAAAATGATCACTTCCATAGGGCATATATACTAAACAATAGATAACCAAATTATGAAAATTTTACCACAGTTACCTAGATATTTCTCCCTTATCTCCTCAAAATTTCATGATCCGAAACATCCCCGAAAAATTTTATAGTGAAAATTCCAAGCCAACATGTTTGAAACTAATTTCATGAGCATTAAAGAACCCTAAATTCCTTAGATCATATCTTCAAAAGCATAGAGAACCAAAGTCAAAATTTTGATCACAAGTACATAGAGATATCAAATTTATCTCATTAAATTGTCACAATATGAAATATCACCAAAATAAGTTATACAAAAATTTCGAATCTAACCTCTTTGAAACTGGTTTCAAGGGCATTCTGGAACCTTAAATTCCTTAGAGCATATATTTGAAAGTATATCAAGCCAAGATATACAATTTTGACTAGATGTTCCCCAATATTTCTCCTCAATATTCTCAAAATTTCACCATCTAAAGCATCCCCAAAGAAATTTGTGGCAACATTTCCAATAAGATTTGTTTGAATTAGCAAAACCATAGGGCCATATGCTCGATACAAAATGTTATGAACATTACACCTTAAACATGACAAGAAACCAATAATTATAGTCCTATTTTAGGGGGAAATCTTCTTTTACAATAAATACAATGTACAAGACAATATTTGATGATCAACATATTATATATATATATATATATAAAGGGTACAATTTTAATAGAATGAGATCATGAAAGGTTTTAGAATACATAACAATACAACAATAGAAATGTAATCACTCAATATCTAGGGTTTAAAAGGGGTTTTGAGTTAAACATGGGGCTTTTATAGGGCTTAATAGAGAGTTGCATCTGATGCTGTTTCCTTAGTGTAATCCTGAATATATTAAGCTTTGGGTAGTGATAAGTGTAATTCCAAAAAGCAAAACAAATTAAAAAGAGTTGTTTGTCAAAAACCCTTTTTTGTGTGCTTGGGGTTTTGTGGATGACTTCACAATAATATTAGTAGTCGAAAGAGAAATAAATGGAGGTGTCATTAGTGGTATGTGCAAAAGGTTCCATAACTTTGAGAGAGTAGGGTCATCAAGGGTGTTACAAAGAGTGTAAGGGAGAGGTACTTAGGATAGGACTAAGTGTTTCCCTATAGTTTCTTTTCTATATTAGTAGTGGTAACGACTTGGGTGCCCCTATTCATTGATAAGATTCCTACATGAACTTTTTAAGTACCATTTGTATGGGAGCTAATGGTGTGGGAACAAGGTACCCTAGAAAATTTGGGGTGGATGTTAACATGGGGACTGTCAAGAGGGGCTCTCGGTACCACACAGGAAATCCCAACACCATATTTGGGAATGTTAAATAACAATAAATTCTATGCCATATGGATGGGGAATGAAATAAAACATGGGATTTGAGTGTGAAGTTGACCCATTGGTATGGGGACTAGTTATTCTAGCACATGTGTGTGTTGGTATAGGTAATTATTGTAAGACATGTTTATCCTCCTAGAAAGATGTTCACTTAAGGGTGGGTGATATATGGAGGTTAAATTGTCACAAATGTAATGGTTAATAAATTTGTTGAATGTGAAGAAGATATCAATTGGGTATCTTGTTGGTAAGTTCTAATAAGGGTGAAATCTTTAAGTATTGTTGGGATGGTCTTTGCAAATGATGGGAGATATGCTATGCCCCCAAGCAAGGGAAGAATGTTGTCTAATTTCGTGATAGGCCATGTATCATAGTTAGTGACTTGGAATACCAAGATAGTTTTCCCATTTTGGGGGAGCATCATTACATGGAATATGGAAGAAGCCACTATTTTCATTGAATACATGTAGTTTCACCCCAGGACGATATTATAGGCCAACGATAAGTTAATAACCTTGATATCAATTAAGATAATATTTCCCACAAGAATTATGAGGACATTTGGATTGAGATGAGTGATAATCATAGGCCAAATGTGGGGTGGCTAAGGGAAGGAGCTCAGGGGAGCCTATATTTTTCCATATACTTTTGGAAATAATGCATTTAGATGGACCCTCATCTATAATGCATCAATGCATTATGAAATTTCATATGGTGACCTGAATTTGAAATAAAACTAAGGAGGGTAGTTGAGGCTCATATTTTTCAAGGTTGGATGTAATTAAATGTGAAGTGGTGGGTTAAATATCTGCAATGTAGATATTAAAGCCATTCATTAGGAAGGCCATGCTTGTAAAACCTCCAATGCAGACATGGTTGTGGGTGATTGAGTAAGATCATTCACAATTTTGTATCTATGTTATTTATTAGCATGATTTTTGTGAGAGGTACATATTTTAGGTACCCTCAGTACTCATGGGGTAGGGTTGATATTAGAATTATGGCTCATGAGAGGGGCACTATCCATAGGTTGGATGGGATTTGAAGTGGTTAGTTAGGGGTTAGGGGGAGTATGGTATTAATGGTTATGAGTTTGGAGATGAAAGTTAAAAATATTAATGTGGATGTTACTTTGGTATCCAAGTGGATCAAGGCTAGGAAGAGGATACTATTGGATTTTAAACACAAGCACATGATCTAAGTGTGAAAAATACTAGACTAGTTGCTAGAAAACAAGAGAGATGAGAGAATAAAAATACTAAAAAAATTTACTGACCAACCAAAGAGACAATTTTATTTACTAATTAAAATACAATATGATATTATTTCTTGACATAAATGTAATAAATAACCTCTCCAGGAGAGAAACACATTTTGAATTAGGTTAGGGTTACAAGCACATGATCTAAGTGTGAAAACTACTATACTAGTTACTAGAAAACAAGAGAGAAGAGAGAATAAAAATACTAAAAAAATTAACTGACCAACCAAAGATACAATTTGATTTAATAATTAAACTAAAATATGATATTATTTCTTGACATGAATACAATAAATAACCACTCCAGGAGAGAGGCATAGTTTGAATTAAGTTGGGGTTACCTTGCGCTTGCACCTAGTTAACTACTAATTAACATTCCTATAATAGCTAGTAAGTCAAAAGTGGAGTGATACACTCTAAATTATAAAAATATTGAATGACAGGGTTAACTGAAAGTATGTAGAGTTAAAATTTAGTTAAAACTGATGTAATAAGCCTCATATGTAATAACTACCCATGCAAACTCCAAAAGTAAGATTGAAAGTCAACATATATGATAGGTGAGTGGATAAGGTGGTTAAGTAGGTTATCCCTATCATTGAGAGAAAATATTCATATTTGAACTTAGGGATAAGGAAATGCACAATATTGGAGTAGAAATAGCCATGTCATAGAACAATTAGTGCCTAGTCACTACCACATGTCATCCTAGGTGTCACCCTGTTAATGATAGAGTTACAAAAAATAGGAAATGTTAAAAATGGGCGATGATCCCAAATGGTTGGGAAGGTATAATAGTGAATAAAAATTCATCATATGGAAGAGTGTAAAATGATGGAATAAGTAAGGTATTTTTGAGGTACTGATGATTTCCATAGTGCAATGCTCCCCAACACCCCCTTAAAGCACAATTGGGTAGTATGATAGTGAACGAGTCTCGACAATATTCAACTATGTTAGATACTCATGTACAACAATTATGTAAAAATAAATGTCCTAGAATTCCTATCCATATTATGTACTTATGAAATCAATTATGTAAGACACAATATGGAAAAAGTGAGGTAAATAGGGAAAACCCAATGGGAATAAACCCCCCCCACTATTAGAATATAATGCATACTATGTTAACTATGTAGTTGCTATGTAATGTGGAAGAGTTGATAATAAAAACCATCATGATTTTTTCATCAAATATGTCATAAAATATAATATGAGAATAGTTTTATTTTTGGTTTAGTATTGTACATGCTAACAACAACAATGAGATCTCATAGAGTACTGAAAAACTAGAACTAGTTCTCTACAACTTGACAATTTTTCCATTAGCTCACTAGCTGCATATAAAAGTATGATGTGCCTGCCCTCCCTAGATTGTGATATGAATATGAAATGGGATTCTTATGGACTTCTAAATTATATCCTAAAATATGATTAGAAATACTATTTGAAGAGTATGCAAATTCATCTTGAAGATCTCCCTCAAAAATAGGTGTTGGAGAAGTTGTTGTAGTAGGACTAGTGCATGGTACCAAAGAAGAATACTTTGATTCAACCATTTGATTAGAGGAAACCAAATCTAAAATATTTTTAGTAGATGATGAAGCAGTAATAGTCAAAACATTATCCATAACTTGATCCTTATATGGCTTGTTTTCAACCTTCTTCTTGACATTGTTTGGGACGAAGTCATCTAGATTATGTTGTTGAAGTAATTTGGAATAAGATATATTGTCTTCACCACACAAGAACTCTTCAGATGAAGGCTCTATTACAATGATACACTTATCTCCTTAACATATTTTCCTCCCTTGAGGATCATAATCACCTTGTTGGATTCAATGATTTCTCCATTTATATGACCAAGATCCTTTGTTTTCTATTTTCCTTTATTTTTATCATCCTTCACTATAAGCACATAGGGTTTGGAAGGATTAAGATCCTCAATGTGTAATAAGCTTAGTATGCTTATGTATCAAGGATTCAATAAATTCATCCAAAATGGAATCTTCCAATTTTAACCCATGGAGAGTTTAGTAGTATGGAAAGAAGAGAACGATATTGTAATATCCCAGGCATAAGCCACCATAAAAACTCTCATAAAATGAGGGTTGTTAAATAATTAAGTATTATTAATTATTATATTGATATTACATGAATAATATTCTTGTAATTCTTAATTATAAGAATATTGGAAGAATTATTTCTTAATTATTTTATTTAGAATAATTTATATTATTCTATAGAAATAAATTATATTTCCAAGTTGGTATCTTTTATGAGTTCTAGAAATAATGAGTAATAGTTTTGGAAACTATGGATAAGTGATATTTTGCTCATAAGGAAAAAAAAAATCTACCTTTAAAAGTAAAGCATGAGAGATTTATGGAGTGCGTTTTTGATTTAGGAAAACTCAGATTTATGAATGCTTTATGGAATGCTTTTATGATTTAGAAAAGCTGGAACGCTTTTATAATTTAGAAAAGTTGGAATTCTGTTATGATTTAGAAAAGCTAGAATGATTTTATGATTTAGAAAAGCTATTACATTTTCTTAATTATATTTATTATAAGCCTATGAGAAAAATAGAGGAAAGGGAATGAAAGAATGCATGGAAAATGGAGCCAAGGAAGAGGAAGAAGGAATTCCAAGCATGCATCAAGAGATAAGTAACCATATTCTTTGAAATTTTTTTTGTTTGCATATGGGCCATGATGATATAATGATTGAATTAATTGCAAGGAAAAGTTCATATGATGAAGAATCAAGATTATTTCTTGAGAAAAATTCTATATAGTTTTGTGGATAGAGGAATAAGTATTTTATTCATTTAATTCTTAGAATAATTCATGTGTTGTGAATTCATAAAATTTTTTCATGGCTAAATAATTATGTGAATTGCATGAGTTATTGGAAAATAGGGTCTAAATATGAGACTGTATCTCTCAAACCAAAATAGACATGAAAAAAGTGAAAGAGGTTTTTGTAAAAGAGAATGTTGTGACCAAAAGCCTCTTTCATATTCTAAATATTAGTTTCCCATGTCTCGCAAACCGTGTCCATAATTTGGACAAAAACATGAGATTATTTAATATTTAATTATGGAAAAATGAGCTCCAAATATTTGTTTGAATATTCCAAACCATAACACCTGTGTAAAAAATGAGAGAGGTTATTTCTAATGAGCCCATTAGAAACAAAAACCTCTTTGGGTTTTCCAAAAATCATTTCCATTGGGTTGGAAACCGTGTCCAAATTTGACGACAAAAAAAAGAAATTATTTAATAGTTAAATCTAGAAAAATGGGCTGCAATGATTCATTCAAATCTTCAAAACTATGACACCTGTGAAAAAATTGAGAGAGGCTATTTTTAATAATTATTTTCCAAACAAAAACCTCCTTTTGTTTTTAGAAATTTGTTTCCATATGTTCGTAATACGCGTCCAGAGTTGGTGGCTAAAAAAAAAAACATAGTAAAATAAGAGTGCTTCTATTTGATATTTCAACCGATAAAAATAATTGTTTATGTACATATAGACATAATAATTATGTTGATAATTGTTTAAAAGGAATTAAGTTATTTATTTTAAGAGATTACCAAGTATGTTCTCAAGATGCATATGCATTAAAAGTTAAAGAGAAATATTGGACTCTTGAAAAGAGTATGTGCTTAGGTGCACATGAATAATTATCTAATATATTTGATCTACTAAAATTATTATGTGATTTTACTTGCATGAAGCGCTTTAGTCATGTAAAAATATATAAATAACTTATGTGAGGGGTAGCTCACATAAAACCTTTGTGTAAAACGCAATTGGTTGTGTTATTTGAGAAAGATTTGTTATTCATGTTATTTCTTGAGGAAATATTACAAATCTCTCTAATATTTGAAATGAAAATAAATTATTTTGTATTTCATGCATAATAGCTAGTTAGTTAGCTATATTTTGGAAAATTAATAATTAAGGTGTTAAATACCTTGGAAAATAAATATATATATATTTGTATGCAAGGAAGCAATTACTGAGTTAGAACTCTTCAAAAAGAATAGAAGAGAAAAATATACCCTTGTATGCATTATTGGATTAGATTCTTAGAGAGGAAAAATAGTAATCACATGCTTTATTATGTAAGATTATTTAGAGAAACATATATATGCTTGTATGCATGGAAAAAGTATAGTTTTGGGATTAGATCTTTTGGATGAGAGGGAAATGTCCCTTTGCATGCATGAAAGAATAAATGGTATGCGTTTGGCTCCTTGGAAAAGAAATGTGTTTATTTTTCCATGAAATAATTATTTAGTTTATTTTAGAAAGAAATATATGTTTTACATGCAATAATAAAAAGGCTATGTTATGGCATGCACAAAATTATAACTAGTATGTTAACTTTGTTTGAAATAAATCTCACATTGTTATACGTATAATATGCATAAGTTTAGAATCTATTGTGTTAATCCCTTTGGAAAATAAAACATAAGAGTAGGCAAAAAGGAAATTGTTTGTTGGGATAGTTATCTTGAAATCTTGTTATGCATTTTCATGCACTATATTATTATATAGTATGTTAGCTTTCCTTTAAAAATAATATGAAAGTGCATGCAAGATTGTGTTATTGTTTGTTGGAAACATGATGCTTGATAGTGATTTATTTGTTACTAATGCATGTGAAATGATGTTAAAGAAGGAAATTAATGTCAATGTGGTTATGTTTTATACATGCATACAAATATTTGTTGAAGTGTTACAAATAGAGATTGATTATCGTTTTATTAATATTTTATCTAATCATGATATCAAGTGTGCTGACGACATCAATGGCAAGAAAGAAGGATGACTTGAGAAAATGATTTTTCAAGTTTAACATTGTGGAAGATAAAGATTTATCAGTCCATGCAGGTTTAGTAGTTCCAATTGCAGGATTACCCATTGAAGGAAACAACTCGACTACAAATACTAAGACTGAGGATCTGCGGGTAAATGGTATCATGATGATTGTAATAGCTTATAGCTAGTTATGTTTCATTTAAGATTATATTTTCCACGTAATTTTTATGACAATGGTCAAGGGATGGACTCACTTATAACCATTGAGTGAGGGGTGACAACCCTCACGAGCGTTTAATAATAAAATTAAACGTTTGTCGATTTTCTCCTTACAGGGTTTCCAGGGTATATCAATGTCTAATGATGTGATTGTTCATTGTTTCATTTTCATGATGTTAATTTCTTTCATGATGTGATGTTTATATTATCAATTAGGTGATTTACTAATTGAGTTAAAATCATCATGGGATCGATGCATAGTTATAGCAGGAAATTTAAGTTAATATGCTACAACAAGGACAATTAATGGTTGTGTAACTCACTATACCTTTTACTAAATATCTCTTTAGGTGATGATGATGTTTATTCTAATGGTTAATGAAAGAATATAGAAAGTAATTTAGAAAGTTACACATTGGTAAATGTTGAAATTTTTTCCTAACTCAATGCATTTTCCTGCGAGGTTATCAGGGTATGTTACAAATGGTATCAGAGCAAAAGGTTGCAACACTGGCGCCTTTTGGGAATCATTATGAAAATAAGAAGTACAAATATGATGCTTGTGGGCATCATCTCAGGTATGATTTTTATTAAACTTGTAGTAGACTATAATTAACATGCGATGCATGATGCATGATTAATGATCGCATGAAAGAGTAGAAAGTTAGAATGTTTCTTTAAAATTTATACTCATGAATTTTAAATATGGATGTGGATAAAAGACAGTAAAACCTCTATTGTACCTATGAACCATCTTGAGCACTCACTGGTTATAGTGTGGATTAATTACCAACCTTTGCATGCATAATATTAGAACAATGATTATGGTGCATAAGAAAACAAAAAAGGGGGAAAAACATGACTAAAGTTACCATGCACTTCTTATAAAGAATGAATGCATGTATGGTTTGTGTGATAACTAAATAATATAGAAGTTGGGGTTACCCTGAATAGGACAATGGAATGTTGGTAAAAAAACAAAAAAACAAAATTGAATGAACCTATTTAGTTGTTAAAAATAAACAATGAGTGAAGTGGATCAACTCACATAGTGAACTCAAAGTCAATGAAAACCTCATAGTAGCATAATTTTGGGTTCTCTTTCTTCATTTAGAGTTGTAGAGGAAAGTTTGCATTCCATGTGTTCGACAAAAAGTGGTAAATTAGATCCAAATTTTTGTTGTTTTAAATAATTGCATCCGTGGAAGTTTAGGATGTGATTCATATTAACATTAAGGGGTGTTCATACCTTAAGATAATGTAACCCCCATGTTGATTCAAAGAACAAATTATTTGTAGACTTGGATCCATAATCTGGTCGACTTTTCTGATTAAACACTCCTGTAGGGATTGTTTGTTGTGTTGTTTCCAGAAATTTTACCATTGATTATATTAATATGATTCATGTTATTCTATAAATTCTAGTTTTACTATCTCTATGATAGTTTAAACATTTTTATGGAAATTTATTTCATGTCCGCTAACTAGTCCCTCAATGGCGGTAGATTTTACTCTTGCCAAATATTTGGTAGAATGTCTCATTGACCATAGATTGCATGCTTGCAAATTGTTGTTAAAATTCCTCAATGGATGTAGATTTCATGCTTGTAAACTGTTTGTTGGAATGTCGAATTGGTTGTACATTGCATGCTTGCACACTATTTGATAAAAGTCTACAGTGGTTGTAGATTTCATGATTGCAAATTATTTTACCAAAATTCCTCAATGCTTGTCGCTTATATGGCTGCAAGCTAATGGTAAGGGAAGAAAAAAATCACATTTTGTGTCCTAGTGTTCAATGGGACTGTTAGTTCTCTACAATATTGATGGTTGCTAAGGTGAGACCTTAAATAAAGTATAATGCTATGGTATGCAACATATGTTAATGTATTTTTTCTAGGTTGCATGATTGTTATTATGTGGAAATTTGGAATGTATACCACTTATATTGCATGTGATGAATTGTTGTCAATGTACTTTGACAAATTGTTGGACTGATGTTGAGGTCAAGTATAGATGCGTGGTCTATATAGATATTCCTTTGCTTTAATGATAATATGCAAATGGACAATTATGTAAATTACAATGGATTTGTAGACATTGACTATTTTTAGACATTGAATTATTATTGGATTCAATGGCTATGGAAGCCATGATGAGGCTAATGTGATGATCTAATATTTTATTTTATTATTGGGTTAATGAATACATTTGTTGGGGTATTCAGGAAATATCTCTAGATTTTTAAAAGACTTCTTGCCAGCTTATGAAAAGCTATTGGTGGTTAAGTTCAACTTGGACCTTCCCTAAAAGTCTCCTAAAAATCCCTAGGAGAAAATAATAGAGAGGAAAATACTAACATAATGGGAGAGAAAGATTTGTTAATGACTTAGTTGGAGATAAATACTAAGTGGGGTAAAATAAAGCATAGCGGGAGAGAAAGGCATGCTTTAAAGAAAAACAAGAGTATCTTTTTCAAAAAATATAAAACAAAAAGGCCTAGGCAAAAAGGTTGGCAGACCTTAAAGCAGGACGCTGCTAGAAATTTGCTGGGAAGAAATCACCAAGGAATCAATGAGGTTGTTGATTCTAGTGGTAAGTAGATCTTAGCTCGGTGGGTAACTATTGAGATAGATCATGGTTGGGTGGAATATGCTCGGTTCCTCAATAATTCCCAGAAATTAACTACGGTTAGATGAAATTATGTCTATGTTCTATTACTGATTTTAAAATTGTCTAAAGATGTTGGATGTTACAATAGACGGTAAATTGCATGTCTCAAAGTTGTTGCATGTGTTATATTTTTGCATGCATGATATATTAAATTATCTTAGCAACAATTTCGATGAAATAGGTTGTGTTTTTATAAGAAAATGAACATGTCATAAATGACTTATCTACATGCATGCATAGAGGAAATAAATTGAAATATATAGGCGACTGAAATAACTCATGTTAGATAAAATAATGAGTTATTGAACTTTAAATTCCTGACACACTAGAGGAAAATGGCTAGAGATTAATTCCATGAGTTTGAATTTGATCGAAATTAATGTGGGAGAGAAAGACAATAATTTGCAAAGGAAATGGCTGTAGATAAATACCACGAGTTTGAATTTATTGAAATTACTGTGGGAGAGAAAGACAATAATTTCCAAACAACATTACTGGGAGAGAAAGACTAGTGTAACTCCTAAATAAAATACAATATGAACTTTATAGAGTTTTTCTTATCATTTTGATTATTAAAGGGCTACTGCTCCTTGATTTTTTGTGGAAGTATTATGATTTAGGTATTCTTTTACATTTCCTAAATAATTGGTAATGAAAATTAAAGGTTAATGTTCCAACAAGAGAAGAACATTGATGACGATGTTCTCTTTAAGGGGGGGAATATGTAATATCCCAGGCGTAAGCCACCATAAAAACTCTCATAAAATGAGGGTTGTTAAATAATTAAATATTATTAATTACTATATTGATATTACATGAATAATATTCTTGTAATTCTTAATTATAAGAATATTGGAAGAATTATTTAGAATAATTTATATTATTCTATAGAAATAAATTATATTTCCAAGTTGGTATCTTTTATGAGTTCTAGAAATAATGATTAATAGTTTTGGAAACTGTAGATAAGTGATATTTTGCTCATAAGGAAAAAGCAAATCTACCTTTAAAAGTAAAGCATGAGAGATTTATGGAGTGCGTTTTTGATTTAGGAAAACTCAGATTTATGGATGCTTTATGGAATGCTTTTATGATTTATAAAAGCTGGAATGCTTTTATAATTTAGAAAAGTTGGAATTCTGTTATGATTTAGAAAAGCTGGAATGCTTTTATGATTTAGAAAAACTATTACGTTTTCTTAATTCTATTTATTATAAGCCTATGAGAAAAATAGAGGGAAGGGAATGAGATAATGCATGGAAAATGGAGCCAAGGAAGAGGAAGAAGGAATTCCAAGCATGCATCAAGAGATAAGTAACCATATTCTTTGAAAATTATTTTTTTTGCATATGGGCCATGATGATATAATGATTGAATTAATTGCAAGGAAAAGTTCATATGATGAAGAATCAAAATTATTTCTTGAGAAAAATTCTATATAGTTTTGTGGATAGAGGAATAAGTATTTTATTCATTTAATTCTTAGAAGAATTCATTTGTTGTGAATTCATAAAATTTTTTCATGGCTAAATAATTATGTGAATTGCATGAGTTATTGGAAAATAGGGTCTAAATATGACTTTGTATCTCTCAAACCAAAATAGATATGAAAAAAATGAAAGAGGTTTTTTTAAAAGAGAATGTTGTGACCAAAAGTCTCTTTCATATTCTAAATATTAGTTTCCTATGTCTCGAAAACTGTGTCCATAATTTAGGACAAAAACATGAGATTATTTAATATTTAATTTTGGAAAAATGAGCTCCAAATATTTGTTTGAATATTCCAAACCGTAACACCTGTGTAAAAACTGAGAAAGGTTATTTTTAATGAGCCCATTAGAAACAAAAACCTCTTTGGGTTTTTCAAAAATCGTTTCCATTGGGTTGTAAACCGTGTCCAAATTTGATGACAAAAACAAATAATTATTTAATAGTTAAATATTGAAAAATGGGCTGCAATGATTCATTCAAATCTTCAAAACCGTGACACCTGTGAAAAATTGAGAGAGGTTATTTTTAATAATTCTGTTACAAATAAAAACCTCCTTTGTTTTTTAGAAATTAGTTTCCATATGTTCGTAATACGCGTCCAAAGTTGATGGCTAAAACAGAAAAAAAAATAGAATAAAATAAGAGTGCTTCTATTTGATATTTCAACCGATAAAAATAATTGTTTATGTACATATAGACATAATAATTATGTTGATAATTGTTTAAAAGGAATTAAGTTATTTATTTTAAGAGATTACCAAGTATGTTCTCAAGATGTATATGCATTAAAAGTTAAAGAGAAATATTGGACTCTTGAAAAGAGTATGTGCTTAGGTGCACATGATTAATTATCTAGTATATTTGATCTACTAGAAATTATTATATGATTTTACATGCATGAAGAGCTTTAGTCATGTAAAAAGATATAAATAACTTATGTGAGGGGCAGCTCACATAAAACCTTTGCGTAAAAGGAAATTGGTTGTGTTATTTGAGAAGGATTTGTTATTCATGTTATTTCTTGAGGAAATATTACAAAAATCTAATATTTGAAATGATAAGAAATTATATTGTATTTCATGCATAATAGCTAGCTAGTTAGCTATATTTTGGAAAAATAATAATTAAGGTGTTAAACACCTTCGAAAATAAATATATATATTTGTATGAAAGGAAGCAATTACTGAGTTAGAACTCTTCAAAAAGAATAGAAGAGAAAAATATATCCTTGTATGCATTATTGAATTAGATTCTTAGAGAGGAAAAATAGTAATCACATGCTTTATTATGTAAGACTATTTAGAGAAACATATATATGCTTGTATGCATGGAAAAAGTATATTTTTGGGATTAGATCTTTTGGATGAGAGGGAAATGTCCCTTTGCATGCATGAAAGAATAAATGGTATGCGTTTGACTCCTTGGAAAATAAATGTGTTTATTTTTCCATGAAATAATTATTTAGTTTCTTTTAGAAAGAAATATATTTTTTACATGCAAGAATAAAAAGGCTATGTTATTGCATGCACAAAATTATAACTAGTATGTTAACTTTGTTTGAAATAAATCTCACATTGTTATACGTATAGCCAATGTGAATAGCTCTTGTGTGGAAAAAATGTCTTTGGAAAAGAACATGCATTCATATGCATAAGTTTAGAATCTATTGTGTTAATCCCTTTGGAAAAGAAAACATAAGAGTAGGCAAAAAGGAAATTGTTTGTTGGGATAGTTATCTTGAAATTTTGTCATGAATTTTCATGCATAATATTATTATATAGTATGTTAGCTTTCCTTTGGAAATAATATGAATGTGCATGCAAGATTTTGTTATTGTTTGTTGGAAACATGATGCTTGATAGTGATTTATTTGTTACTAATGCATGTGAAATGATGTTAAAGAAGGATATTAATGTCAATGTGGTTATGTTTTATACATGCATACAGATATTTGTTGAAGTGTCACAAATAGAGATTGATTATCGTTTTATTAATATTTTATCTAATCATGATATCAAGTGTGCTGACGACAACAATGGCAGGAAAGAAGGATGACTTGAGAAAATGATTTTTCAAGTCTAACATTGTGGAAGATAAATATTTATTAGTCCATGCAAGTTTAGTAGTTCCAACTGTAGGATGACCCACTGAAGGAAACAACTTGACTACAAAGACTGAGACTGAGGATCTACGGGTAAATGGTATCATAATGATTGTAATAGCTTATAGCTAGTTATGTTTCATTTAAGATTATATTTTCTATGTAATTTTTATGACAATGGTCAAGGGATGGACTCCCTTATAACCATTGAGTGAGGGGTGACAACCCTCACGAGCGTTTAATAATAAAATTAAACGTTTGTTGGTTTTCACCCTATGGGGTTTCCAGGGTATATCGATGTCCAATGATGTGATTGTTCATTGTTTCATTTTCATGATGTTAATTTCTTTCATGATGTGATGTTTATATTATCAATTAGGTGATTTAATAATTGAGTTAAAATCATTATGGGATCGATGCATAGTTATAGTAGGAAATTTAAGTTAATATGCTACAATAAGGACAATTAATGGTTGTGTAACTCACTATGCCTTTTACTAAATATCTCTCTAGGTGATGATGATGTTTACTCTAATGGTTAATGACAGAATATAGAAAGTGATTTAGAAATTTACACATTGGTAAATGTTGGAAAATTTTCCTAACTCAATGCATTTTCCTGCGAGGTTATCGGGGTATGTTACAGATATAATATTTAGGACCTAGTCTAGAAAGTACAAAAAGGAAAGGTTGACCCTCTTTCCTATTTGTCCCAAAATATTTTACCTATGTCATTGTAGTCTTGAATATTGGAAAAAATTCATGCATAGTCTTGAAATCGTGTGGATATAGAGAAACCATATCATTCTCAAGCTCATTACATCACAACTCATCTTTCTTACTAAACAAACCATCCAATTTGGTCCAAACCTCAAGAGTTTTACAACCCTCTACACGAAATACAAAATCAAGGGTGGTGGAAAATAGATAATCCCATAATATTCGTCTGCTTTGTTTAATTACTTGTATTTTTCAATGGTTGATGTAGGATCAATTCCAGTCCGCATTGTAGTTCCTAAAAGTTATTTGATGTGCAATAATAGTTGGATTTTTAGTTTCTAGTAAAAGTAATTGAAAGGAGTGAGGATCATTGTAAGCTAGTCCATTCTCTTTTGGCTATTCTAATATTTTCAAATCTATAACCAAATATCAATAATATTCACAAAATCACTATTCTTTAATACCATGTTGTATTTTAATCACAAGCATCAGATCTAAGTTTGAAATAACATTGAATTAACTACTACGAAACAAGAGAGAAGAGAGAATAAAAATGTTGAGAAATTTGACTGAGTAACTGAAAAGACAATTTGAATTACACATGAAACTTTGATATGATAATATTACTGAACATGAATACAATAAATACCCTCTCTAGTAGAGAAAATCAATTTGAACTATGTTAAGGTTTTCTTGTGCTTGCACCCAATTAATTAGTTAGCATTCCTAACAGCTAGTAGGTATAAAATGGAGTGGGAGACCCTCAAGTAGAAAAATATCTAATATTAGGGTTAAATGAAATTAAGTGGATTTAAAAACTAATTAGAATTGATGTAATACAACTCACATGCAATAGCTACCCATGAAAACTCCAAAAATAAGACTAAAAAATGATAGATAAGTTAAGAAGGTGAGTGTATAAGGTGGTTATGTAGTCTATCTCTAGAAATAATAGATGAAATTCATATTGGACCTTATGGCTAGGAAAATTCATTGAGCCGAGAGGCTCATTCTACAATCCAGTATGATTGAGCCAAGAGGCTCATTCTACAATCTAGTATGAGGGCCACGTGTAAGTATGTCACGTCCTCAAAAAATAATATAAACAATTTTCACTATTATTGGCCAAAACAAAAAAATAAAAATCAAATAACTGTATAAATAAACAATTAAAAATGGATTAATATAACAATTAATTAATACGAAAATTAACTGAGTTAGTTGATATTTCACTTTCATTCTACTTGGTTCGTTGATATTTCGCTTTCACTCTTCGGAAAATAAATCAAATGTTTCGATGTCTATGTTAAATAATATAATTTTATATAACTTTAAGAAGAGAAATTAGTTATTAAATTAATTAGCCGTTAGAAATTAGTTATTAATTTAATTAAAATAATATCTGGTTATAAACAATCTCCTAGGAAATTAATTAAAATAATATCTAGTTATAAACAATCTCTCAGGAATTAGCCATTATATATCTATATTAATTAAATAAATTAATTTATAATAATAAAAAATAATTAAATATTTGTTTTTTTAATACAATGGTTAAAAATGTTATATAGAATATTAGAATAATTATAAGTTTAATGGCTTTATTAATATAAATTAATTAATTAAATTTTTTAATTAATTTTTAAGAATTTAAATATAAGGTATTTTATTAAAGTAGGCCACTATTCTTTTCAAATAAAATAAAATAAATAAGTATATTATAAAAAGAAAATAAACAATTCTCTATACCTAATATCTAATTTAAATTAATTAAAATAAATAAATAAATAAAAATGAGAAAGAGGTGTAAAGGGGTGAAATTAAGAAGAGAGGGTCAGAATCAAACTCTTACTTTTTTTCCAACCATCATCCCTATTGAAATTGATTGCATGTTTCTCAATCTCAATAGAGAGGCTATTTTGATTGAGAACTCTCTATTGAGATTGAGAAACATGTAATCAATCTCAACAAGGATGATGGTTGGAAATTAAGTAAGAGCTGGATTCCGAACCTCTCCTCCCCAGTTCCTTTTATTTTGTTTATTTATTTATTTATTTTTTATTAAACTAAATTATATATTAGGTATAAAAAGTTACCTTAATTTATTTTTATAATTTCCTTAGCTATTTTATGTTATTCAATAAGAATAGTGACCTATTTTAATGAAATATCTTATATTTAAATTCTTAAATATTAATTAAAAATTCCATTTTATTAATTTATATTAATAAAATCTTTAAACTTATAATTATTCTAACATAGATCCATTTTAATCTCTACAACATTCAAAAATACAATTTAAACAATAAAAAAATTACACATTTTTTTCACTCTAAAATAAGTTTGCACCCAATCCCTCTCGGATCATGTTAGATTTGCAGTTAACATGGATCTATGCTAGTAATAATGGAGTGGAAATAGCCATGTCATAAAACAATCAGTGCCTAGTCATTGCTACATGTCATCCTAAATGTTAGCCTTGCTAACATTAAGCTAACTAAAAATAGAAAATATTAAAACTAGGTGATTATCCCAAATGGTAGGGAAGGTCTAATAGTGAATGAAAAGTGGTCATAGTGCCCCTAATTATGTATGGAAGAGGGTAAAATTATTAGCTAAGTGAGATTACCATGAGGTCTTGATGAATTCTTGAGTGTAGTGTACCCAATTAGATACTGCTTAGAAAGTTGAGTAGAAGTACCAACCATTGGCGATGTATTTACAACCCATTGCTATGGAAAGGGATGCATTGAGACAATTGGATGAAAAGGTTAAGGAAAATGTATATGATTTTTCATTCTTTAACTAAGTTGCATGATTATCAAGGGACAATTTTTGAAAATTGTGTGGGTTCCTTGAAGGAAAAATTGCAAGTATACATAAGCCAATGTTCAATAGTCTTTGAGAAGTTCATTTGATGGGTACATTAATGCCATGGTACACATTCCTAGTAATGATAATTTCGTTAACAAAATATTTCACTATGAGCGAGTTTTAGGTGATAACATTGTTCAAAGATCTATAGTGGATATACATTTACCAAGTCTCAACCTTCTTGGGTACTACTCCAACAACTTCTATAACTATTTCTTCACTTTGTTTGCTTCCAAAATAAACTATTTATACAACCAAATATTCAGTAAATGGGAGTTAGGAAACAACTCTATCTCGTGCTCCACTTACCTCTTAGGTGGTAACATTTTAGGCTCTTGGAAAAGTCATTTGTACACCTACAAAAACTCCAATCATTGGTTTTTCTCTTTTATACATCCCTCTAGGAACGTGTATACTCTTACCGATTCATCACATGGTTGATTCTCTCTTGATAAAAGAAATACATACTTCTTATCAAAACTAATAAAAAATTTGTCTTGGTTTTCATTTACTAGAGAGATATTCGTATTACCTTTGTGTGTGTGTAGATGATGCAATATTTCCCATCCTTGATCAGTAAGTACTATTTTTCTCTCCTCATGAGGATTTCATCCCTCATATACATGTAGGGGCTTCCAAACACCACAAAATTCATGTTAAGGGTTACTACATCTATCTCCACTTCATCAAACAGATCTACAATCCTACACTATTCCGTGACTTTATGATTTGCATACTTGTTTATCCATCTCAATGGATATGGGCTAGGATGATCACGAACTTCCAACCCAACCTTATTGACTAGATCAATTGATACCAGCCTAGATGCATTTTGACTCTGAATCTACCAAGCATCGAGAGGGATTAAATATCTTTAGATGCAAACATCTTTTAAAGTGAAAAGAGATTTGATCACTCACAACGCTTGGTAGATTCAAAGTTAAAATGGATCTAGGCTGGTTTTAAATTAAAATATGTCTATAAATTTAAATAAAAGTTAATTTGAAAAAATATAAAAAAATATTTTAATTTAACTTCTCCTATTGCAATTTTAATTTTATAAAATTTAAATTTAAATCTAAAATTTGGTTGGAACTAAATCCCATATTAGAAATAAATTTAAACAATGAAAATATTATAAAAAATAAATTCGGTTCAAGAAAATGAAAATGTTGCTAGAAATGACTTTGGAATATACATTTCTCATTATTATGATTTTTATTTATCATACCTTTTCCTTGTATAATGTTATGCACATTTATTTATTAATTTTAATCAAAATATTTTAAACTAAAATGCATTAATAAATTTAAATAAATGTTAATTTGGAAAATATAATTGAATTAAATTAAATATAGTTTAATCTTTCATAAAATTTAAATTTCAAAATTTTATAAAATTAAAATTTGATTGAAACTAAATCCCATATTACAAATAAATTTAAACAATGTAAAAAATTATAAAAAGTAAATTCAGTTCAAGAAATGAAAATGTTGTTGGAGATCCCTTTTCTCTGTATAAAGTTATTTTCAAAGTTTTCATTGACACACACACACAATCAATAGTTTACTACGAATCAATGATATTAAAAAAAAAAAAAAAACTATTTTTACATTTCTTAGATTTTATTTTGCATGATATATATATTATATCCAAAATTAAACTTTAAAAATAACTAATTTTCATTTTTTTTCTCAAAAATATATTCATGAGATACCATGCTAGACATACCGTTGAAAAAACATCAAAGTAAAGTTCATGCTTCATCTTATACAAAAAAATTTAAACTATATCAAAACAAACTTCATGCTTCACCTTACTCAGATAAAGTTAAATTATATCAAAGCAAATTTTTTTCTTGATTAGCAGAGTCAGAAAATCACTAATGTTACATTACATGAAAAGATGGCTGTTCTAAATCTGATGGAATTTAATGCCTTTAAATAGGCTACATTAGAGAAGAATACCATGGGTTTTCAAAACCTATAGCCAAAAAACTGCCAATGATAAATGGATTAATTTATCTCAATTTTATTTTAATTATTAATTATTAATTATTAATTATATTTTTATGGAAGTTTACCGAGTCAAAATTTTTAATAGGATAGGGCGGGACAAGATATTGCAACTTTTCTTTCATACTTGGTTGGAAAGCGCCTCTCGATGCGAAAAGTTTTGTTTGTAAACCATAATCAAATAGAACATCTACCTTGGCCTTTTTGACCTAGATTTGAATATGGTATATTTTTTTCATCTCATTCTCTTCCTTGTGTTGAAGGATACTTAGATTCACCTCCTTTGTCACTAAGGTGAAAATAATATTCTCATCCACAATCGAGTTTCTTTTTCTAGGTTGCTTGAATCTATGGCTAGCAAGTTCTTCTTCTTGGTATCCTTCTTACAATTCTTTGGATTCAATTCTAGATGTAGCTCACAACACTTACCTTTTGTGTTACAATGGTTGCAACAATTGTTTGTATCCTTGCAATGATTGCAATGGTTGTTTGGATCCTTTCACTACTATGAAATAACGATAATTTTCTTCCCTTCTCGTTTCTACTTCTTCCCCTCCTTGGAAGCATCTTGGTGGTCTTTCTATCTAGAACCATTTGGTTTCCCTTTCTTATGGCTTATGTTCTCTAGGTGTTTTTATTGCACACATGCCTCATCAATTGTACTTGGTTTGAAGAGCGTCACTTACTTTCATAAATCACAATGTAGACTCCTCATATACATAAAGAGTACATTTGGTTTCTTGGGAGAGATACCTAGTAAGATTATCTTGCTGAACTTGGTGGTGTACTCTTACATCACTTACCCTTGTCTTTGTTCAAAGCGATGCTAATGGATCATTGGTCCTCTATATACCCAATAGGGTAGAATTGAGACTTGATGAGGTCTGTGAACACCTCACACATAGTTATTAGTGGATAAAACTCTAGCTTAAGTGTCTCCATGTGGCTTTCCCATTAGCTTAGTGCATGGACCTCTCACTACAAGGAAAATACCTTCTAGCAAAGGTTTTTGTGGAATCCCCTATAAAAATATCCCAAAAATACGTTTGTAGTGGAGGTCACTAGTGAAGGTGGGAGGGTGGATGTTTTAGCGGATGTTTTTTGAATGGTACGTCTAAAATATACAAACGCACCAGTGCTTTACTATCCATACAAGCACTGGTGTTACATATAACATGATGCACCATGGAATATATATATATATAACATGGTGCGCTAAATAACACAACACATCGATGCTTGAATAGTCGATAGCACCAATGCCCTTCATGTAGTAAAACGAACTAGTGCATACCACTAAGGAGCATCAATGTACTTTTAAATTTCATAAAAATAATGTGCTATTTTCCAACGATGCATCGGAGTGGTAAATGTAATAAAATTCCCCGGGGCTTCTTCTAAAGAGCACCACTAGGCAATTTTTATTTTAAAAAAATAGAGTGGTGCTAAAGTCAAACAAAGCACTGGTGCGGTACCTGTATTAAAACACCCCGGGGCATCTCAAGAAAAGAACTGTGTTGAAATTTTTAATTAAAAAAAACTCAGTGCTCTTGGATATATAATGCACTAGTGCGATTATAAAAACGCACTGGAGGAGGGTTAAATATCAAAAAAATATTCTGGTCGTAAATTTCATTTTTACCATCTATAGTGTTGGAGAGCTCTAAAGCACCGGTGCCACTCTTGCTTCATGCAAGAGCCTTGACGTCGGTGCTTTCCTTGCTCACCATTCCTCCATACCGTGCTCACCGTCTAAGTTTCTAATTTTTTCAAACCGTGTTAATTTTTTTTTTCTCCATTACATGTCCACAATGCCTCCCCGACGACCAAATCTCTAGGTAATGTTTATGTTTCTTTCTAATTTAAATTTTTAGAGGATTATAATTTCAAATTAGGTTAAATTTTCCATTGCTTTTGATTTTTTTTTTTCACAGCGTGGTGCGCTCGATATGTTCGTCTTGGACTGATAGCGGTGTGCCTTGTAAATTTATAGGGTGCACTGCATTTCAGTGCATGAATATAACACACCATGGTTGTTTCAATGTATTTTGTAAATGAAAATGCATTGGGAAAGAGATAAATTGTAAATCTATGCACAACACCTGGTGTGTTTATATTTACTAAACAAACCGCAAAAATAATATTTAAAATATAGCTATAGCTTGGTGCATTTGATAACCTGAACATTTCGTATCAGTGTGAAAAGGTTATACATGCAGACTAGTGCACAAGTGTTCCACACCACTATCAAATTTTAAATTTTTGAACCAAGAGTGGTGCATCATACTTATGTGCGCACTAATATCGGTGCAGTTATAGCTAGAAGTGTGCTGGAGCTAGTACATGACTGTGTTTTGAGCACATTGATGAGTTTTTTTTTTAAACTAAAAGTTATGTTTCCATATCTATGTAAAATACATGTTTCATTTAATAAATTTTTATTTTATTTTATATATGAGGCTGATGTATTTTATATGTCAATCATGTAGTAGAGATGTCAGCAAAAGGAGCACCAACAAGAGTAGGAGAAATAGACATACCCATACAATATGGCTCGGCCATGGGAGGCCAGAGAGAGGGAGAGGGATCTATACCCTGTCCTTATTACTGCAGTGATCCGTGCGCTCTTGAGGAATGTAGGCATCCTAAAGTACTATGAGGAGGCTACATCCCTGAAGGCACACTCTATCTTATTGGCACATCTGATTTGCCGGTGGAGTGCTTAGGAGCAAGCTTTCCATGTCAGTCCTGGGGCATGCTATACACCCACTAAGGAGGAAATTTACTTTATCACTGGTCTATATAGGAGAGGGGAGGCTTACCCTAGTTTCTGATGTCCCCCATGGGGTTGCAGTTGAGACTCAAATTTCCTACACTTAGATATATATCGGGCCTCATGTAGCCCGTCTAGCATATTTTTAGGTCTTTGGTGGACAACTAAAAATTTATTATTTTGCTGCACAAGAGGTTAGGTGCCTCTCATTATTAGTCACCACCATTACACACTCTAGTAGGATTAGAAACACATTAGTTTCCCTCTCTTGTATTATGTTGATTCTTTGATCAGATGGTTTGCCGTTTTTTTGAGGTATTTTTGCATGGCTTTAGATAGATTTTGTGCGTTGCAACATGGGAGGGCGACCTTCCCTTTTGCTTCAGAGATTTTTGTTTATTTTTTGAGATGTTTCTAGAGATGAGGCCTACATTTTACTGTCAACCTCCTAGGCCAATCACTAAGGTAAACATGCACATATGGGGGTAGATGATGCCCAAGAGGGGCCTGCTGAAGTATCCAACCAAGATTTCTGTTGAGGCATTGGTGCTACTGGCCAGTGAGGATGATCATGTGTTTCTCGCGTTGGTGTTTATGTATGCGGGGATTGATTAGAGACAATGTCCCAACATCCTATTCACAACAGTTGAGCCTCCAAATGATAGAGGTAATATTAGTGTTTTCTTTAAATTAGTCTAGTTTCATTTTATTTTTTTAATGAATTAGAATAAAATTTATTCTAGCACGTTCTTTAACTTGTTTTATTAAATTTTTTAATGAAATAGTCTTACTATTTTTGTGTACTATATATTTTGTATACATTGGCTCATTCGATGGGGACATGCCTCCTCCCCCACTACCATATGGAGGAGATGAGGATATGGGCGTGGCCCAAGAGGGCGAGACACATCCTAAGGGGGGTGTGGGCATCCAGGGTTGTCAGGCTGGTTTATGATTTCAGATGGACTATTACAATAGATTGGTGAGAGTTAAAGTTGATGAGGGAGTTCGCCTATGAGCGATAGAGATATCATTGAAGATCCTAGGTTCATGGATCTGTATAGGGATTGTCCGCGCGAGATGATTTCTCTTATGCGACATATAATCGAAGCTAGTAGGGTATTGGTAGCGATGATGGATGAAAATCATGTAGTGACAGATACATCAAATGAGGGTGGTGATGATGATGATGATGATGGTGGTGGTGGTGGTGATCATGATGTTTCTGGTAGTGTGACCCCATCAGATCATGGACGTCAAGGTGTTAGTGATCCTTTTGGTAGTATACCTCCTTGTTAGTCGCCTGATAATGAGATGCCAAATCTAGAGGATGTGCCTCATGTTTATCCTGACAAAGAAGCCCAACCACCTCCTCCTCCACCTTAGAGTTCGAAAGACCACATTAAGGAAGTAGTTGACCATCCATTTCCTTCTACAGCAAACCAACCACCACCTCCTCTACCGCAACTGAGTTTGACATCCATTGAGGCAATAGTTGACCATTCATTGTCTTCTACTACATACCAGGCTGACACTACTACATATGTTGTATCAGATATTTGATTGAATTTATTTTAATTGTTTATTTACACACACACGCATACACACACATATATATTACAATGTTTACTTTTTTTTAGATGTGATCACGATGGTGATGCCCTGTTAGATTATTAGATTTGTGTGCTAGCTAATGACATTTATATTTGCTAGAGGTGTATATAATTATATTATGGTAGTGAACTTGAATGTGTAACTTAGATGATGTTTATGTTTGTTAGATACTTATCATCATGATGGTTTATTTATTTAATTAAATTAAATTAAATTAATTAATTAATTATATATATATATATATATTTTTTTTTTGAAATAATATTTATTATAGATTATGTATTGGTGAACTTATATCAAACTTTTGTATATAAAATTGCATGCAAAAAACTTTACTTACCTTACTTTAAGAAAATGCAAAGATATTTTTATAAATTACAAAGTTTAGTATGGTTGAAACTATGATTGTAAAATTACGATAAATATTTTTCTATTGCTTAAATAGTTCATTGATATTCAATCTAACATAATTAGTAAAATATTTCAATATTCACAAGGAAAAAATAAGTAAAGGTAAAATAATTTAGTTAGCTCTTAATAGGACAAAAATGTGTAACTCATTCAATTTTTAATATAAAATATTATTAATAATAAATTATTCAAAAATACAATTTAACTAATTCAATATTGGTTTATAGAATTCAATCTACTATTAAATTTAAAAAACTTAAGTCATAATTTTTAATAACCTGCAACCTAGATCCGTTAATTGTGGATCTACCAAGCGCCAAGAGGGATCAAATCTCTTGAGATGCAAACATCTTTTAAAGTGAAAATATATTTGATCCCTCTAGGTGCTTAGTAGATCCGGAGTTAAGATGGATCTAGGCTGGTATAATATATATGTAATTTACATTGAAATGTTTTATTTATAATTCATGTTCTCCACATTAAAATGTTAAAATATGTCCCCTCATATTTTTTTCCTATATGTATATATTTAATTATTTTTATTATTAATATTTTCTAAAATGTTACATATTAAATCCATATTAATCATTGATAAATTTACAAATATCCCTCACACATTGAATTAGAAAGCAACTATATGGAATAAAATTCTCTCAATCTTTCTCACTAAAGTGAAAATATAAGAAAAATTTCAATTTAAATTACTTTATTCTCTCTCTCTCTCTCTCTCTCTCTATAAATATATATATATATATATATATAAAATTATGTTATTTAATGTGGATATTGAAATATTTTACTTATGGTTGTCTGTAAAATATATTTTTGTTATAAATATCACATGTAAATGAAAGATATAATGAATCACACATAATGTAATATCAATAATACTATTTCTTCTCATGTGAAAAAATTACAT